>JADLZK010005305.1:0-584999 GCA_015847255.1 Hyparrhenia diplandra | reverse complement strand
TCTGGCAATTTATAAGTTCACGCTGTTATTTTTGGAGGGATTGGGTTACAGAGTGAAAGCAATTGTTGTCCTTCGTCCTTCCCTTGCACTCCATCCGGCCCATCGCACCTTTTAAGGACCCTTATTAATTAACTTTGCTTTCATCCATGTCCTTTTACCTGTTCATTCAACTTCGTACACGGTCTTTGTTTGAGCGTTTCTTTACCTTTCCTTTATAGCCTGGCTGATGAGGTGAAAAGCAGTGTCCTCTGTTCCTTTGCTTGTGGTCTGCATCATCGCATCATGAGATGGCATGCATGTCTGAGCTTTCTCAAAAGATAAATTCCTTACTTGTTCACGCATCCTGCTGTATAATAAAGAAAAAGCGTCCATAACATGGTTGTATATATACTAGTTCACCAACCAAGTGCTCTCACGGGTTTGAATCTTATGGGCAGACAATAATAATTACTTATATTTATTTAAATGTTTGTCTCAACCACATCCATATGTTTTTTTTTTATATAGCTTAAACTTTGATAGTTTTAGCTGCCATCTCTATTTTGAGGACATAAACCTAAATTTTGATGCTTTTCCCCAAATTTAAGCTTATTAATTGTTCAGATACAATAATTATTATTTAGAATGCTGAGTATAGTCTACAATCGATTTGATTGCAAAAGTTTTTAGATTTTTATAAGAATTTTACGATGTACCCTTTTCTACCATTTTTTGTGAGTAAAACATTATACAATTAAACTTTTTTGCACGATACGTATTTAGCTAACACATAAATAAACTTAAAGTGTATGAAATCTTATTTTCATCCATTTAGCGTGATATTTTAAAAATCTATATTTTATCCTTTAGCTTTTGATCTAGTTGTTGTTAATATTTTTACATGTATTAATTTGAAATTCTAATTCTTATTCTATCATTTCCTCAAAAAAAATCATGTCTTTTTAATAAAAGAATATTCTAGGTCCTAGTCTACCCTCTTAGTTTTACAATGTCATAAATAGTTGTTTTAGCATGCACCATGCCACCCATAATTTTCAATTTATTGTGTCATATTACTATTGTTTAATTAAACAATTTTTTAAAAAACAAAGTTATTAATAATCATATTATGACATAATGTTTTGATCGAAATGTTTAAACTTTTTGTAGACAACGACTTACAAATTTTAACATCAAGAGTATTGACATAACTTAAAAGTGGGCTGTAAGTGTCATTACTATGTGGTCTACTAAGGATATATTTCCAGGCTCCTATAAAAAATAATTATTATTCATACTATTGTAATTTTTGACTTACGGATGTTTATTTATTGTTTGTAGTTGCTTATATTAGCATTTATATGTAGATTTAAGAGACCTTTTGTTAATTTTTTTATAATGGTTGACATGTGGATAAATTAGGTACAAATTATATAGGTATATATTATTTTCATTATCCGTCATAATGCCATTATGAATAATTTGAATGCAAATTTAGGCATCAAAACATTATCCTTTATTTAGAGATGGATAGTTTATACAAAATACTATTGATTGGCTTAATTATCTTTTTATAATTGCAATGGTTTAAATTTTTTGCATATAGGCTTTATTGCTAAATCCACAGATCATGGACTCATGGTCTCCTAATTGTTTTAGGACCATTAGAATGTAATTCATGTAATTTGGTGAAATTATTCCTAAGTTGCAAAACCGGTCTCTAGCCCTAGGTTCGACCCCCCCACTACGGGGATGATTTTTGGGTTGGGTTTTAAAAAATATAAAAATAGATAGGGACTTATTATAGCTGATGCTAAATAACTATTATGTTAACACCTATTTGTGTGAACAAATCCATGGGCACTGAAATTGAAATCAAAATTATGACTAATAGTCAATAAATATAATATCATATACGTCATGGGAGACAAATAAAATTGCAATTATAGGATCTAGTAAGATAGTCATACACTCATACCTTTAGCCTACAGGTGCGGTAGGTGCAGCTAGTGGCTTTCATGCTCCGAAATTCCCTTTCTTGACATAGATCTTCATGTCATCCCCATGATGTTGGCACATGCCGGTCCTACCGTCATTCCCTCCTGCACCTAGCCGGGATTGAGATCCCGTGAAACAAAAACATTATTATTATTTTAGCAAAAATATTATACCTGTTGCTCAGTAAGGATTATTATAAAATTTCTTTATTCAAAGTAATCCAGGAACAAAATAAGTAAAGCCATACATTACCGGAGACAACAATGATCAAAATAAGTAGCAAAAGCCTTTAGCCGTCACGATAGAATATTGAGGCAAAACAATTTGCATACATGTACACACCATATTAATCAGCTTCAAATATTCATTCATGGTGCACTCACGACCCTACAGGCCCCTCAAAAATTCATTCATGTTGACCTATAAGTCCACTGATCACCACAATACAACTTCATTACCGCACGGCAAAGATTAACACAGGCTAACACACCACGAAGGCCTCCCCTGTCACACTGAGATCTGCAAGCAATTCAACAAAGATTCTGAGAGTGCTGAGCATGGACCTTGTGCCGGTACACGCCGAGGACATCGAGCACCTCCAACGTCGAAGGAGTCAATGTGCGGGCGCCGGTGTGGATGATCTACAAGCAATTCAACAAAGATTCTGGCTCCTCCTTGCTTGCTTGGCCGGCCAACCACATAAGTTAATTAGCTGCTCGGTGGCGCCGGTACTCGGTGCCAGACGGAGCCATGGATTTCCTCCTCCGGTGGAAACCATGGTACCGCACGTGCTAATTAATAACATGAAGAAATCTAAGCATTTGAATTTTTATAAAAGTTTAGGTTCCTCAACTTTGCATTCTCTCAGATTCTAACACAATATTCATATAGATACTTTCTAATATGAATATTTCTAGTTGTGACAGACATTAGTTAATAATTGATTTGATATATAATATTCTTTCCAACTTTGCTAGCTGTGTAAGTGTTTTAATATGAAACTGGTTAATTTTTTAAATTTAGCTTCTTGTGTCTGTTTATATATATACAATTACCTTATCCACTTTTCCATATCCATTTAGATTTCATCACAACCCTGACCTCCAAATGTGTTTGTTTAGTTGATCTTTTCTCATGTGTTCGCATTATTACATAATACTTGTATAAATATTTTCTTATTAATATTCGCTACCTTTTCTAAAAAAACTATAGACTTTAATTTGTTACCAATTACTCTGTTATGCTCTTCCAAACCTCTGCTCATATTTTTGACATTTGCACTGTACCTTCATATGTGGTCAACCTGTATTTATTAGATGAAACCTTAATTATGTATTTGTGTTAGAAATCGGCATACTTGTCTTAGTGTACATTGGTATATGTACAGCGACACATGACATGGATGCGCTAGTTTTTATATATTAATTAAAACAAAGACTTGTGAATAATGTGGAATGATTATAATAGTATTTTAGAACCTTTTTTATAATAATATGAATGATATATGTAGATAATTTAGACTTAGTGATTACTTTTACATTACCTATATTTATTGTTTAATAACATAATGTAGGTGGGTACCTGTAGATGCAAATTTAGGGCTTACTTTATACTCCCACTGCCACTGAATAAATAGATATCTCTTTTTTAAATTTGACCGAATTTCTAGATAAAAAGTTAATATTTATGGTATCAAATTACTATCATTAGATTTACCATCGAATATATTTTTATATGGTGGATTCTAGGAATTGATTTGTTAAGGACCTAGGGAGTATTATTCTTTTCCTAGTCACATAATCCCTACACCCTAAAATAAATTTCCATCTCTCTCGCTTTATGAGTCAATCAATCTCAACTTTTAATCAAATATATATATAAAAGTATTAATATTTATGATTACAAATATTCAAATGAATATTAAGGAACTATGTTTGGCTACATTACATAAAAGGCAGTGATGAAAACTTGATCAAGATTTGGTGGTTAGTTTAGACTACTTTATAATTACACACGTTTATAGCTTTTAAGGAAAAAGAACATATCTTATTAATACTAATTAAATGTCGAAACGGATCCTACACGTAATTTCTCACCAGATGTGCTATAAAAGGAATTTATATCATCAAAATTTTATAATAATTAGAAGTTCAGAACGCTCTAGCCATCAATCCAAAGAGACTCTAAAAATGTTAACAATTGCATCTTTTTTTCTTTTTCTAAAAAGTTACCCACATTTACCTTTATGAAAATAACATAGAATAACTCCAAAAAATACACCCACCTCTTTGATTGTGAAAATCTACAACAAACACCTAACAAATTAAAATTGAACGTATTCCATTATTATGATGGTTGTTGATAATTATAAATAGTCTACCAAATGCATGCAATATAAATTACTTTGAAAACACTCCTTTTGTGCATTATTTTGTTTTGCCAAATATAAGGTTTTAGATTTTTTTTTACAGTACCAACTTTTATTGATTATAATGACTTGTGTGGTTCTTTTGAATTTAATTCATTCTAACAAATCATAATTTAGGCACACATTAGTTAAGTTAATATGGTTGTATACGAAATATATTTATATATTATTGTTAGCCATGATAGAAAAATGCTTATTTGTTGCACCTCTACTGTAAGGAAGCGAGCTGAAGAACATTATATAAGTTTAAGATTATAAACATAGCATGGTGGTCTATAGAATCAATTTTCATCTCTCACCCTAGCTATGAATTTGAGGTAGACTTATATGTGAACTTTGAAAAGTTGTGGTATCTAGAACTTAAAGCCAAATAGTCTAATCCAAGTAGACTATAATTCCTCCAAAATGAAAGAATCCAAATCGGCCCTAAGAGAATAGACTGTCAATTAGAATGATATTGTAATTCATGCTTTCCTCAATATAGAAACGAATAGTTTATCAGTTTTTTTCAATAGGTGAGACTGTCGGCCGGATAGCGCGTGTATTGAATGTTATGACGAATTTGGCTTTGGTTCTCATATTGATAAACTGAACAATTTATAAAGGTATAAATTACGTGGCTATAGCTAGACTGAATGATGCTAGATATTTAATTAGATTTAAGCTCTGACCTGTATGGAGTCATGATGCAAGAGCACACAGAAACACCTGTCGATGGCTATAGGACAGGGCGACCAAGAGAGCATTATCGTACGTACAACTTGATACTCATCCTCGTCCATGAAAGATCCATGCTTTTTTTTTTTTTTTTTTTTTTTTGAGAATGACACAGTATAACGCAGACGCCACAACACGCACGCACACTCACCCCTATGAACACACGTACGCAAAACCCTACCCCTATGAAGACTCTCCGGGCGACTGAAAGACCCGGCAGATTCCGAGATTCTCAAGAAAGATCCATGCTTGTCTACATGATTAATAATTGATAATAGAGGTGCGACCAGATTGATGAACCACGTGCCTGTTGATGGGAGCGAGGACGGAAGCTTATCCACAGAATGCAATGATGTTGTGGTACGCCAACCTTTTTATTAGATCTGGAATAGAATATAGAATATAAGAACAAACAGATCGTAAAATAATAAATAGGAGATCGGGCAACACAATTATAGTTAGGTGGAAGACCACACAGCAACGTACCTTGCTCGCGTTCTGGATTGCTTTGGCACCGTGCGGCCGCCGTCATCGTGAGGCGGCGCCATTTTGTTTCTTCCTCCGTTGGAAATCACGATAGGAAAAAATAATAGATTTTTTTTTTCTTTTCTACCAATAATAATAGTGGCAGGTGGGTAATTTTCTAGAAAAAATAAAGTAGATCTAATGGTTATCGTTTGCTAGACTCTATAGATTTGACGGTTAGATGTTTCTGATTAATGTGAGAATTTCTATTATTTATCTTTTTCTTAGCGCCAGTCCCAGTGAGAATTAACGGGAGGCTTTTTTTGGAGCCTCCAATTAGTAATAGTAAGATAGTTCCTTTGTCTACAAGGAGGCTGGTCCTTTGTTTCTGTTTCAAAACCTCACACCTCACACCCCCACGCCTGTTGGTTCTTGCAAACTCTCGACGCTGTGGCATTCACATCTCACATTATAATATTGGCAGTCTCTCAACTGAAAGAGCACAATGCTGGCTCGTCAGATACCAGGTACAGTTCAATAAAACTTTTTTGTTAAATTATCATAGCATACAGTATTGTCTGTATATAGCTAGTGTTATTGGTACTTGGATTATTAGTGATAATACATCGGCGTGAACCTCATTGAGAATGACCGAGGCAACAGGAGAATTTAATTTCCTATGCTAACTATTGCGTTGACTGAATTTCTGTTTTATTTTCTTTTGCAGATTAGGCCCATCCGCGTGCCTCTAGGAACTTTTATTTCCAGAAATTATGGGGAGCTTTGTGGCTAACTGCGCGTGACCTGTTTAGCTATGGATTTACCATTTGGCTTGCTGGTTTTCCATTTATTCTTACCAGGTATGGATAGTTCGCAACTAAAGTGCTAAACAATTAATTAGACCCACGGCTTCCGTGAATGCAAATTGAGAGAGGGTAGATAATGAAAAGAGAGGTAGAGGTCGACCTAGACCGACTTTGGGACAAGTCGGTTAAGAGAGACCTTAAGGAGTGGAATATCTCCAAGGATTTAGCTTTTGGACAGAGCGCATGGAGGCTAGCTATCAACGTGCCCCGAACCATGACTTTGTTTCCTTTTCTACCTACCCTATCTTTATCTTTTTTGTCTTCGCCTTTCTAATGCTCTTTTTATACTGTTTCATATGGGTTTCATCTCTAGCCTACCCCAACTAGTTTTGAGACTAAATGCTATGTTGTTGTTGTATATGAATTATGAACTATGTTCAACACAATTAAGATTTTTGAATTACTGTGGTCGTTGCTATCAATGCTTTCATGTACTCCTCACCCTAAAAGAGTGCACACCTTGCTTTCTAAGAAGTCAACGAATTTCAAATTTGGCCAAATCTATACAAAGTACAAACATTTATGATACAAAACAAATATCATTAGATTATGTAATATGGTCCATATATATAGTTCACCTACTGGGAAACATAAATGTTGACACTATTGTTTAGGCAGTCCTGGCCCCTAAAATCAGTGGGTAGTTTCTATAGATGTCATGTCTATAGGAAACGAGAATTTCCCGGACTGTTTAAGCAATAACAGTAAAAAAATCGAAACTGTCAGGGAAATTCTGCTTTCCAGTTATGGACCAAGATACTGTCCTAAGAATCTTCATCATGCAATGTATAGTTTCTTTGGTGGGTCACCATCCTCCTCCTATGTATCTTCTCTCCTCTATCCACTTCCATTCCCCGCCCTTCAGCAGTGTGTCTTCCCGTTCACCTTGCTGAGATCTGGCCTATGCTTCCGCTTTTATCCATGGTGTCGCCATTGCCCCGTGCCTTCGCTGTTGTCGTTCTCTCCTCCTCCACGGCGTGGTCCCAGGCATCCAGCCCTACAGCCGAAGGCTGTGTATCTGCATCGCTATAGCGAGCACACGCGATGGGTCGGATGCACATGCACCGCTAGGGGCGAGGACATGCGATGAACAATGGCAACATCATGCAGGCGGGCTACGAGGTGCGGCATCGGAGCAGCGAAAGTGGACGGCCGGGTGGGTCAGGTCGTGCAATGTGCGAGCGATTCACATGCCGCTGGTTTGCGAGGCACGGCATTAGGGCGTGTGAGCGATCGGGTTGGAGGGCAAGGAAGCATGATAGTTGCTCCACGCCGGGCGCTGGCAAAGATGCTCACCAGGTTAACTAGCTCGCGTGCAGGCACAACGAGGTGGCGTGCGATGTCGGCGCAGGCTAGGCTGGTGTCGGGGGTCATAACCGCAAGCATTGTTGTTCGTCGAAAGTGTCACCGTATGTGGGTCTTCGTGGCTCGGGTGGACCAAGAAGAACACAGAGAGGACGCAGCGGTTTATCCCGCTTCGGCTATCGGGCCCCTACGCCCAAAGCAGCAGATGATCTTTTGCATTCAAGAGCATCCAAATCACGGGTTACAACAAGAATAATATAAGAGATTCGAAGGGGATCGCTTTGGTGCTAATCCAAGGCTCGTCGGCCCTGTGAGGTTTCTTCCCCGTCTGTATGTAAGAAGATGGTGGCAAGGGAGGAGCTCTCGGTATCCCTCCGTGGGTGGCTCTATTCTCGGTGTAGAGCTCGGAGTTGTCCGTAGAACTTTTGTTCTACTTGGGTTTAACCTCTCTCTGCTCGGGTTTTTCCCTTCGTTACCCTCTTCTAGGATCCGACCTCCCCTTTATATCGAGGTAGGGCTCCACATGGTGTTTGAGGGGTTTAGTCTATGGTCTACGGGCGCTGGAATCCAGAGGGTGCTATGGTGGCGTGGACGACCTCGGCATCGCCGCGGAGTAGGAGGAGCACCGGGCGCCATCCAAATTGCTCGGTCCCGATGTTCACCAAGAGGCCTTGCTGGCTTGGACCGACCTCCACCACTGTGCCTTCCATAGCCTTCCTGGCGGTGAAGGCATCCATCCAGGGGCCGACGAGGGACCCGGGAGCCCCGAGCCCCTAAAGCCGTGGAGGGATTTGTCCTTTGTGTCACGCCGCTTGCGTGACCTTGCCGGGAGGACCGGGTGAGAGCACTGCGCCCGCTGAGCAGTCCCGGAGCCCTCGAGCCTTGGGCGCCAGAGGCCGCCGAGCCTTGAGTGCTCGGGGTGGCGCCTCCCAGCCCCGCCCTTGGCTCCTGGACAGAGGCGGACGAGGATCAGGCTCGGCTGCCGTTGATCGGGAGCCGGGAGCTCGACCGGGCGAGCCCCCAAGTCCCGCGGCAAAGGCCAAGGGCATGCTCGGGTTTCGCCCAATCTTGGACGAGGTGCATGCGAATGCACCTGATGGGTGTAGCCCCCGAGCCCCCGCGATCCCGGCGGGGTCGGTCACGGGTTCTTCGACGAGAACCTCTTACCCCGGACTTAATATATCCCTATGTTTGAGTCTCATCAGCCGGCAACTGAATGTGAGGAAGAAACCACCACTTTGCTCCATCGTGGAGCTAGAGCTGAAATCTCTTCTCACCCGAAAGTAACAATTTCTTCCTCTTTTTTTCCTCTCTTCATTAACTAAGGTACCACATCAATGTTTTTGCTTAGCTGTCATGATATTTAATGCTATCGAAACCATATGTGGTTTTAGGTTGGGACTGCCCTTATAAACATAATCAAACTTATAATTGATTGATTGAGTTCTTTTGAAAACAATATGTGTCCACTTTTTAAGGGCGGAGGGTGTATATATATGGTCTACATAGTGGCATGCATGATCATGGTATTATATAATATTTTCTTATCTTTTTCAACACTTATCATAGTCTGTACTTAGTAATTGCTTTATATGCTTTTTTCATCCACATTTTTAGTTTTCCCCCTCTCCATCACATCTCCATATATAGCTTCAACTATGGAAGCGTGGTACATGTTCAGTTGAAAACATAGCTTATCTTATGGAGTTGTTAGACACAACCGCCAATTTTTTAAAACTTTTTTCTGCCTCTGAAAGGGAACCCTTCTGATTCAGAAAAAAAAAAATGGGACGGGCCCTTTTGTGAGTTTAGTTGGTGCTTCCAAATTTTCTTCTTTCCAGAGCACAATTTTTCTGCTTCTTTAGCTGTTTTGTAACCCTGGAACCACACATATCACAAAGTACACAGAGAAAAAAAAAATGTCATACACCGTTCCAAACCGTGTGATATAAGAGTGATCTCAAACAGTTTCCTAGTTAACCTTTTGGGAATAGTTGGCATCTCTAACGTGCAATTGTTTTCATGACTCAAAAAAACATTCCAGAGACGAGATGACCGTTTCTTTTACTAGTATTATTGCTCCCTCTATTCACAGATGAGAGAGTGACTTTTGCGTTGTCCTGAGTCAACACTTCTACACTTTTGTGTTTCATATATATTACTTGATGTGTTGGGTTTTTGATATTTGAAAATTATAAAAATATTGATTGACATTGAAATATAGATTTGTAAAAGGTATATTTCTGCTATGTTTTACTAATCATCACTAGAAACTAAGAAAAGCATCAGTTTCAAAACCATACCACAGCTATGGAAGAAATTTCTATGTCCAACATAAATATAGCTCCAGTAATTTATTTAAATAATTTATACAAACAAATAAGTAACAAAAAAATATTATCATAGACAGGGTAGTACAAATACATAATGTTCTTAATTTCCGACTTACGCATATACAAGGTAAATTCAGCCATTTGCCTTTCTTTCCCCGCAGTCCTTTTCCAATAGTATTTTTTTATATCTATACATATATATAATATAAATAAATGTTATTTGATTTTCTTGATCATTGAATGCATTCGTTGAGAGAAACAAATAGTTAGGCCAGTCTTAATTGGGGTTTTATATGAATTTCATTCGTATTTAATAGGCTGCAACATAGGCATTTTTGATGACATGAGAACATTTTTAAGAAGCGAGAAGAGGTGATGAAACTCCCTTGGCACAATTATCAACTCTCTATGAATCATGAAGTTAAATGTCTGTGGAACCATCGAATGAAACTTTGCATTGAGAGTGAATGTTTCATCCAAGATACATTTCATTCCATATGACATTGCAGTTTTGAAAACAGCGCTATAAAATTTCTGTGAGACTGGCCTTACAGCGTCGCACGTTTCAGGTGGGACTATTGGCATCGACGCCGAGGAGACGACGGAACTAGATAGATGTAAATGGGTAACAAAGATGTATTTCACTTGGTCGACTATGCCATCAATAACCCTGATATGGCGGGTGCGCGATCACACTCTTGTTTGTTGTTCTTTTCACTGCACTTATTTTCTCAACCCTGGGGATGAATCAATGATATGACGTAGCTACCTTATTAGTAAATAAACACCTAGAATGTCTAGAAACAAAACATGCATGAAGACATTATATAGTATTGGTGATTCAAACCGAACATGCATGTCGTCAAAACTACATTTTTATTTTTTGGCTTTTATATACACAAGGTTAATTACTTTCAGTCTTAGCCCATTTTGAACTGACTGCGCTGCTGGAAGAAATCAAAATAAAGCTAAAAATAATGCCATCTTGCTCTGTCTCCAGCTTCTAGCTGTAGATTTGTTCAAAATTTATGAACTGAAAACCAGATTGTCATGAAGGCTTCTTGAATCACGGCTGCTTCACTGAATTGATATAGACATTGTGTGCATTAGCAGTGCCTAAACACAAATGTCATAGCAATCCAGAAACGGAAAGTCGTCACGTGAATCCATGCCATGGCTGCTGCCTTCTCCTGCAGGGGATCTCTGAGCCACTGTACTGTGGCCCGATCCTTCCTACTTGTGTCTGCAGCGCATGGAAAAGGCTCAAATGTTATTGTTGGGGGATGCACCCCCATTGGTGACCCCCTATCTGTCTGACCGCTGCGCCTACCCTCTGTCTCTCTCTCTCTATATCTCTCAAGGGCGACGGGCTCAGCTAAGGTCCGACACGCCTCGCCCGCTCTCACCCATGACCTTGTGGCTGCAGGATGTTGGGCGGATCGTGGAGGAACCATCCAGCACGCTGGGGGACCCAGCGCGGGCGAGGCTCGAGGACCCTCGGCCAACCCCCCTGAAGACGGCCACGGGCTTCAGGACGAATGGCGGGCGCTGGGGACATCACCGGAGTAGTTAGGGTTAGAAGTAGAATTACACTGATGCCCCCCTAGCTTAATGCCAGCCTCGAGCAACATTGAGAGGGGTGCCTTTATAAATTCGCCGCCCGGGTATATAGTCTATAAATACCCAGAGGCGCTCCCATGTAAGACGAAAGTGTTTTTAGACAATTAAGAGGCAATCCTCCCACATTAGCTCCTGTCATTTGGCGCTTGTTTATTTCCCTACCTTCGCCACTGCCGCTTCTTTGTGGGAAATCCTTGTCCTCCCATCCTTTCCCAAGGGACTTATTATAACGAGGGTGGGAGGCCAGGTGTTTACCCCACAGTTGGCGCCGGCCCATGGGGACCCCACCCATCCACTAAACACTTTCCCCAAATGGGCCCTACAAGAAGAAACACCAGTCGGGATCAGCCTCCCCGAGGACTGAAACAGAAACCTCCGGGCTGAAGGAGGAGATGCCCGCCTGTCGTGCAGCCCACAGTCCAGCCATCGGATGTCTTGACGGAGCAAGGCGGGGCCACGTTCGCTGGAACCTCAGCTCCTACAGGGACCGCCCAGGCCACACCCACTCTGACCTGGTCACCAAGCAGAGCGGATGGGGAACTCGTGACAATGATGAAGAAGCCAAGGAAAGAGGCCTCGATGCTCTGGATCCAATGCATGTACAACTACAGCAGAAGAGGCGCTGCCTCGTGGCTTTAGAAAGGCAGGGCCATCTCAGGACCATCAGGCAAAAGGCAGCCGGCCAGGGGGAGCAGCTCAGGAGGATGGACGAGTACCCCCGCAGCCTTCGAGGCCAACCCCGACTTCCAACACGAGCAAACCGCCCGATCAGCCACCGATTCCTGAGCCGCCGGGAACTTCAACCACAAAACAATCCACCACCACCCCCACCGCCACCAGTGCAGCCACAACCAAACCCACGCTTCCATCAGCTGTACCTGCCGCCCCCACCAGACTGACCTCCACCAAAGAAGCCACCACAACCAATGACCTACGCACCCAAAGTTGCCCTTAACCCAAATTCTACAAACCAAAAGCTGGTTGCTAGCCTACAACCCGTAGCACCTCCCAAGGTATGATGGCAACCCGACCCTCGCCAGTTCATAAGAGCTACGAGGCTGCTGTAGCGCAGCCGGCGGCGACCAGAGGCCACAATGGCGAAATCCTTCATAATCATTGCCCACTCATTATCGCCAAGCAAAGCTAGTACAGCAACCTCCACCCCGATCTGTTGAATCCTGGGCGGACCTCTACGCATAAACTGTGCATGAACTTCAAAGGAATCAGCGCGGCACCAAAACCACCCAATGGTCTTGTTTAGCTGTAAAGTGCTTTGAAAGAGAGCCATTACAAGAATATCGGGCGAAGGTTCATCCACATCCGAGGAAGAACCCCAAATATTTCGACGAGGCAGTAATACCACAGCCATCAATGGCCTGTGCCCCAGACCATGCTCCTCAAGGCTCGCCCGTAAGCCCTCAAGAATAACGGTCGTGGTGCTCCACGAAGTAATGGAAAAATACTGCAGAAAGCAGACGCTGACTTCAGGTCCAAATCTGAAGCACAAAGAGCACAGGCTTGCACCAAACGAGGCCCCCACAAAGGGACCCATACCCTTGTTGGGAACCAATCAATGTCAATGCAATCCACAACCTACCCCGCCACACGCCAACAGCAAGCCCAACCCTCAACCCCCAAATAACCAAGGACAAAGCAGAATAACCCATCAAATAGACCTCCGCCCAAAGATCCTTCGAAGCTATATTGTCACTTCGGGTCCGTGCAAGGGACACACCACCAGACAATGTGCGTGTAATCACCAAAGGAAAGGAATTCCAAGAAGCCCAGCCCGCAGCCTCAGCCAAATCAAAACAGTCAACCACACCAAGGCAACCAAACCCCCGCCAACTCAGACCTATCACTACACCCCATAAACTACGGATACCTTCACAACAAACCCACTACCAATACCCAACCTACGCAAAACCATAACCATGCACATCAAGGTTACCAAACCTTCGACAACAACTACCACCCATTCCAATATCAAGCCCCGAAGGGCCACGCACCAATACACCGCTACCCATCCACCAACCCCTACCCCAACTACACCAACAAACCCCGACTTTACCGCACCGCCCCTTGCCAAACATAGTCTACATAGCCACAGCAAGTGAAAGCGTAAACCCGCTACCCAACCAAACCAAACAACTATCAACAACCCAACCTCGACCTATGGAGTCTTCCTCTCCATCACCGGAGGTTCCAACAAGGACCACGGAAACAAAAAGCCAAAGATAAAGAACATCCGAGACGCGGCCCACCACGCTGCCACCGAGGGTCCACATAGAAACTCCCAATGGTCGCACATACCCATAGCCATCGACAAGTGCCAATCTCAAGCTAAGAGACTACCCTCATACAGATGCCATGGTCATTGAGACAAATATTACAGATGGACAAATACAAAAATACCGGGTAGACACCGGCAGCTCTGCAACGGTATACCTTGCTTTGCTTCAACCTTCTACAACATCAAGCTCGACAAACCTCCTCTAGCCGGCCGGGCAACCCACTTATATGGATTTGAAGGTCGGCAAGTCAAGGACATTGGCAAAATATCCCTCCTAGTTACCTTCCGGTGACCAAAATAACTCAAGGACCGAGCACATTACCTTCTCGATGTAGTAGACATGTACTACGCTTACAACACCATCTTTGGGCGAGGGTAACAAACGCTTTTCGACGCCGCGTCCACCTAGGGTACTGTGCATGAAGCTCCCGCCCCAAAGGGCATCATCGGTCTACGGTGACTAGGACAAGGTAAGAGTAGCAGAGGGCACAAAGAACCCCCGGCGAAAGAAACATCCACCCCTAAAAATGAAAAGAAACCAAAACACCAAGCACCCTCGCGGGACGAGCCAACCGAAAGCCTCCAAGAGCTGAGCGGTAGAAGAGACCAAAAGATACAACCCTTTCAAGGCAATCCGCACAAGAAGTTACCATCTCTCTCGCTGGACAAATGAGACCGAAGCAATCCTTGCCGGGCCCGCGACAACAATGATATCTTCACATGGATAGCACAAGACTTCCGCACATGGACAGGTCCCTCATAGAGCACAAAATTGACATCGCGACAAGCACTCACCAAATCAAGCAAAAGCTCTACAACATGCCTAAGAAAGGAAACAAGCAAAGAAAAGCGTAAGTATAGTTCCTACTAGATGCGGGAGTAATCCGACAGGTCAAATACCCACCACGCTATCAAACGTTGTGCCGGTGAGAAAAGAGAACAAAAAAAATGGAGAATGTGCATTGATTTCACAAGCCTCAACAAAGCTTGCCTCAAAGACAATTCCGTTACCAAGAATAAGCCCCCTCGTCGACTCGGCGCTAACAGGCGAGCTCTTGTCACTCCTAGACTGCTTCTCGTGCTACCATTAGATCTAGATGAACCAGATGACGAAGAAAAAGACAAGCTTCATCACACCTTTCGAACCTATTGCCTCCACGTAATGGGACGAGGGGCTGCGAAATGCCACCAACCTTCATCCGCATGACGGCGAGGTTTTCAAAGACAAGAATACAATCTCTACAATCATCACCCGACATCATTGTGCGAGAGCAAACTAAAGCAAGACCATATTAGCGACCTAACCGAGCCTTCAAAGAACCTCCGCGGCTGCAGGCCTCAAGCTCAACCTTAAAAATGCATATTCGGGTAAGCAAAGGAAAATTGCTCTACCGCCTCATCTCGGTGAGGGGATAGAAGCCAACCCGGAAAAAATAGATGCAATCATCAACATGGAGCCGCCCACATCAAGAAAGTGGGCCCAACGCCTCACCGGTAGGCTCGCCGCACTCAACAAATTCATCTCAAGATCACCGAGCAAGGGTTACCATTCTTTCGAGGTGAACCACTCCTCCTATAGTCTCAAAGATAACCTCACGCTGCCGTCCGTAAAGGCAAGTAAAAGAACAACAAGCCGAGCAGCAAAGAAGCAACTCCCAATCTACTTCAGATCTGAAACCCCTCAAGGGACCCAAAAGTTTATATAGAAATGAAAAGAGTACTTACGCAAAGGTCATGGCCTCCGCAAAGCCCAAGCACTACTTCCAAGCACACAAAATCACCGCACCCTCAAACTATCCGCTGACAACATTTTCGAAAAACCCTAAGGCCATAGGCGAGAATCGGCAAAATGGGCCACAGAACTAAGTGATCACGCCATCGACTTCATCGCGTAACAGCCATAAAATCACAAGCCCTCGCGGACTTGGTGGCGGATCGGACCCTCGACACCCATTCTGAGTGGAGGTAATGTAATCACTATGGGCGGTACATACCAACAGAGCTTGGGGGGCCTCGGGCTAGAGTCGTCGCCGCCCTAACCTCGCCAAGCGGAATCAAGCTCCCAGATGCAGCCAAACTAGAATTCAGTGCACAAACAACTATGCAGTATGAAGCCATCATAATGGCACAAAGCTTCACGCCCTATCCCGGCTCAGACAAGCAATAATCAAAATAGACACCCAAGTCATCTCTCGGGCACATCGAGAAAAAGCTACGAGCACGAGAACCAAAGCTGCAAAAGTATCCGCATTATAATCTGCAAAATTGAGACCTTCTTTTGGGCATCACCACCAAATCAATCCCTCTAGCCAAAAAGGCCGGGGCCGACGAGCTAGCAAAAGCAAAGCCCCATCCCAACAACTCTATCCTCGACGTCATCTACTTAGACACTCCACCAACCGCCAGCTAAATCAAGCCACAACCCACCAAGGCTTACAAACACAATCCACGAGGAATGGAGAGCACCAATCATTGCATACCTCGGGGTGTACTTTTGAGCCGTATTCCAAAGAAGAGGAGAACAGAATGAAGCAAAGGGCGCGGGTACAAAATCATCAAAGAGAATTAGTACAAGGCCGCCAGTAACAAAGACCCCTACTCAAGTGAGTCACCACCGATGAGGGAAAGCAAATCCTAAAGGAAATCCACAAAGGTCTATGTGGATCCCATAATGGGCCCCGAGCACTCGTTGGCAAAGCATTCAGGCAAGGGTTCTACTAGCCAACAACAATCAACGACGTAGCCTCGCTTAGTCTAGCATCGCGAAGGTTGCCGGCCGACGAAGAACCCACCAAAACAGGCCCTACCCGGGCTCGTAGCGATGGGCCATGGATCTCATTGGCCCACTCCCAACCGCACTAGGCAACCTTAGATATGCAAGTGGTCACATCAAGTATTTTACAAAATGGATGGAGGCTGTGCCGCTAAGCGTCGATAACCTCGCAAATGGCGGCTTGACAACAGAACCCAGTTTGACAAATAACTATTCAAAGAGTCCCAAGGGAGCTAACCGCCGACAATGTAATCCGCTTTGACAAATGAGCTATTCAAAAGAGTTCTCGCTATCAAATCAGCACCAAGATATGCTTAGCCTCGCCAGGACACCTGCAGTCCAACGGCCACGCCGAGAGCAAATGGCATAATCCTACAAGGCATCGGCAAAATTGCATGGTAGACCTAAAAGGAAAATGGGCCGAGGAATAAACAACCGTCACGTGGTCACACAATACCTCCGACTCAGAGCAACCAAATTTACCCCCGTTCAAGCTATTGTTCGTTCGAAGAAGAGTTATTACTAGAAGAACTCCAACACAAATCACCCAGTGGTCACCTTCGCCAACACTCAAGAAGGACTCACTAAGGATCCGACATAGGAAATCAGATGGAGCAAAGAAATAACCTCCGGCAAGATATCAATCAGAAATAGCCCGATGGAGAGACAAAAGGTCAACCCTTGTCTCATCAACACAAAAGCGACATGGTCATCATAAGAATGTAGAATGCAAAGATGGTCGGAAAAACTATTGTCAAAATGGTCCACCCTTTCCCCGTCACCCACTCCCGGCAGGCCGTGCTCTTTCCATTTGCAAGAAACCGAAGGCAACCAACTACCACACACTTGGAACATCGATGACCTCCGCAAGTACTACCCATAGCGGCGCCTTAGCATGCACTCGTGCTTTGTAAGAACAATTTACTATTACAATTGTAGAAACATCGGTGCTGCACTCTTTTTCCTTTTGTGAAGGGGCGCAAGGTTTTTAATGAGGCAAAAGAACCAAAACATCCATGTAAAATGTTTAATTCCCCAAGGCTAACCCTCGCCAAAATAGGTGGTCCAAATTGCCCCACCTTCATCGACGCCCACTAGCAGGTACAGATTTATGCCGTGTCGGGCTATCAAGGGAAATCAACCCCCGCCTATCCCAAAACCTCTTTTGCCTTTCATCTCACAAACTTCACCTTTCCTTCCAAACGGAAACGTTCAAGGAATCAAAACGAAAGCAACCCCTCGCGAAACACGCCAGGGCTCATCCCGCAAACTTCACCTTTCCTTCTAAATGTAAAGGAAAGGAATCAAAACAAGCAACCCTCGGGAAAACAAAAACCAAACTTCACCTTTCCTTCTAAACAAGGCACGCCAAGGGCTCATCTCATCAAGCTTCACCTTTCCTTCTAAAACTAAAAAGGCGCGAAGGAATCAAAACGAGCAACCCTCACAAAACACAATAGGGGCATGTCTCGCAAACTCCTCCTCCTTTCCTTCCAAATGGAAAAAAGTGCGAAAAGAATCAAAAACGAGCAACCCTTGCGAAACACACTAGGGGCTCATCTCACAAAAATCCTCCTCCACATCATTATTATCTCTAAGTATGGGTGAATCAATGAAGATGTGCCACTAAACCCCCTTTCCTTCCATCCAATCATCAAGTACCTAGATTGAGTAATGCAAGGGTGAGATGAAACATCTTAGCAAGCAAATTTGTTTTGACAAGCTATTTAAACCACAAGTTGAATTAAACAATGACTTAACATGGAGTTCCACTTATAGAGTAAGCATGATATATATCAATGTAAATGATGGGCTTCCAATTTAGAACATAACATATGATAGAGCTTCATAATAACAAGGTCATATCACTTCAATGTACACCATGAATGCATATGAATGCAATGCAAAAATGACTCCTACCGCACACCCAACGAGGTGTGGAACAGCATCCCATGATGCCGTTTCCGGTATGGTCGTGACCATAGGTCAACGACATAACTTCCAATGCACATGAATGATGCAATGCACATGGCATGCTGCAATAAAAACCACATAAACCACCAATGATACTTCATATCTTCATCTTCAAGGGTATGGATTAACCACATTTGTCAAGATGGAATAAAAGCAACATCGTAGATGGATAATTAAATCATCCACAAAATAAGATTGGATAGACAAAGATCATAAAGTTTGGTTATTAGTAGTATGACATTATTGTAAACATTATGATGTTGGTGGCGAAAAAAATAACAAGTGAAAAACGGTAGCAAACCACCGCTACATTCACTTGCCTCCTCGCAAAGAAGAAAATATACTAGGCATGTTCCGTAGCAAATCACCTGTTTTAGAACAATGACCTCGATCAGTACATATGCTCCAAATGTCACTCATAAACAATACATGAAGCATTCCTATGTTCAAACAAACAACCGGTGAAAACAGCCCCACTTGACCCCGATAAAACAACAGCAGCGCTGTTTGTGTTTTCTTTGTATCTTTAAAACTGTAACAGCAATGATAGCAAATAAATACTTCACAAGCATCTATACAGAAATGCTACAACTTTGGTATTCAAACAAAGTTCAAATTTTGCCGTCTACTTTTCTTAAAACAGCCTACAAACTGACAGACATGTATGTCTTTAACAGCAGCTACATTTTTAATCAGAAACTATATCTCCCAAACCATCCAACCAAAAATTCCGAAATTCTGTCATAACATAGAAAAAGTTCATTCTATATGAATTTCATATAATGATTATTTGCATTAGAAGCATCTAACACAATGTAATAAAGGTCTGAACTTTACTGAATGTTTCTGGCAGTAAAACAGGACATCCACATTCCAAAATTCGTATCTGGAGTTACACTTAACCAAAAAATTATGTTCTTTACCATTCCAGAAATCTTATCAAATTATATACATCTTTTATTCATATCGAAATATTCAATTAAGCAAGTAAGTGGGTGTAAAAGGCGTTAGATCAAAACTGCTCCGAATTTTCGACAGACTTGTACAGTAGAATTAAGAATTTCATATATTCTAAAACCATTTGGCCTCAAATCTTGAAATTGGACTGCTTGAAAGACCTCTGAGTGCTCTACAACTTTCTAGTTCAACTAAACAGTAAATTTGGCTTCTAAGATATCCAAAACTTTCGTACAACAGAAACTACCAGATCTGAGAACTGCAGAAACACATGGATTCGAGATCTACCATTGAAAGGTCAACCCTAATCCTTTCCTACCACGATCTACCACACCAAATCCACCTTAAATCAAGTGCTATGGCAAAGGATCAAACCTCCCCTAGATTCCCTTCAAGAACAGCGAAAAGAAGTTGGGGAAACCACCGATCTAGCACCTCTCCTTGATCCCCTCTCGTCGCCCTCGATACGTTTTGCTATCCGCCCTCAAGTTCCTTGCACCTTTGGAGAGGGAGATTAGAGGGAACCGGTGCTACCATGGTGGCCTCTCTGATCGACCATACAAAATTATTTAACTAAAAGTCAAAATTTAAAACGTCCATTCAACACCTAAATTTTTCCTAGGTGTCACATTATCCCCTCCTTTAAAGAATTCGTCCCCGAATTCAGCCATTCAACTATTTAACAGGGCAAAACTAATGTTTAAAACTCACCAGCCTCAGTGAGCTCTGGGTACTACTTGCGCATCTTCACCTCAAGTTCTCAAATTGCCTCTCACCCTGCCTGTTTTGACCACAGAATCTTCACGTACTTAATAGATCTTCTGAAGACTCGCTCTGAGGAGTCAAGTATACGCATAGGATGGCATTCATCAGTCAAATTCTGCTCCACTGTGATTGTTTTCAAATCGATCTTATGCTCACAATCCCTCAAATATTTCCACAACATGGATACATGGAAGACATTGCTTACTTTACTCACAGAATCTAGCAACTGCAAGCGATAAGCCAAACTACCTACTCGGCCGACTTAAGTATCTCGGGGTAAGCCTCCTCTAGTACTAAACAGCAGAACACCCTTTGTTGGAAATACTCTAAAAAGAACCTAGTAATCAATAGTGATCTCTAGGTCACTTCTTCTTACATCTACGTAGCTCTTCTAATGGCTCCATGCAGCCAATGGATTATGTCTTTTCCATCACCTTATCAAAAGATTCCTAAACCCAATCTAGACTAACCAAAAAAACCGCTCACACCACATCCCAACGAAGGGGAGAAATACAGCTATGCACATGCAATTCTTCATTTGGTTGCATCTGAATACTGGTCTGGTAACTGTTGTTGAAAACAAACTCTATGAAAAGCAAGTGATCTTTTCTAACTTCTCTTCCATGAAAACACACATGCACACAACATATATCCTCCAACTTTGAATAGTACGCTAAGGATGGAAATCAGTAGTCATATCAAGTTTCTTGCCCAAAGCACTCTGCAAACTTTGCCAGAAATTACACACAAACTTAGATCCCCAATCTGAAACAATAGACTTGGGCACACCATGCAACCTCAGAACCTCCCTGATAAACAAAGGAACTAAATCGATAGCTGAATTAGTCATCTTCATTGGAATGAAGTGAGCCACTTTAAGCCTATCAATGACAACCCAAATAGCATCTTAGCCTTTAGGTGAGCGAGGTAATCCAACTACAAAGTCCATTAAAATATTCTTCTCATTTCCACTCAGGAATCTCCAATGGCTTTAGCAAACCCAGCGGGCCCATGATACTCGCATGGGCGGATCTATGTTGATCCATGTGGGTGCGGCCGCACCCAGAACAAAATACGGAATACGTTCTAGTATACAGGTTTCTACACTGTTAGCAACCCCCTTGGGCCAAACATCTGCACCCACAGCCCAGCTTATCCAACAGGCAGCCCAACAAAGGAATGTACATGGAAGACCGTTCGTCTTTTCGCCTCCTGCAGCGCCCGCGAGGCGCCGCGACGCATCGCCTGCCTCCTGCCCTTCTCAGCTTCTCCCATACCCCTTCACTTACCTCACAAATCGTGAACTCCCAAGGCCAGGCAGCCGTGTCCGGCCGCGGCACGCCGGCGCTGCTGGATGCTGGTCGTGTGGCCAACTGCCACCACTTCAGTGCTACGGTCTGAAGCACCAGGAGGAAGGAATGTTGTCTATCTCCATGCGTCCCTGTCATTCTACCCTTCTGTGTTTTGTTCTTGATTGATAAAGGACTCAACGGCAAAGTAAGACTTCAAAAGTTCTCTACTTTTAATTTTTCATTAATTTAACTATATCTAAATTGGTTTCAATTTTTTTGTTCTTGCCTTCTTGATTATTTGTTCAGATTCCAGGGTTAGGATGTTTGTTTCTTTCTATGATATTTGAAAATTGATATTAGTGAATGAACTAAAATATAAATATTCTTGTGAAAGCTAGATCAAGAGCTTGATAGCCACTTTAGTGAGACAAGCCCCTCAATTGCTTGTCTACAAAATATAGAGATGCTTTCCGAGCATGAAGATTATGAAAACATTTCTTAGTTGTCGAATCGATGATGCACACTTGTATAATACACTTATTTGTTATCTGAAGAAAAAAAGAATTAACGAAGGTTACAAAATAATGTCGTACTATGAAGTAAGCTGATATGGCCACACCCCCTCCGTATTTCTCTAGCTCTGCCCCTGGATGCTCGGCCTTCACCTTTGACAAATACCACATGAAGCCACATACTTAACAATATCAACTTTTAGACCGCTTTCACCAACAACTCTACTTCAAATATCGATACATATTAGTCTCACCTGGATGTACCATATATGGAGTGCGGTGAGCTTCCTTAAATATGCATCTCCCTCAGTTTTTTGTGGAACACATAGACGACATCTGAAATAAATAGTGCCATCTACCTCCATACTAAACTCTCGAGATTACCTGCCTCAACGCGTTCCGAAAAGCCTGAAGCAAGTGATCTTGCAACTAAGCCACTCACATATTCTCGCACATTGATGACTGAATCAATAATCGGGTCTCCTCACGTGCAACACCAGCATAGCAAAGAGAAATACCCATGTGGACCAGGTCACCAATCAATGTCAAGGATGCTTTAGGAACAACTGTCCTACTACGAGCATCTACAACAACATTTGCATTTCTAGGATGATATTGAATAGTCAAATCATAATCTTTAATCAACTCTAGCCACCTCCTTCTGTTGAATCTGGGATTCTCAACACGGGTTTGGAGTCTCGCCGGGGCGAAGCCCCGGGTGAGAGTTGCATAAGTAAAAGAATCAAGTGTGCGAATGCTCAATAATAAATGTCCATAAGTGGTATTCACCAACCATCCATATGGGGAGGCCGCCCCCATTTATAGTTTTACAATCGCCTAGGGATACAAGATTACAAGTTTGCCCTTCAATGTTCCAAGCATATTCCTCCCTTTCCAAACTCGGCGGGGGGGCTTCTTGTACTTGCGCTCCTCGTGTGGTCCCCCTGAAGGGCCCTCGCCAGGTTGGCTGGTTCGTTTTTGACCCCCGGACCTCCGCCCCCCTCCCTTGGGTGTTGGCTCGAGTCTCAAGCGAAGGTGGCGACCTCCGCCCGCCTCCGTCGCGGCGGGGCGAGGCCTTTGGCTTCCCGGGCGCCACCGCGCGCGGGTGGCGACCTTTGCGCACCTCACCCGCAGCTTCTCAGCGAAGGTGGCGACCTCCGCCAGCCCATCTCGCGGAGGTTCCCTGTCCGGGTTCCTTTCCCCGAAAAACAGAGATAGGACAAGAGCAAAGCTCAAGACCGTTAGCGAAGGTCGTCGTGTATACTTGGTGATCGTAACACCTCCGCCTTCTTGCCGGGATCCATGTCCCAACAGTTCCCCCTTGAGGGCGAATGGTCGGGCGGAGGCGTGCCTTCTCGTTCTCAACATACCGCGTTAGTGGCGAGGTGTTGGGGGCTCCTTCCCCCAGGTACGGGTTTGCATTGGACCTTCACCGGTGGAATTTGAAGCATCGCGGTTTCACGTGACAAAAAGGCACGCCTTTTGAGGCGATGTGACCGTTTCCGCCCGTTGGTCACGCCCTTCGTTTTGGGATGCGGAGGGTCGCCCGGGCGACTATATAAAAGGACCTCCCTCCCTCGGCGGAGGGTACCCCACCATCGCTTTTCGTGGCGTTTGCTTTTTGCTTGCCTCGCTTTCGTTCTTCGGCTCGTGCTTCACGTGCCTTCGCGCCTTGCTAGTTTGCTTAGGTGCATGCGCGCTTGCTGCGTTCGTTTAGCGCAAGGGGCCGCCCGCTTTGAGTTCTACCGGCCATACGAGCTTCTCCCGTGTCGCCCGCCGCTTGCAAGTCTTCACGAAATTGCATGCTGGGCGCCCTTTCGGCCAGGGGATCTAGAGGAGACTCGTCCCGTCGAAGCTCCGCCGAGACCTAATGGCGCGCGATCGACGCCGATCTTACCTCTGAGCCGGGCCCGTCGAAGATGACCCAAGCGATGCTGAAGGCGACCTCCGCCCGAAGGGTCACATCACCGCCGACTTGAGGTGGAGCTCCTAGGAGGGAGGCGGTGCCGCTGCGGAGGAGCCCAAGAAGAAGTGGGGAATCATTTTCAAGGATTTCTTCACGTCGCCGATCTGCGTCTCTACTTGCCATTTCGTCAAGTTGTGGAGTCTTTCAACGTTCAAATTATCAACCGACCCCCACGCCGCTTCCTTGCGGCGGTCGTGGGGCCCGTGAATCTTACGGTTGGTAAGCCCGAGATCAACAATTTCTGCGTGTTTCCGCGCATTGCACCAAGGTCCCAAGATGGCGGACGAGCGAAAAAAGCTACGATGCGGGTGCTACGTTTAGCCAGTCGCCACCGGGCGGAGAAGACGGAGATCTCCTATGCTGGAAGAACAAGTGGGAGCCGCCGGATGGATGAATGCGGTTCTCGCCCGCCGAGCCGAGACGGAGGGGCGTTGACGGGGTCAAGATGGATCGTCGCCAAGGTCGACTCTCACTCCGATCGATATTGTTTCCAAGCCGGATCGAAACGGCCGGATGTCGAAGAAGAGGATGAAGTGTCGTGAAGCTTTCCTCCCGCTCGCCGGTACTCGGCCGGCCGCGATTTGATTGAGGAGATTCATACGGCGAAATACTCACCCTTATCTAAGGATAAGGCGGAGTTTAATGTGGAGAGGGTCAATCTCCCCGTGTTTGGGAAGGCGGAGATGGTGCCCTCGCTCAAGCGTCTTGGCACGCAGCTTCCGAAGGTGTCGGCGATGCCGATGCCTTAGTTATGACTGTCGAGATGGAGGCTGCGGACCTCCTTGGCCCGATTGGGGTGAAGGAGTTTCTTGCGCGGAGATCCCAGCGGGAACATGCCCCGGCCGAACCGTATCTTTGAAGAGATGGGGGTCACCTATGGCCCTCACAAGGTGCCTGCCGGGTGCTCACGGACATCGAGAGACGCTAAGCGGAGGAGGCCGCTGGTTGGAAAGCGCGCCGCGGTCCCCGCCTTGTGAGAAGCGAAAAGCTCCTCCAACCACTCGTGAGAAGAGCAAGAAGAGCAAGCTAGCGGAGGAGGGAACCTCCGGCCGCCTCCTTTCTTTGCGCCGGTCGCAAGAACGGCCAAGGAGGAGGCGAAGAAGAAAAAAACAGCTGGCTCGGAAGCGGGTCGTGCGGAGGGGAATCCTCCCGAGGCCGTTGTTGGCGAAGAAGCCGGGAGTGGCGCTACCTCGCTGCAGGTCCTCTCCCGGTGTTGCGGCGCTTTGCCGGCGGCGGCGTTGGTTCGTGCCGAGGACGCCGGGGTTCTCCGACCGCGCCCGTAAGCCCGGGCTTTTGACGGCGAGCTACATTGAGAGATCTCAAGGCGATAGCTAATCCCTTGGACGGTTTTCCGTGTTCTAGTGATAGCGCCGCGGCTCGTGGGGCGGAGCGCGAGAAGAGCCCGTCGGTCGAAAGTTCTTGGGGGAGAATTGCGAGCAGAGGTAGTGGTTGATTCCGAGGACTCATTTGTGCCTCCGACCGGCGAGAACATTACTTACGCTCGGATGTAGGAGCTCCGCGCTGTTCACCGGGCATCGAAAAGAAACAGCGAGCGAGGCGGAGAGAGCTCGGGCACGAAGGCGGCGAAGGCGGTGAAGGTGCCGGAGTCTTTGCGAGGCGTAAGCCGCCGTGTTGTTGACGGAGGTTTGTTTTTGATCTTCGCCCTATTTTTGTGTTTTTCGTATTGAATAGTTTGATTGATCTATTACATTTTCTTCTTTTTGATGGTGGCGAAGGTGTTCTTTGCGCACCGGGAGGTGGCTTCTCCCGGCTCATCGCCGAGGGCAACCCGAAAGTGAGTTATCTTCGCCTTCTTTGCTGGTTTGCTTAATTTCTACCGCCCTTCAAGCTTGCTCACTCTTCCGATTAGATACTATTTGTAAATATTTTTTTTAAGGGGACGTCTATGAGGTTCAACAAGGTCTGTGGACCAAAGCCTTGCGGTGTGGGAGATATTTTTTTCTTGTCTGTTCTCGCTTTTATTTTGTTTTGCTTGCGGAGGTCTAACTATGTTTCTTTTGTAGATGACCACCGGCTTTGAGTGCCAAGGCTCGAGTTCATCGAGGCTTCGCATCTCGCGACAAGCTCTGAGTGACCTCGGCCGAAGGCGTTCTTGAGGGATGGGAAGGCGGCGTCGACAAACTCTGTCCGAGGAGCGGGAGCTTCGTTCTCGGGGCGCTTTGGCGGCTAAGGAGACGCAGAGCCGCCGCTTTGCTTGCCCGCGCCGAAGGCCCTTGAGGATTTACAAGCGAAGCTTGATGAGGCCAACACTAGTCTCAATTGCCCGCATTCGGGTTTCGGAGAAGCGTAACGGGAGGGTCTATATGCTTCCAAAGCATCTCCGCCCACGCCTATGCTCGGTGTCACTTCATTTGGGCGATAACCACTCCCTTTCCCACGGATGGGAGTAGTGCGGCGTTTTTTGGGATGGATGTCGCTAACTTCGCGACTCCCGAGGGTGTTGCAAGGCATCTCCGATTTTGGAGCCCGGGCCACAGCGACGAGTGTTACGTGCGTCCTTGTAATTGAAGGTTG
Source organism: Hyparrhenia diplandra (assembly GCA_015847255.1). Lineage (NCBI taxonomy): Eukaryota > Viridiplantae > Streptophyta > Magnoliopsida > Poales > Poaceae > Hyparrhenia > Hyparrhenia diplandra. The sequence continues at coordinate 558,221 of JADLZK010005305.1, read as the reverse complement.
TGATCACGTCGGGCGGCTCCGCGTGAAGGGTTCGCATCAGCCATCGATGTTGGCGGAGCTTCCTAACGACGCCCTAAAGTTCGGGGGGTCGCTCATGAAGAAGTTTTGGGCGGGCCATGGGCGGGCGGAGGCTTCTTCTCGCACGCCGCTTCTTCGGGTTTCTTTTACTATCTTTTTCTTTTGCTTTAGAACCTTGGTTTGTGGTTGTGAGCTTAGTAACGATAACTCCTTTTTCGACGACTTCTCCTCGGTCGGAGGTCCCCGTTGGGCCGGTTGCGGCCGAGGATGATGCTCCAAGGGATGCGCCTCCACCCGCTCAAGATGCGAGGAACGCCGCTCCCTACCGCATGATGCCGAGGTCTAGATGCCTAGGGCTTTGTTTAGTTTTGTAGCCGTTTTGTGCGGAGGTCTAACTCCGCCGTAAATGGATGGTTTTAAAGCTAAGCTTAATGGAAATCTAATATTTTATTGTTGTGTGTGGAAAATTACCCGCGCAGGTCCCCGATGAGGAGCCCGGCCGCAGGAGGTGTCACTTCTTTGTGTTTTTATCGTGATGGTGTGTATGTGGACGGAGGTCTCCCGGTTGTTTTGGAAGGATACCTTCGCCAACCCTAGCGTAGATGATATGTACAATGATGTTCTATTTGACTTAGGCGATGCGCGGATGGCGTTTACCACCCGTAGAGCTCGGGGGGACCTCCGCCTGGATCCGACTAGATTTTATTTGTTGTAACAAAGTTTTGTAATGCTACAGATGTTTATCAATAAAGACGTCATACACGACTACACCGCTTTATGAGCGTTTGCTTTGGTTGCATTGCTTGCGCTCTCTTCTTCGTTGTGTCGTCTTTTTCATTGTAGACCTCCGCTTGTGGATTTGATAGCGGTGATTGGTCACTCGTTTGCGGCGCCAATCCGGTTCCTTTTGCCGTGAAGTACCGGCGTGGAGGTTGCTTTTCTTTTTGAGACATGCCTCGGATACCCGCGTGAATGGCGCTTCTTCTTTCTCACCTTCGGGTCTTTCGTGGATCTCGCATTTGGATATTTTATAGAAGTTTTGGGTTCCGGGGATGTTACGAATCTTTACGCGGTCTCCCCCTCGACATATCTTTATGCGGAGATTATTACGAGTCTTTGCGCGGTTTCTCTTTACTTGGCCAATTGGTGGCGGAGGTTAACATCCGCGCTCATCTTCGATTTGTGGATGTTTCCTACTTTGTTTCTGGTTCTGGTCTGACTGACTAGAGTTTAGGGTGAGGGGTTTCTTTTATAGGGATACTGTTATTAATGTCACTTATTGCTTATGTCCTTTCTTAGGTCCGTTAGGTGGGCTAGATTAGTATATAACGCGTGTGTTTCTCCCCCCTTGACCGATTACTACAGCAATGTGTGAGTCCAAAGGTGGGCTATTTACTTTGGGTTTTGACACCGTGTAAGGATTCGTATGTGGGACCCTCCAAGTTTTTGGGTAGAGCGGCCTCCTATTCGTTGGTCGGAAGTACGTACTAGAACAACCGAGCTATTAACTCTTGTCCATGGGCTATCAATTCTTGGCGATGAGTGTGATGTCCAATGGTGAGGATTTGGTTGGAGTTGGAGTTTGGTGGTTCTGCCGCTACCTCCTCGCTAGGACGGCTTTTAGTTCGACTTTCGCCCGTGTGGCGGAGGTCACCCTCTATCGAAGGTTCCCATGGAAGCTACGATTACCGCGAGACAAGGCATCAATGTCGGGAGGTGCCTTGGGGCTCTCGGAGTGAAGTCGTTGCAGCATTGTGGCATAGTTTATCTTTCTTGGATGCTTGTACTCGTGCTACCACATCGTACCATCCACGCGAGAATGTTTGCGCTTTCGGCATAAATGTTGAGCACCTGTAATTTGTAAATGTTGTAACAAAAGAGGAACATGCTGGATTCTTTTTTGTTATTGTTGCTCTCAATCTCCTTGTTGCCTTCATTGGTGGAGATGTTGCCGATGCCCGAAATGGATGTGTCTTTTTCAGCTTTTTGTTTTTGACACATATTGTCGTGCCACCTCGATGCCCTACGCTTTTTGGGTGGGACTTGTTCGAGGATTTTTTCGAGACTGTTGCTGGTCTTTAGAGGTCATCTTTGGGTTAGAACCTCCGCGTTCTCTTCCCATAAGATGTCCTCTCGAGTATTTCTTCACCCTTGTCGGTGCGTGATATTTTAGCGTTGCTAGTCACTTTCGACTTTGCCTCTTTTTTTTCATTTTGGGGAATTTTCCTCTTTTATATTATAGAGGATTTTACATCGGCTTGCCTCGATTAAAAACCTCACCTCCGCTAGGAGTTCCCCTATGAGGAAAAGAGTGCAAGGCTTTGGTTGAAAGTCAGAAATTCTACTACTACTACGAGAAAAGTAAAGTAGTGGCCGACCTCCGCTATAGTTCGCGTGAGGTGGCTTTACACATAGTACTACTTTATGGAGGTTGTCCACATTCCATGTGTGTGGTCGGAGGTATTGCCCTCGGCCGTTCTGGTCAAGCGGAAGCTCCTTGCTCGCTGCCGCTCTTCAAATGAATGGACCATCCCATTTTGCCTGTAGTTTTCCTACGGTTGAAGCATTCGGTTTTCTCTTGAGTACTATATCTCTGTCCTCAATGTTCTTCTTGTGTACCTTGTTGTCTCTCCATTTTTTGGTGGGCCTGTATTTGCGTATGTTGTCTATGGCTTCCCTTGTGTGTTCCAAATATTTCTTTGGCATACTCTTCATCCTCGCCATCTTCTCGTTTTATGACGCGAGGCTTTCTGTTTCGAGTTCCTCGAGGGAGCATTGCCTCTTCTCCATACATGAGCTTGAATGGAGTGAACCCAGTTGCACGCGAAGATGTAGTGTTATGGGACCAGATTACTCTTGGTAGTTCGTCTGCCCACTTGCCTTTATGGAGGTTGAACAAGGTTTTTGATATTGCGGAGAATATTATTCCGTTTGCTCTTTCCACTACTCCGTTAGACTCCGGATGGTAGACTGACGCGAAAGCTATCTTTGTGCCCATTTGAGCGCAGAATTCTCTGAACCTATCTGAGTCAAACTGCTTGCCGTTGTCGACTGTTATCATCTTAGGTACTCCAAATCTGCAGATTATGTTCTGCCAATAGAATTTGGTGATGGACTCTGAGGTGATCTTCGCCACTGGTTTGGCCTCTATCCACCTGGTGAAGTATTCAACGGCTACTACTGCGAACTTGTTTCCTCCTTGGGCGGTTGGTAGTGGACCGACAAGGTCTATTCCCCACCTTTGTAACGGCCATGTCGGAGGTATTAGCTGTGTTTCTGCTGAGGGGCTTTTCTGGTGTGGTGCAAAGTTTTGGCAAGCTTCGCATGTTTTGACAATTTGCTGTGCGTCTTTTATGTGCGTGGGCCAGTAGAAGCCTTGGCGGATGGCTTTTGCTAATAGTGCTTTTGGCTCAATGTGAGACCCGCAGATACCAGCATGTATTTCCCTGAGTAGCTCAAGGCCTTCGCTTTGGGAGATGCATTTGAGCATTGGCTGAGGACTACCCCCTTTTTGAACAGGTGGCCATCGATGAAGGTGTAATTTCTTGCTCGTGCCTCTGTTCTGGCGGCCTCCGCTTCGTCTTTCGGATAGCTTACGTTGTTGAGATTGTCAACTATTGCCTACCTCCAGTCTTCGCCTTCTACCAGCATGACTGTCTTGAATGCCTTAATCAAAGTTTCCGTTGCTGGTTTGTATGCTACGCTGTAGAAGGTGTTTTGAGGCATGCGGAGGTTGTTTGCCGCTGCCTTGGCTAGGGTGTCAGCCTCGTTGTTCTGCTCCCTTGGGATGAATCTAATTGTGAAGCCCTGGAACCTCCGCTCCATTGCTCTGACCACCGCCAGGTAGTTCACCAGTTCTGGTTCTCTGGCCATGCATTCTTTTTCTACTTGGCCTGCCACTAGCATTGAGTGCGATTGCGACTTCGACCCCGGCCGCACCATATGCTTTTGCCTTGGTGAGACCTAGTATGAGCCCCTCGTACTCAGCAGTGTTGTTTGTTTGTGGGCATTCTAGCCTGATAGCGAAGTAAGACTTGATTCTTGATGGTGACATTATGACCGCGGAGGCTCCCGCTCCCTGTCTCCCCCAGGCTCCGTCTGTGTACACTGTCCATAGTTGTGAGCCTTGCTCTTGTTGTTTTTGTTCATGGGGTGTCCATTCTCTACGAAATCTCCAAAGACGCAGGATCGGATTGCGGATCTATGAACAAATGATATCTCGAACTGTGAGAACTCTGCTGCCCATTTGCCGATTCTCGCCCTGAGGTTTCCTTGTTTCTCGAGCACCTCCGCTAATGGTTGTGAGGTTGGTACCGTCACTTTGTATGAGTGAAAGTAATGCTTGAGTTTTTTACGGACGCGGTCGAGTGCATATGCTATTTTTCAATCTCCTTGTAGTTGACTTTTGCTCCTGAAAGGGCTTCCGAGACATAGTACACTTTGGGCCGGATGAGGCGGTTGTTTTTCGAAGTTTTCTTGTACCGGCTACTTCGCTGATCGTGTGGTCCGAGGCTGAGAGGTATAGGAGTAGAGGTTTGTCTTTGTCGGGGGGCGCTACCGTTAAATGTTCTCAAATATTCTTTGAGCTTGACAAAGGCCTCCGCCTGTTCTTTGCCCCATTGAATCTGTCCTCCTCCGCGTAGGGCTTGGAAGAATGGGAGGCTTTTTTCTGCCGATTTGGAGATGAACCTGTTTAGCGCAGCAATTCTGCCAGTAAGCTGTTGTACTTCTTTTTTTGTTTTTGGTTCGGTCATGTCTCTGATTGCTTTTGTTTTCTTCGGGTTGGCTTTCACTCCCTCGGAGCTGACAATGTACCCGAGCACCTTTGCCTTGGTTACCCCGAAGACACATTTCTCGGGGTTCAATTTGAGACCGGACTTTTTGAGGTTGGAGAAGGTCTCCTGCAGATCGGAGACGTGGTCCTGCTCTCTTTTGCTCATAACTATGAGATCATCTACATATGCTATCATGTTTTTGAGTAGTTGCCCCACCGAACTTTTTACTCATCATTCGGCGAAGGTTGCACCGTTTTTCAGGCCCTCTGGCATTCTGACGAAGCAGTATGTTCCCAATGGGGTTGTAAAGCTTGTTTTTTCTTCATCTTCTTTTCTTAGCCAGATCTGGTGGTAGCCTGAGTAGTAGTCCAATAGCGAGAACCTCCGGCACCCTGCTGCTTTGTCGACGGAGGTGTCTATTCTTGGGAGTGGGTAATTGTCTTTTTTTGTGGCCTTGTTGAGGTCTGTGAAATCTATGCACATCCTCATTTTGCCGGAGGTTTTCTTTGGAACAAGTACTATGTTGGCCAGCCAGTCTGTGTACTTGACCTCCCTTATGACCTTGGCATCTAATAGCCTCTGGACCTCCGCTTGGGCCGCTAGGATTCTGTCCTCTGACATTTTTCTCTGCCGTTGCTTTTTGGGTCTCATTTTTGGGTTGATGTCTAGGACATGCTCAATGGTGTCTCTATCAACGCCTCGGAGGTCTGCCGCGGACCAGGCAAATATGTCCTTATTTCTGACCAGGAGCTCCGCCAGTTCTTTCTCTTCTTCTGCGGAAAGGTTGGCGCTGATTGTTACTGTGTGGTCGGGATCATCATCTATCCTTATCTTTTTTACCTTCTCTTGTCCTTTGACACTTGTCTGTTCCTTTTTCATGTCTGGCGGCTCAGGGTCTTCGCTTTCTGCTTGTACTGAGTTGACATTTTTGTGTGCTCTATATATGGCCTTTTCTATGTTCCTGGCCTCCTTCTGGCTTCCGTATATGGTGATGATTCCGTGGAGAGCTGGGATTTTCATACACAAATAGCCCATGTGTATCGCCGCATTGAATTTGTTCGTGAATCCTCTGCCAAATATTGCGTTGTATGGCGAGTAGACATCAACGATGTCGAAGGTTATGTACTCTGTTCTGGCACTCTTTTCATCCGCAAAGGATACTGGAAGGGTTATTTTCCCTAGTGCCTGAACTTGTCTTCCGCCAAACCCTATGAGTGGTGAATCTAAGGGCCGGGCCGGTTTTACGTTGAACGCATCTTATCAAAAGCGTTGGCGAAGATGATATCTGCGGAGCTTCCTGTGTCAATCAGGACTCTCTTCATTTCCCAGGTTGCCATGTTTGTTTCTACTACCATGGCATCAATATGCGGATAACTTTCCAGTTTGAGATCTGCTTCTGAGAAGGTTATGGGGGTCTTGGACCACTCGCCAAACCTAACTGCTGGCTGAACAGCTACGTTGTTGACCAGGCGTAGATGGTCTCTTTTTTGCTTTTTGGTCTCATACTCTATAGATGAGCCTCCGGCAATTGGCATTATGGTCCCGACAGATGGGAGCGGAGTATGAGGATTGTACTGGTTTTCCAAATTTGGCTCGCTTTTCATGGGGGCGCTGGGTGGGGGTCCTGGCGGAGGCGGTGGCAGGTGTGAATTGGAAACCTGATTAGTAGGTTGCCTGTTCGTGTGTTGGGGTTGCCTTTTTGTTTCGACGTAGGTTAGATGTTGCCTTGGGTTTGAGTAAGACATCTTTGGATTCGGAAGAGTAGTTTGGTGTTAGTGGGGGTGGCGAAGGTCTCCATGCTGGTAGGAAATTGGGGTAGTAGGCATTTGCTATTGTGGAAGGGTGTACTTGGTTTGATGTGAGTGATGGGTAGATCGGGCAATATTGTTGGTGTTGGCTCTGGGTGAGCAGGGGCTCCGAGCGTGTGTAGGTGTAGGCGTTGTTGACCTCCCTTGATGGCTGCGGAGGTTGGTTGGTCAGGGGTTGGTTGTTTGCTCCCTTGAGCGCCTTATCTCTTTCTTCTTTGGATCAGCCGGCGCTCTTGTGTAGTGACCTTTTTCTTCACCATGTATAGCGCAGAACTGCTTTCTTGGCTTCCTGTTCCAGTTTTTCTGGGGCCCTTTTTCTTGATATGTCTTCTAGTTGTCGGGTGGTCTCGTGCCCTTTTGATTTCGCTGTTGGTTGGGCTCCGCTGCCTGATCTAGGGCCAGCACATGTTGCCCCTGGCTTTGTTTGGGCGGTGGTTGCGGAGGTTCCGACTGCTGGTTTCTCTTATTTCCTTTGGCTTGCTGCCTATCCTGGTTTTGTTCTTCCAATCTCTTCCGGAAATCCTCATCTGATCGGATCCAGATCTCGAATTGTTCACAGAGTTCCTGCATTGTTCTTGGCTTATTTCGTGCCAATTCCCGGTGAGAACGGCCCTGGCGGAGCCCCGATGGCTGCATCTATCACCACCACCGTCCGGGACGTCGGGGGCCTTCGCCTTGAGTTGCGGGAATCTCTGGAAATAGTCTTTCGATGGCTCATTACGGCCTTGCTTGCCTTTGGAACAAATCCATGGAAGTGAGTGACCGGACAACCAATCCTTTGAAGTTCTCGAGTATCTTGTCGGAGGAGGTTTTCCCGTGAGTATATGGTCTTTGGGCTTTAGCATGGAATACCAGGCTAGAGCGTCTCCTTCGCCACTATGATGAAGGCCTTCGCTAGTCTTGCATCATTGCCTCCGGCCGAGAGGCCACCGGCGCTTCAGCTCATTATAAACTGATGCGGATCTGTTCTTCCGTTAAATCTTGGGAGCTAGGTGGGTTTATATCTGATCAGCCACGGTGTCCGTTGTATCCCTTCGATAAGGGGGATTTGGGGTCGAAGGACCTTCGCTCCTCGGGGACATCGTGTGCGATCGATGGGTTGGGTGTGATCTGCGGGTTTGTATTCATCGCCCGCGTGACTTGATATGGGGATAGATGGGTATGATCGAGGCGGCCGAGTCGGCGGAGGCTGGCCGGTGAACTGCATGCTTTGTATCTCCACTTGCAGGAGTGCGATTTGCTGCCTGATCTCCGCCGCTTGAGCGGATGCCTGTTGTGCTTTGACAATCTCGGCGTATCTTTGGGCGGCCTGATCTCTTTCCGCCTGCAGCCTTTGGAGGGAGGCTGCGGTTGTCGCAGCCTCTCGAGCTTGGGCGGAGGCCCCCGTCCCGTAGGTGCGGCGGTCTCCTCACCTTCGCCTGCAGCCTCCTCCTCTTCTTGTTCTTCATCCTGCGGGGGATCTTCCTCCTCCGTCGCGTATGTGTTCTTCGCGTTGCGCTTTGGGCGGGTGTTTCTTGCCGGTGTCTTTGCTTTCGCGGGAGCTTTCTTTCTCTTCTGTGGAGCCATTGTTTTTCTGTTCGGGCCCCACAGTGGGCGCCAATGTTGAATCTGGGATTCTCAACACGGGTTTGGGTCTCCGCCCAGGCAAAGCCCTGGGGGAGAGTTGCGTAAGTAAAAGAATCAAGTGTGTGAATGCTCAATAATAAATGTCCATAAGTGGTATTCACCAACCATCCATATGGGGAGGCTGGCCCCCTATTTATAGTTTTACAATCGCCTAGGGATACAAGATTACAAGTTTGCCCTTCAATGTTCCTAGCATATTCCTCCCTTTCCAAACTCAGCGGGGGGCCTTCTTGTACTTGCGCTCCCTCGTGTGGCCCCCTTGAAGGGCCCTCGCCAGGTTGGCCTAGGTCTGTTTTGACGGACCTCCGCCCCCCTCCCCTTGGGTGCTGGCTCGAGTCTCAAGCGAAGGTGGCGACCTCCGCCGCTCCGTCGCGGCGGGCGGGCCTCGGCTTCCCGGGCGCCACCCGCGAAGGTGGCGACCTTTGCACACCTCAGCCGCAAGAAGGTGGCGACCTTGCGCACCTCGGCCGCAGCTTCTCAGCGAAGGTGGTGACCTCCGCCCGGCCCATCTCGGCGGAGGTTCCCGGCGTCGGGTTCCTTTCTGAAAAACAGAGATAGGACAAGAGCAAAGCTCTGACCGTTAGCGAAGGTCGTCGTGTATACTTGGTGATCGAACACCTCCGCCTTCTTGCCGGGATCCATGTCCCAACATCCTTTGTCCCAAGTTTAGCTCCTTCAATAAATATATACTTGAGACTGATCTATAAAGATATCACAGGACTCACCATAAAGATGATGCCTCCAAATCTTCAATACGAATATGACTGCTTCTAACTTCAAATCATGTGTAGGATAATTCATCTCATGCTTCCTCAACTGTCTAGAAGCACAAGAGATCACCCCCTACCTTCCAGCATGAGCACACAACCAAGACCAATACATGAGGCATCCATATATACTATAAAACGCTTGCCACTCTTGGGCAAAACAAATGGGAGCATTCACCAAATTCTCTGTTAGAGTTTAAAAGGTCGCCTCACACTTAGTAGTCCAACAAAAGGAACTCCTTTCATAATTCCTTTGTCGTAGCCTTAGAGAAGTCCTCTTCAATCCAATGATATTATATTATTATCCAACAACTCCAAAAAAAAAAATCTAAACTTAGTGATAGTAACTAGTCTGTGCCACTCTACGAAAAAAAACAACATTCTTGGGATATACAGTAGTATCGTCCATTTTAAAACATGCCTAGAAAAGGTTACCTTAGTTAGCCAGAAAGCACCCTTCTTCGTCTTTACACAATATATATTCTCTCTTACTATAAAATCTGATTCCATAAGGATAGACCACCTCCAATATCAACAACGAGGATCAAACTTCACTATGGGATGATGTTGCATAATAACCACAAGTTATTACCAACATGACTCAAAAGTGATCTCCGGATATTGCTAGGCTTAGCTGTTGACGAGGACAAAAGCTAAGATGCTTAGCCGGAGATTTAAAACATGGCTCAAAACCTAGCACTTACTATTAGAACTAAGATTAGATAAACACTCCTCTAAACTTGTCTTTTGGTTTCTTGAACATGATGGAAAACATAAGATCTCCTTCACAACTAACAAAACAAAACTTACTAAGGAAATCACATATGGATCCATTAGGTTAACACTAACCAGCATTATACTTTCTTCACTTATGGGCTCCAAGCACATGAGCTCACATCATGGAAACAAACTTCTATGGTGTAGCAATCATGCCAAAGATACTTCACTAAGCCGGTGTAGCCCGATCGGACGTCAAAACTTTGACCCAAATAATCTAGTTACTCAAATCCTTGGTTTGACCTTTGCCTCAGCAAAAGATCCTCGAACATCAACTCATTCCTCCTCTACAACTTGAAACTTCAAGCTAAGGGCTAGCTTCACTTCCGTAGCCCTACCGATCCATGATAACAAATAGGAGAGAAAAAATAAAGGGTCCTTGGTTAAATCTCATGAAGAACCACCAATGTGATACCTCAACAATTCATCTACCATCAAAGTCAAAATGTCTTAGACCTTCTTTTGACCTGAGCACCATTCAAACAAGAAGCCACAGGTCAACTACCACTATGGTTATAGACTCGGACATACATTACACCACATCTTGATCCCATTAGTTCATGCCTTTAAGGGAAGTCCACCCTGAAGCCCACCACTAAGGACTACATAACATAATTTCATATGAAAACAACATTTTGTCAATCATGGCAAGTTCACCAAAGAAGCATGAAGCATGACAAAAACACCATGAAACAACCTCCAAAATTGACTTGTCCTTACAGGCACTAGCCAAGAACAATTTGAGCCATGATCCTCACAAATTTGTCACTTGCACCATATTACAGAATATGTCGTTCAACCCATCTGCAAAGCTAGACAAAACTGACTCTACAGGATTCCAAAACATTTTTGCTATTAATAAAAACAAATAGATCATTTCACCATCTTCACTACTCAAGCATTAAAAACTACAACAAGTTATAATAATGAACAAACATCATGGTGACAAAACTTGACAAGTATATACTTGTAAGGACCGCTAATATGGATAAATTAAATTTAATCATGTGAAAGATATAACAAGATCAATCAAAGAAGACATAAACCAAGCAAATAAATTTGAAGTTGATCACAATTAACAACAATAATGATATACAACATAAACATCAAGGAAAGTTAAGCGAAGTCAAACACCTCAAACTCAAAAGGCATGCATGATGTACAAACCCATACCCACCCTACATGTGCAAGTGTGTCATTTAAAGTCTTATTTTCCGAGAATCTAAAACCTGCTTTGATGCCTACTATAACACCCCTGGCACCACAAAAGCCCAAGATATCACTAACGTCCCTTCCCTCATGCCAAAGTCTAAAAAAACTTGGCAACAAAAACCCATGAACAAAATAAAACGCAGAAGCAACAACCAGAATAAAACTATGGTTAAGAAAGGTTCCACCTCAGATGTTTTTATTAAACCACAAAGAATTACCATGACTAATAAACTAATTTCATTACATCAGCCCAAACACATCATTATGTGCTGTGAATCAATGAAGATGTGACGCTAAACCCCTTCCCTTCCATGCAAGCATCAAGTACCTAGATTGAGTAATGCAAGGGTGAGATGAAACATCTCAGCCAGCAAATTTGTTTTGACAAGCTATTTAAACCACAAGTTGAATTAAACAATGATATAACATGGAGTTCTACTTATAGAGTAAGCATGATATAATATCAATGTAAATGATGGGCTTCCAATTTAGAACATAACATATGATAGAGCACCGTAATAACAAGGTCATATCACTCCCAAAATGTACTAGGCATGTTCCAGAGCACTACCACCTGTTTTAGAACAATGAACTCAGTACATATACTCCAAATATAACTCATAAACAATACATGAAGCATTCCTATGTTCAAACCAATAACCGGTCAAAATAGCCCCACTTGACCAAACTCCAAAATTCGTATATGGAGTTATACTTAACCAAAAATTATGTTCTTTACCATTCTCAAAAAGCTTATCAAATTATATACAACTTTTATTCATGTCGAAATCTTCAATTTAGCCTGGAAGTGGGTGTAAAAGGCGTTAGATAAAAACTGCTACGAATTTTCGACAGTCTTGTACAGTATAATTCAGAATTTCATATATCCTAAACTATTTGTCGTAAAATCTTGAAATTGGGCTTCTTAGAAAGATCTCTGAGTGCTCTACCACTTTCTAGTTCAATAAAAAAGTAAATTTGGCCTGTAAAATATCCAAAACTTTCGTACAACAGAAACTACCAGATCTGAGAACTGCAGAAACACATGGATTCGAGATCTATCATTGAAAGGTCAACCCTATTACTTTTCTACCACGATCTACCGCACCAAATCCACCTTAATTCAAGTTCTATGGCACAGGATCAAACCTCACCTAGGGTTCCCCATCGAGAACAGTGAAAAGAAGTTGGGGAAACCACCGATCTAGCACCTCTCCTTGATCCTCTCATCGCCCACGATTCGTTTTGCTATCCGCCATCAAGTTCCTTGCACCTTTGGAGAGGGAGATTAGAGGGAACCGGGTGCTACCATGGTGGAGGGAAGCAGATCACGTAAAGGGAGGAGAAGGGGAAGGACGGTTGTGAGAGGGGAGGGGCGAGTTACTGTAGAACTATGTTGTCTTTATTTTATTTTTTTAAATCTCGCGCGTCCAATTCATAACTTTGAGATCCAAACTCCAAACAAGTCGTATGAGTAATCAAATGGATTCGTTTTGACGAGATCTTTTTATCCATGGCCTCTGATCGACCATACAAATTATTTAACTAAAAGTGAAATTTTGGTCATATTTTAAAACGTCCATTTGACACCTAAATTTTTCCTAGGTGTTACACCCCCTGAGTCAAGTAACAACGAAAACAACAGACCACAACACAATGGCGACAACTGGCATGTAAACAACTCAATTAAGCCACGGACTATCCTTATAGATACCGATGTAAGATTTGTCTTTGTTCTTTAGCCCGTAGAGAGTCAAGCCCATAATTAGTAATAGTAATATGCCATTTTCTCTTCCCCTCGCAAATTGCCAACTACTGACCAGAATGCCACTCCATTAACATGCTGCCAAATTACATGCCAATTTATAGGTTTTTCATCTTAATGTTGTTACTAACGATGTACTTTTAAGAAAAAAATACTTATGTTATAGACATAAATGTAACATGTATAAAATATTTAGATACTACTGCCATGATATCATAACTTCATTTTTGTTTAATGTATATGCTACAAGAACTACTACAGAATACATTTTTGTAGCACAATTAGGTGGCTGTGTTTCACCGCAACTCTAAAGTTGGTCAGCGTGCTGACTATTAAAATCGACGGTGATAATATTTATCACCATAGTTTTTGTAACAAACTTATCAGTATCGATTTGTTTAATGAACTGAAGGTGATAAGTTTATTATCACCACCTGCTTGTTTAAGGAACTGGTAGAAATAATAAACTTCTAACGCGGTTTTGAACACACGGTGGTGAGAATGATTATCAGCACTAACTTTCACCATAGAAATAACAAACCAGCAGTGAAAATCATTCTGTATAATTCAATATTTGCATGAAGGTACTAGCATAATTGTTTGGCTTGGATTTAAGCCACATACACTTGCATAGATAACTCAACCCACCCCAAAGCTCCCCAGCCTTATCCTCTTAGTACAGGATATGGTTGTGTTGGATTCCCCACCAGCACTGCCATAGTTAAAGAGTGAGGGTCGATGTGTGTGTACCTCCAAAGGGCTTTAGCACTCAAAACAATCGGGGACACAGGTGATTTATCCTCGTTCGGGCCTTTTAGACCTACATAAAGCGAACAGTGTTCTTCACATTAGGAATTCTCAATCGAGAGTTCCTACAATGGAGGAAATCGAGAGCAAGGTGTAGGGTGTAGCGCTAAGATGATCTAAGGTTTGCTTGGGCTCTAACCAAGCAATTGATCGACTTCGGGGTGAGATCTAGTTGTGTTCGGAGCTTGTGCTCTTGAGGCCTTGCCGGAGCTTGGTCATTTGAGTGATGCCACCATCTTGGCCTTCTTCTCTCCTGGGTCCTCTTCGGTGAGTCCTCGGCCATCGTTCTCATGGTCGGTGGAGGCGTGTGATTGCGTCGCGAGGACGCGATGCTCTCACGATCGCGTGTAGTGGGCTTGTTGGAAGTTGACGCTCTCCACATGACTCTATTGGGGCCTGGCATCTTGAGCTTCGTAAGTATAATTCGATATAGCCTTGAGCTTCGCGAAAAACATGACCCGATTGAGCGAGCATGGTATGCGCTAGGAAAGTCCACCACCTTGAAGGTGAGTGGCTCCTTGCGTAGAGTTGTCTAGCTCGCCCAAGATGACGTGGAGCCAAATGCACTTGCCTGAGCCTCAAGATGAAGTTTACGTCACCCGGGGGTAAACGTCAATATTTTTAAAATAAGGCCAAATTGAAAAAAAGATTAGGATGATTTCTTGTATAGCTATTTATTTCTCCGGCCAACCACACATAGAAATCATATTGAACAATGTTCTTTTTTCTAGTCATTTGGATCATATTTAGCAATTAGCAAAACCATGTCTTAACCAACTAGTCTATTTCTCGTACTCATTGGGGAAGTGGCGACAATAAGACTGTGCTAGATATGCATAGAATGAGGTACACACAACATATATCTAGCATGACCTAGAGTGGCGAGATCCGAGCGCTTCCATCCTTCTCTGGCGCCAGCTCGTGCAAGGCCCGCGGCCATCCCTCCCTCTCTCTCCATGCCAACGATGACGTCTTCCTTGCCTAGGACAACCTTGAAGAATGGTTCCCTGCTCATGGGGATTTTTGTCATGTTGAGGGTCTCAGTGTAGAGGATGTTGAGTCTGCTACCGCCATCGATTAGGATATTGGAGAGGCACACCTTCACCACTATTGGGATGACCACAAGAGGGTAGCGCTCTAGATGAGAGACATGGTTCAGGTGGTCGCCCTGATCAATGGTTATCTCCATCTTAGACTAGTGTAGCCATGTCGTTGTAGCTATGGTCTCGATAACATTCACCTTGTGTTTGGTGATCCAGAGTTGGCGCTATGATTCATAGGCATGGGCCGACCGAGGATCATCTGGCACTCCTCGGCGTCGGGGAACTCGGTGTCTTCATCTTTATCATCGCCAACTAGCCTGTCGACCTTCTAGGTAGGCTTCATGGCCTTACCCTACAGGTGAAGGGTTCCCTTGAGGTAGCTCCTTAGGGTCCTACAGTACTTAAGGTGGTGTCGCATGGCCCCGTGGAACGGCAAGCCTCCCCAAGTGCTTTATCGAAGTGCTAGGGGCACCAGCCCTTACCCTTTGTTTGGGTCCAAATGGCTCCCTCGACCGTGGTAGCCACCATCTCCTTCCTGCAATGCTCCTTGTCTCCCTTCCACTTTCTATAGCAGCACCAGTTTGGCCACGTTGGCATCATCGCCGTCATCCTCCTTGCTATGGAGGGTGGTGGGCATGCCTTTGCTATTGAAGTTGGCGAGGACGGACTCCTCCCCCATGGCATACTTGTTGGTGATGTCTAACAGCTCTGGCGTCATTCGCGGAGCCCCACACCTGAGCACATGGAAGAGTGCCTCGCAGGTGGTGCCATAGGTGAAGGCAATGATGATATCAATGTTGGTGATGTTGTGGAGCTCATTGTGCCTCTTGGAGGAACGCTGGGCGTACTCTTTGAGAGTCTCACCTGACTTATGCCTATAGTTATGCAAATCCCACTTTCGGGTAAGGTGTAGGTACTTTGGAATTGCCCTATGAAGGTTGAGCGGAGGTTGGCCCAACTTTGAATGCTTGCCGGTGTCCAACAACTACTTCCACACTATCACCAAGCTTGACTAGAGTAGCAGGAGGTACTAGACCACAAAGTTGTTGTCCGCCCCTGTAGACCACATCGTGAGCCGGTAGTCCACGAGCCAGTGGTACGGTTGGGGTTGGTTTCCTGTTGAAAATGCTGATGTGGGTCACGGTTGGAAGCACTTTGTGTAGCAGGCCACCCGTATCCCGGTGTCAAACACCCGTGGGCCGAAGTGGTCTTGGCTCGAGCTTCACTCACGTTATTCGGGACTCGGGACATGGCGGCGGTGCCACGGCTCATGGTGTACCGCTGTTCACGCTAGGGTTTGGCTCCTCTCGTCCTCGCTTGCTTAGAGCTATTCATAGAGTTGCCAACGCTACTACTACCTCGAGGGGCTGTGCGTTAGAGCAATCAACATCTAGCATTGGCGCATCGGGCATTGCGATGGTGAGATGCCATGCTCTCGGCTTGTTGCTTGAGGGCGATGTTGATGTAATGCCGACCATCTCGTAGCTTCTCGATTGTCTTTGGGTCCGGTGTGTTAGAGATATTGCCTAGGTGGCAAGCGGTAGCCACCATGTTGTATGCTACCTGGTCAAGGCATAGCAAATCGGGAACCACTGCATGCTTGTCAATTTTGGGTGGTGCGATGTTCTTGTGGTTGAGTGCATGATTTACCTACTAGCACTTGATCTCCTCCCTCCTCTTGAGCTCGGCTTGCTCGGCCTAAAGGTTGATTTGGCAAGCATTGAGGCACTCGGCCTTCTTCTGAAGGTAACCAACATGGCTAGATGGACATAGGTCTAGGGCGTGACCTCGAGGTCATTGGCGGTTGGCTGTGCCCCATGAAGGTAGAATCATTCTCTATCTAGGGAGTAGTCATCGGTCTCGTTGGAATCACACTCTGGACATACCCCTAAGAGTATCTCGAGGAAGGCACGCAACGAGGGGATGCCGATTCCTGTAGCACCTGAGAGGATGACACCATGAGGTGCCTCATGGCTCATGAGGTGCACCAATTTGAGTGAGAATACCGCTGTAGTGTTTCGGATCCTATACGGGAGATCGATGAGTACACACCAGAAGATGCAGGCTGGTGGAAGCCCCTATCTAGTGATCATCTGATGGCGGACGCCTGCCAACACGTAGAACATCCGGCGGCATTATGCCACGGTGGGGTTCGGGCCCAAACCGAGGCGGATCTAGTAGGACAACACCACCAAGTCAGGCGCATAGGAGGCCTGCCGAAGGGAACGATGCTAGGGACTCATAGTCCACCAACGAGGTTTCCTCAAAGAGTTGGAGTTCGCCGTTGTGGTTAGTGACATAGTCCACACTCCCAAAGCCGAGAGCCTAGCCGGGGGCAAAGTTGCTTTCTTTGGCCGAGATGATCTCATGGGGGAGGTGCACGTCGCTCTTGGGGTGACATCTCCAGCTCCGGCATGGAGGATGGTGGTTTGGGCCATCGAGTGTGGCGATCACACAAGACGATGCCCCCTACCGTGTGCCCGGCTATCATGGGTTTGTAACCACAAAAATTATCGTGTTGTTCAACGGGTGGTCAATGTGTGTACCTTCGGTGTCTTAAGCACTCAAAATACTCAGGGGACATGAGCGATTTATTCTGGTTTGGGCCTCTCGAGCTCTACATCCACACTAATGTATTCTTCATGCTAGGAATGCTCAATCAAGGGTCCTTACAATGGAGGAAATTGAGAGCAAGGTGTAGGGGGTAGCGAGCTGATCTAAGGTTTGCTTGGGCTCGGACCGAGCGTTTGGTTGACTTCGGTGTGTGATCTAGTTGGGTTCTGATCCCTTCTATTGGAGAATTCTCCGGCCAACTTGGTATGAAAGGTGCTTCCCCTACCAAGAGGGGCTGACAAGCGGGGCCTGGTGCCCTCCGCTCGGTGGCCTTGGGGAGCTCCTTGTTGCGATGCATCATGCCTTTGGCAAGACCCTACAAAAGGAGTGACTTTTGGCCTAGCTCGGGGCGGTCGTTTGCCTATCTAGAGTTGGGACTTGGCCTAGCCCCGAGCCCTCAAGCAACGAGCAAGGGCGCCCCACATGAGGGCCTTGCCTTCATGGGCTTGCCCTTCTGATATCGGAGAATTTCTTGGGTGAAGGTGGCTCGAAGTCTACATGCCGAGCTATCACTTATCTGCCAGAGGGTATGCGCGGTTGCACCTAATGGGTGTAGCCCTCAAGCCCTCGGCTGATTCAGAGAGTCAGCCTGAGGGTCAGCCAGACTGTCATGTCCTTAACTAGGGACTTAACATACCCCTATATTAGACTCTCGTCACATCCATGCATGCACGCATGGTTGAGGAATGCGTGCCAATAAACTTCTCCATCTCAGCTGGAAAAAATACTAGCGCATGCAAGCGGTGACCGTTCGACTTCTATCCACCAATTAATGCAAATCTCGGATTCTAGGAGACACCTTATGTTAAGGACATTCTTCTAACTATGCTGGGGTCTAAGAAATTGTACCGGAGGGAGTAGTTATTAGAGCAAGTACAATAATTGGTCTATGGCCAAGCAAATACTGATTTGGAGGAGAGAAGAAAGGAGAGCTTGACTCTCATGCAAGCAATAAGCTAGGCACAGAAGCATATGTAGTGGTGGACCCATACATGAAGTGAATGTGAGGAGGATTAGGAAAGAGAAGGTGGGACATGGGTAAAAATAACAATAAAAATGTTTCTTATAGACAAATAAGAGACAACTATTGTATAACTTGGCTCTTACAACTTGGCTAATAGTAAAACACTTGGATCTATTATTGGGCTTGCTGGTATGCACCTATGCTATTGTGAAATATGATTTAAATTATCCACCTATGCTATTGTGAAATATGATCTAGAGTAAATCTAAATTTGAATCTATTTACCTACCTGCTATTATGATGAATAATATAGGTAACCCCTTAATTTTACATGTAAGTTACCACTTCTTCCATTATTAAAGGAACTTAAATATTCCTTCAAATCTACATCTAAATTATCAAAATCTATTGCTAATTTTGACATATTAATATTGACTTAAGCAAACATATATATATTGTGTCATTATGAAAATTAAGTACACATTCATGCATGAGTATAGCTATATGTGTTGTTTCAGCAACCATAAAAGTATTTCCTTAATAGCTCATACTACTAATGGTACTAACAAATTCTTTAAAGTTATCAATAACACTAGCATATAATTTATATATGTTATTACTTTAGGTATTCATACATTTTAACTAAAATGATTAACATATCCATATTGATAGTATTACCATTACTACACCTATAATTCTTTGATAAGAAAATTCAAACATCATGAGAAGTGGGAAGGTTAGCATAGACCAAAGATAGAAATGTCTTCTTGGCCTTTTATATTCTTTTGGAGCAAATAGTAACTCTAAGGCCTAAATATTAATATCCTCTTGAGGTTAGCAAAGCCACCCATCGTAGATCTCCTTCACGATCTACCACTGATATTAAACAGCATGGTGCATGTTTTACATGACTGCTTATGTCATCATAATACTTAGGAGTGCAGTCTGTGACCTAAAAGTTCTGATCTGAAAAGGTACAAAAGATGTTTTAATAAAAGATACAATAAGCACAAGAGTTTTTCAACTTAACTTGACGATAAATTTTTTAATCGCAATCAATAGGACTAATTTGAAAATCACAATTTAGATTCATGGCGTCATAGGATATGGGGTGCAATAAGATCTACCATAGTTTAAGCTAATGTCCCAACTAAATACAAAATTGAAAATACATAGAGGTAGGATTCAAATGGGAAAATAACTATGATATGGATGAACAATATATAGATCAGTAATTGACAAGTTTAACACACCTAGGGTATCTATTATACCTATTGTGTTAGAAAATAAACAAGGAGAAAAAATGTATAACTCAATATAGGTGACTTTTATTAGTTAGAAGTACTAAACAATACACTCTCCCTTCGATACAATTTATATGACAGACAAGCACGTTAACATTCAAACATTATATCTTTAAACAATGATATGTCCAATAATCTTTACCTATTATAATACAATCTTGATGGGATTAGATTTGTAATGAAATACTATCCAATAACCATAAACAATATAATATAAAACAAATAAATGATCAAAGTTTAAATGTGTCATGTCAATTTGTGCCTTATAAACTGGACCTGAGGGAGTAACTAATACTCCCTTCATCATTTTACATGTTGTATTAGCTTTGTCCTAAGTCAAACATGTGTATCTTTTTTCATTGATTTCAAAAAAAAAAATATAGGTTCATGACATAAGATTTATATTTTTATATGAAAATGATTTCATAATGTATAATTCATACGCTATATGAAACTAAAACATTTTTTAGACTGAATGGTTAAAGATAGTAATGTTTGACTCAGAACAAAATTAATGTGACCTGTAAAAAAAGAAGAGACAGAGTCCTTATGTCTTCCATGATTCTAGCCCGTGCAAGAGCTCGGGTTGATGGAATAGTATGGGTAATTAATTTAAATACAAATTTAGGGAGTTATTTTGATGGAAGATGTGGGTAATTTATTCTGAATTTGACGGATGTGGGTAATTTGTATGCAAAATTAAGGGGATGGTGTACTTAATGTATTTTTATAACAGCAAACGGTTAATGTCTATCAAATCAACGGTTAGATGCAAACGTGAAGGCTCCATTAATGCGTACATAAAAAGCAGTTCCACGTACGCATTTGGTAAATATGTCCGTCATGCCATACATATGTTGTCTGTCGCTCGTTCTCTCTGCATTGGTGTCTAGTGCAGTCTTATTGTCCCCATTCTCCTAATGAGTGTTATGGACATAGGCAGAGAGAACTGAGTTGTACTGTGGGCCTCGCCCAGGACGGGGTCAGCCCCATTCTTGCTGCTTCTACCCAAATCCCTATTCCGGTCAATGAGAACCTAACAATGAGCAATGAGCAGAAATAGACGGGTTGGTTCAGACATCGTTTTGCTAATTACTAAACAATGATCTAAATGACCAGAAAAAAGAACATTTCTCAATATGATTCGTACAGTAAAAAGCAACTTATTCATTTTCTGTGAGTGGTTGGTCAGAGAAATAACTCGATGCACTAGAAATCGGAGACTAGCTTCTCGAAAACTTTTGACATTTCTATTTATAATAAGCACATCTTGAGTGAGCACTGACGAGGCCTTATGCTCCAGGTTGAATGATTTTGTATTCTCTCGGAGGCTCGGGCGTTATGTTAAAAGGTCTGAACTAGCAGCCTTGGAAGAGAAGGTAGGGGAATGGAGCAATGAGCACCCGGTGATATGGAGTGTTGGAATTGGAGCTGCAGCTTCCTTTGTGCCGACTCTCACCAGGCTCTTGTTCGACGGTACCAAGGACCTATATGGGCCCTACGACCGAATTACACGCGTGAGGCTCCCACCCGCTGAAGCTGCAAGCAGCACTAGTGCCCACCATCGGTTGGCGTTTGAGGTCCTCACAGAAATACTGATGCTTGACGATGACAGCAAGCAGCTTCAGGAGCTCAAGCAACTTGTCGCAGAAGAGAGCTCCTTTGGCTACGGTAAAATCTCTGACAACCTGATGCTCCAGGCTTTTGGAAAGGAGTACATTGCCTTATTTGCATCAGATGAATCCGTGGAGACGGATCCTATCTATGACCGTCAACGTGGTCGTTCTCCAATACTACTAGAGAGGATCAGGGAAGTGTTGGAAGGGAAGAGGCATCTGCTGGTCGTGGAAAACCTGCATGTTCCTGTCTCATTGGATGTGTTGGTTGTCACCATGGGCAGGCACTGGCCATCGGTATTCCAAAACCGGCGGTGGATCATCTCAGCCACTTCCAAGGATGTCTGTGCAAAAAGCAGAGGCGCTGGAGGTGCTGCAGTCAGCATCTATCATTTAACTCCAGAATATTACTATGCACCGTCTTTCCATGATCTCCATATCCAAGATTGGGCGATGTTGATTAAAGAGGCCTTACGGGATGCAGCCAAGTCCATTCATATGGCACTCCAGGACAAAGGATACCCCATGGAGTTTTGGCTCCACGTAGCTCAGCAATGCCTGTACTATGGTATCCTCTACCACCCGCTACGAAGCACACTGTGGTATCCTCTATCACCCACTCCACATCAGGCAAGCAACTTCCCCTCTGTTACCTCCGATGAGCTGGTTCGCTGTTGGGTGGCTGAGGACCTGATTTTCTCAACAGCGATCACCACCAATATGCCACCAGGCACCAGCCAGAAACAGAGCAACTACTACAGGTCTGCATATGAAGCTGGAAAGGTCGTGATTCAAGCCTTACAGGAATATTCTTTGCTGCCAATCTACTCTGTTTCTACCTCAGCAGGAAGCACTTCATCAAGTGAGGAAACTACTTCTGCACCATCCACCTCCCAGGATGCCGTCACCGGTGTGTCAAAGTTAACTGAGGATGTCCCAGGCCTCAAAGAAGATGAACTCAATGCTCATTTGAACATGAGCAACCAACTAAGATGGGTCTCATTTATGAATGATGATGGTAGGCATGTAAGCTGGGATTGGAATCCGAGGAAAGCAGAGCATACAATGATAACCACCCTTATTTTGAGAGCCTGCTCAAATATATCAGCATTTCCTCTAAATAAATTGTTTACCCCACACCTCCGCGTCCTTGATTTGTCCTACACACCTATAAATTCACTTCCTCCTTCGTTTTCCAATCTACTGAATCTCTACTTGCTCTCGCTCAGAGGCTGCACTCAGCTACAAACCTTGTCGACTCCACCACCACCTCCTTCTGACAAAGAAACTTCACCACTTGCTTATCTAGAATACCTTCAAGTCCTAGATATGAATGGGGTTCCCCTGCTTGAGCTAACTCAACAGGATGGCTGTAAAAAAAGAAATTTGCACTACCTTGACCTATCAGGCTCAAAGTTCACTACACTGCCTTCTGAATTCTTTTGCGAAATGTCAAGCCTCGAGGAGCTCATTCTTGTTAATTGTACCAATCTCAATGAATTACCTCCTTCGATGGCTAAACTGTTAAACCTATTGGTTCTTCATGTAGAGGGACTCAGATTACCTCTTTTCCAGAGGACATGTTCAAAGCACTGCAATGCCTCCATACACTCAAGCTTATCAATAACAAACTACTGCTGTCACTCCCA
Organism: Hyparrhenia diplandra; assembly: GCA_015847255.1. Lineage (NCBI taxonomy): Eukaryota > Viridiplantae > Streptophyta > Magnoliopsida > Poales > Poaceae > Hyparrhenia > Hyparrhenia diplandra. Next base: position 535,477 of record JADLZK010005305.1, on the reverse strand, counting down.
AGGTCCCTGTCTGAAGCCAACTGCCTTGAAGTGCTACATCTCAGTAACTGCATTAGCCTAAGGTCACTCCCATCATCACTTTCCAAAGCCAAATGCCTCAGAGTGCTACATATTTCTAACTGCATTAGCTTAAAACTTCATAATCTCTGGGAACTATTAGCATTCCTTGAAAATCTTTATATACAGACATGGGAGGGCTTGGAAGATATCCAGATCTCTGAGCACCCAAATCTGAGAACCTTCTCAATCTCTGGACCATGGGTTAGGTGCCTATCCATGTGTGGGTGCAGCAAGCTCAAATTTGTCAACTTTAGTGATGATCTTACAGCATTGGAGGGTGTTGATCTTTCTGGAACAGCTATTGAGGAGGTCCCTCACAACCTCCCAAATTTACCTCGACTCAACATGTTACTTCTTCTTGGTGTCCCTTGTTTCAAGAGGTTCCCATGGCATCAATTCATCAGGTTTCCTAAGGTTTTCTATTTTGATCACTGTGCAAATGATGATAATCAAATTCCAAAGATGTTTTGCCAGCAGATATTAACTACCAATACAGCTCATATCAAAATAAATGACCCCAGAATGTTTCATAGCTTCAATGCCGATGCTGCCAACAAGTTAGTCAAGAAAGGACACCTTATCTCCACCACCATCTAGTTCTGACAAACAAACATCACCACTTGCTCATCTTGAAAACCTTGAAGTCCTAGATATGAATGGGCTTCCCTTGATTGAGCTAACACAACAAGATGTCAGTAACAAGAACAATCTGCACTACCTCGACCTATCAGGCTCAAAGTTCACCACCCTGCCTTCTGAATTCTTCTGTGAAATGTTAAGCCTCGAGGAGCTCATTTTTGGAAATTGCACCAATCTCAGAGAGTTACCTTCTTCCATGGATCAACTGTTAAATCTGTTGGTTCTTCATGTCGAGGGGACTCTGATTAGCTCTTTTCCCGAGGACATGTTCAAAGCAATGCGAAGCCTCCATACACTGAAGCTTATCAATAACATGCTACTGATGTCACTCCCAAGGACCTTGTCTGAAGCCAAATGCCTCAGAGAGCTACATATTTCTAACTGTATTCATTTAATGCTTCAGAATCTCTGGGAACTATTAGCGTCCATTGAAAATCTTTATGTACAGACATGGGAGGGCTTGGAAGATATCAAGATCTCTGGGCACCCAAATCTGACAACCTTTACAATCTCTGGACCATGGGTTAGGTGCCTGTCCTTGCGTGGGTGCAACAAGCTCAAATCTGTGGACTTTAGTGAAGATCTTACAGCATTGGAGGATGTTGATCTTTCTGGAACCGCTATTGAGGAGGTCCCTCGTAACCTCCCAAACCTACCACAACTCAACAAGTTAATTCTTCTTGGGGTCCCTTGTTTCAAAAGATTCCCATGGCATCAATTGGCCCGGTTTCCTAAGGTTTTCTATTTGCATCACTGTGCTAATGATGATAATCATATTCCAAAGATGTTGTGCCAGCAGAAATTAACTTATGGGGATGGAGAGGACAAAGAGGAAACTACTAATAGAGCTCATATCAAAATAAATGACCCCAGAATGTTTCATAGCTTCAATGCAGATACTGCTAACATGTTAGTCAAGAAAAGACAATTTCTTCAGTCGTTCAATGTCCAAGTTCAACCATGCAGTTCGAGAGCCAAGGAGCTACAGGACAATGAAGTTGAGCTGCGTACCTGGATTCGGAGGCCTTCAACATATGGTGATGTCCAGTATTCTAAGGCCGCTAGCATTGTGCCCATGATGAAACTTCAACCAATGCAACGCCATGTTGAGATATCAGCAGTGAATCAGTACCCAAATGGCTTAAGGCATATTCTCACTGTCACCAATTCAATGTTCATCACAGATGATGCATTTGTTAGATGCCTTACAGACCTCAATTATAAACTCAATGAGCTAGAAGAATGCCAGCTCCAGCGCTGCCACCAAATGAAGGTAGTATTTTTGTTGATGTCAGGTGGCTCAGAGGCTTTACCATACTTACAGATACTGCAGGTCTTCGAGCTAAATAGCCTACTATGTGTAGTGGAGCCTAGTAACCTGTCATATTCTACGTTGCTCACTCTGAAGCTACTAAAGCACATTCACATGGAGCACTGCCCACGGCTGGAGAAAATGTTCCCATGTAGTTTATCATTACCTGTACTGGAGACTCTGGTCATTCTGTTCTGCTGCAACCTCAAGACAATTTTCTTCAAACAATCTGACCCTTATTCAAGGGTAGCACCTTCTCCACTACCAAACATAAAAAAAATCTACCTGCAGGAGCTTCCACAACTGGTGCACATCCACGATGATGTTACATTTCAGTTTGAAATGGCAAATTGGGAGAAGCTCTTTGTCTGGGGCTGCCAATCCTTTCAACACCTCCCACTCCTAAAGAAGAAATATCCCAAGTCAAAGGTGGAAGTCAGGGGAGAGCGTGAGTGGTGGGACAGGCTGCAATTGAAGCTGCCAGAGCAGAGTAACTATTACTGGCATGTGGCGCCACTAGAGTTTGTATCACGCAAGAAACATATCATTGAAAGCTACCTCAGGTGATCAGTTTGGTTTCAGATCCAGAGCTCTGTCCAAGCACACAACTAAGTTACCCTCTCTGTTTTATCCCTCTGAGTGAGTTGCATCCTGCTTTTGTGACCGTGTGTGTTATTTTTTCGTCTAATAATGTTTGCCAAGGGACATGTCATTGTGCTGGTTTGCTCAATCTGTTTGGGTTTAATTTGTATGTGTTTTAATAATTGGTGATTTGCGGTTGCCAAGAAACCAAGCTTTGTGTGTATGAAGTTATGAACTGGTGTGCTGAGAATAAACTTGCACTCTTTGCAATTTGGAACTGTACTCTTTGTAATTTGGAGCTGTACTCTTTGTAATTTGGAACGGTTAATGTTCTCTGTTTAAATGTCTTTTATATGTTGTGTGCTTATTGATCACTTCCGTGGAGCTTAATGTTATTTTGTCATCTGGTGTCATTGTTTGGTTGCCTGGGAACCAAAGGCCGGATGGTGGGGTTTTCTCGTCTGCATCATCATTGCCAGGTCATTTGATATTCTGTATACTCCGGACATGGGCAAATTCTAGTGTGGCCAGCAGCATGGCTGTTACAAGCTCAAATTGTTACCAGTATAATTAATATAATGCGCCTCATTCACATAGCTTAGAACAGAGAGTTTTATTTGGCATCCTCTATAATCAAGAACAGAGTCACCTTGGTGGTTGTCATTTGACGATAAAACGTTGTCGGGAACAGACAGGTTGCATTGCAGTCTTGATGCGTCCTTGTAATTTCGGGACAGAGCATACATTTGAAGGAAACATATGTACGGAATTTCCGAACTCAAAGTAACACGTCCAAACCTTGGGGAGTTTCTTCCCGTCACGGTTCAATACTTTGACAGGCAGAGGCAACCAGTGACCAAACTGTTCTTAAGTTGGTTCCGCGGGTCTAGGCCGTGTCGACTTAAACGGCTAAGGTACAAGTTCATTCTTGCGACGAAAACTCGGTCGACTGGACACCATTGTATGGAAAAGCATTACATGATCTCCCTGGGACCATGGCATCCCAGCCACCTCAAACCTCAATGCATGCCTCCATGCTGCAGCTGCTCTTGCCAGCCCATGGACTCGCTGTGACCAGTGACCACGACAAGACAGCAGGCAGCATCAGCTGAACCGAGTCGCTAGCTACTTGTACCAAAGGAACCCATCCAGTCCCTCATATCGAGCAAGTCGTCATCATCGGAGTTGGAGAGCGCAGCATCCTCTTCTATTCCAATCAACAGAAACTCCTTCACTCTCAGCCAGCACGCGATTGGCGCACTAGTAGTTCAAGGATCGATGCTTGTAGAAGACAGAGTTGTCTTGAACCTGTTCTTGTGCCGTTAACGCGCCTCTGCCTTGGAGCAGCCCAACGCCGAGCGAAGGATACCTATAGTACGACAGGTTGAGGCTCCCATGAGGCCAGTCTCCGATCCTCTGCCCACCAATGGAACTGAGTCCGTCGTCGGTCTCGGTCACGCGGTCAGGGATTTCCTGTATTCTGCTGTGGAAACCGTATACACAGGCACGGACAGAGCAGTGGGCCTCTTTTTAGTGTTGGTTTGTGATGACAACGGAATGGGTCGGAACGGGATTTTTTTTTTTTGATAAGTCGACGGGGGGAGAGGATCCCCACCTGATTATCATTGATGGTGGCTCAGAAGCCAAATGTTTGAAATACATTTTGTTACAATTTCAGATTACAAAAGTTTTACATTGCTGGAAACAGAGCAGAACACCAAGCATCACCGATCCCCTTGTCCTTCTTTGGCAGACGTGCGGTCCAAAGCGCAGCTTCTGACCTGCAAGCCAGCAGCGATGCACCGATCGTGCTTGTTTGATTCCTGAAGACAACTCCATTTCTACTCTTCCATATGTGCCAACAACACAAGATCAAGAATGTTCCAAAGTGCTTGGCCGGGATGTGACTTGGAGCCTGTATTTCCTGCAGTTTTTGAAGGGTCCAGTCCAGCTGCGTTTGTATTTGGACTGCGTCCCAGAACTGACGTGCTGCCGTGCACCCAAAGATGATGTGTGCTGGAGTCTCTTCTGCTGCCTGGCACGTGTCGCAAGTGGTGTCATCAATAATCTTCTTCTTAATCAGGTTGGTCTTGCACTGAATCCTCCCCTGGGACAGCAACCATGCGAAAAAACGTACCCTCGGAGGAGCTTTAAACTTCCATACAAATTTTGCCCATGGATCAGCACTGCAGTTGGCCATTTTCAGCATCTTGTACAGCAAGGAGGTATCAAGGTCACCATTCTTCTTGAAGAATAGACTTTGGCGTCGATCTTTGAGAGGGGCAGTCGGGTGCTGCTCCATCAACCACGTGACCTGAACCAGCTGTTCGAACGGGATTTTTGTTTCCATCCGTTTTCATCCTTACTGACAGCGCCAGTCCAAGTGCACTTGACGGTGGAGCGAGACGCTGATGTGGTGGCTATTGGAGTCGAGGGTACCTGTAGTCACTGCGAGTTCTTGTCTTTTTTTCAGCAATTCGGGGGCGACGCCCCACCTACTTTTTATTGATCGAAATGCCAATACATACTCCCCGGCATGCCAGGGGTGAGAAGAGGGATACAACAGGGTTCGACCACTTGGGGGGTGGGGGGCGGGGGCTTACAAGTTGTTGCAGCAGGCTAGCATATAATTTACACAATCTACTACAAGCATTTTCTTCTCTTTGAATCGACAAGACCAACTATCCAAATCTTTCGCCGCCGCTAGGGACTTGAGCTGGAGCAAGGTCGAGTTGATCGAAGATGAGCGTGTTCTGGGCTTTCCATATGTGCCAAAGAACAGTGAGGAGCATGTCGAGGTTGACAGAGGGAGGCAGTCCATGCCCAAGCCCAATCCGCCAGGGGGTCGACAACTCGCCATCCTGGACTCTGAATTGGAGGGCATACCAAACCCGGGTAGCTCTGGGGCATTCTGCAAAGATGTGATCACAAGTCTCCTCCTCCCAGGGGCAGTACTAGGGACAGTAGGATTCTTCCCAGCTTCGCATGTTCTTGTGGTAGAGGTTGCTCCGGGAGTTCAGGCGATCGACGAAAAACTTGACCTTGTTGGGAAGGTGACATCCCCAAATGCGGGTTGGCCCCTCAAGAGTTGGTTGGTTGGAATGCATGACATTATAGGCACCGGCACTCAAGAAAGCCGGGGTTGTGGGAAGACGAAGCCGGCGGTCATCCTTGGTTTCAGAGAGGGTGAGACTTGCAAGTGCTGTGGAGAGGACGACAAGTTCAGAGGAAGCTTGGGAGGTGAGGCGCGGTTGAAGCAGGTTGCGAAGACCAATGGTCAGCACGTCACAAACAGAAGCAGCAGGCCTACAGCAGTGCGACAGCAGCCCAGGGAAGCAGATGGCCAAAGGATCAGGCTTGGACCAGGCGTCATACCAGAAGTAGGTCGAGCTCCCGCAGCCGACAGCGACAGTGGTGATCGCGCGGAGACTCTTCGTGCACAATGCGTCCCAACAATCTTGGAGCAGCATACCTTTTCCCAAGCTATTAGGCATTGAGAGCCATGGCACTTATCTTCTCCAGACCAGAGGAAGGCGCGGCGTTTGCTGTCAATGGAGTCACAAACAGTCTTCGGGAGAAGAAGGGAGAGCATGTAGTAAATAGGCAGGCTGCTAAGAACAGCATTGACAAGGACGACGCGGCCACCTGAGCTGAGAAGTTTGGCTTTCCATCCAGATAGGTAGCGGTCAAAAGAGGACAGGAGGGGCTGGTAGTCCGCAACCTTGAGTTTATTGGGGAGAGGGGGAGACCCATATAGGGCTGGGGGAAGGAGGAAATGTTGCAGCTAAGAACAGCCGCCATGGCAGCCGCAGCGGCTGGATCTAGGTGTATGTGAATGAAAGTGGTTTTGTCAAAATTGATGTGGAGGCCGGTGGCAGCTGCAAAGGTGTCAAGGATGTGCTTAAGAGCAGTAACTCCATTCATATCTCCTCAGATCAGGATCACTGTATCATCCGCATATTGAAGCACTGGGCAATGGAGACCGGGAACAAGGGGATGGGCAACAAGGCCGTCAGCAGAGGCTCTTTGGAGCAGGCGCTAAAGAACGTCAGCAACAATGATGAAGAGATAGGGAGAAATGGGGTCGCCTTGGCACAAGCTGTGGCGGCATTGGAGCCAACGGCCTGGCACCCCATCGAGGAGGATAGAGGTCTTGCCCAAGCGAAGGATGCGTTGGATCCAAGAGCTCCAAGTGTCGAAAACCTCTAGCCCGAGTTCTTGTCTTGGTGGTGAGCAGAGCAGATCGAGCATGTGGTATATGTAGCAAACTAGAAATTGACCTAGATTTCCCATGCACATAAAAGCAATTACATTTAGATAATGATTGACTGATATGTGCTCACTCGCTGACCCCATGCCAATACTATCCATGGGTGCCGACCACGACAGCTTATTCACGGCTATCACGGCGTGCGAGCGTGGGAGCTCCACCCTGTACACCACCCTGGTCTTGCCCATGCTCACCATGTTCGCCTCCTTCACGCACGCCACCACGTACATTGGTGCTAGTGAACCCAAGCCGCTGGAACACTGTCAGCCGTCACGGCCATGACACCGACCGAAACCCTGCCAACGCCAACGCTTGTGTCCCGGCCATGCACTCGCCGGTGGGGTTCAGGCCCCACGCAGCCCACTTACCGGCCGCCCAGGTGCCACCACATAGAACATCCCCGTCCGTCACATCCTCTTGGAAACATGGAATTGGATGATCTGCAAACTTTCAAGTAGGGTGTTCCAGCCAGTGTTCAGATATTCTCTTCCAACAAGGACGAACAAAATCAAGTTTGTTGCTCGCAGGAGCTTTTTTCGTTGCTCTAGTGTTCAATTGCACTGGAACAAAGGATCTACTGGGCTTCTAGTTCTTGCTCTAGTAGGGTGAAACCAAGTTGAACTACTTGAAAACTAACAGGGTCGTCAAAGGAATTGTTCCACTTAGTAAATTATTAGGTTTTGACAATATTTTGTTCTTTGCTTTCTGGTATCTGACAATATCATGTATTGGTAGAAAAAGGTGGTCCAATCTAAGATGTGCAGTGGTCTTCCTCTGGCTCTGAATTTGCTATGGTTTATGGAATTATCCTTACATTTACTGTCTTCATATACATTGTAGAATTTCAGTGTTTCACCTATTATGTACCATTTGTCCCTTTTATGTGCACCTTAACCTTATCTCAGTTATGCCGGTCAAGGCAACAATATTCAACAAGAAGTGCAGCTCGGCCTCTTGTTGAGCTTGTTGAAGGACCTTACAATACGATAAGATAGAACCCCAAAGGGCGTTGTATCCTTTACAATAATTTGATCAGTTAGTCTTTGATGTGTGGTCTTGTGTGAAAATGTGGTGGCCATACCTAGCTGTTTCTATCTACCAAAGTTGGGCTAAGCCATGCCCCCTCTGTTTCTTTTCGTAGGGCGTATTAGGACCTGGATAACTCTTTAGAAGCATTCTTTCACTACTAGTCTACTACACCTATGTAGAGAACCCGTTCTCTAGACATGCAAGCATGCCACCTCCAGCAGCCCCACTAAGACCATGTCATCCAGTGGCAGCCCCACTGTTTGAACTAACTAAAAAATGTTATAACTCACGAACCAAAAAAAAAAACCAAATTAAATTCCGATTACACCACCATTGAATTCATTTTAATAATTCCTTCTAAACAAGATCTCATATGGATATATTTCGATAAAATTATAGGTAGACCCCACTTGATGATAGTTGGTATATAGAGTAAAGTAAAAAATAAAAAAGAGAATGATAAAGGGGGAAAAAGGAAAGAAAAAGAATAGGAGGGTGATAGTAATATTTTAACTCATGGATTTCTCCTTCATACCCCTTCCTACCCACGCAACGCGCGTGGAATTCCTCTAGTTTTTATTATGAAAAAGCTAGTGCCACAAAAATAACACAATATTAAAGATATGTCAAATACACATGTATTGATATAACTTTTGCACACTAAGCAATTTTTAACATTATTCACCCCAAAAACGTTTTATGATCCGAGGAGCTCTAAATGATATTGATCCTTTCAATGTGCCTGTATCACAATTAGTCAAAACTAGAGGAACCTCATCTTTTTTTTCTTGCTCCTTGCTTAGAGAATTATCCACTTCCAAAACTAAATTATTGATGACTTTCTCCAAGTGAACAAGAAGTTGTTTTTTGACACTGAACACTTCAATGCAAGGGATGTCGCCTTTCGTGAGATGCGTGTAGCATATGTTTTCATATCTTCCTTTTCAGATCCTTGTTTCTCAATATAAAATCCTCTTTTTGCATATTTTGTCCATCTGTTTAGTACATATTTGGATGGCAAATTGAACACATCATTCACACCAAAGACTTTGAAGGCATGCTTGCACAGTATACCTACATGATAATGAATCTGTTCTCAATCTTAATTTATAACAAACTATATTGTGATTTTAAAGTGTTCGTACATACCTATGGACTCAAACTTCTTGCATGAACACTTAAGGTCCATATCCTCGTTGTTGAAGATGACAGTTGCTCCACGAGTAGAGTGCATATGTGTAACCATATATGTCAAAATTAACCCATCTGTTTACAGCAATTTACAAGAGAATGAGAAATGTTGTCTAAATTCTTCTTCAAACTCGAATACATCCTCTTTGTATATGATTCAGCTACAGTCTTCAACGGAGGAAAATTTGGGCTATAAGTAAATGGGATTTTTCGACGCGAGTTAAAATCAGCGTCTAACTCATTTTCATGAAGGCTAGCAGAAACCTTCTCACATTCTACAAGAAGCTCTGAAAGTCTGAGACTCCTACAAAATCTATTCTTGAATACATTGTTCATGCCTTCACTGAGTTGAGGTCATGTCAGCTGTAAATGAGTCACGATAGACAATAGCCCACTTTTTCCTCGAATCATATAGGTTTGCCATCCATTGGTTTTTCTCAAGGTCATACGTACTCACAAGTAATGCCACTTCGGATGAGCACATCTCCCGATGGCCCAGCAGGCCGTGCTTGGCCCGTGGGACAGGCACTAGGCACAACCCATGCGGCACGATGGCTCGTAACGGCCCAACCGCCATGGGCCCGACCCAGCTTGATGGCGTGCCATGTTGGGCGGCCCGGTCCAAGCAGCAGAGCAAAGCGCCATGGCGGCAAAGGCGCTGCCCGTGGAGCTTCGCGGAAGAGGTGCTCCTCCGCTTCCTGCCCGGCGACCCTGCAAGCCTCGTGCACGCCGCCCTCGTCGGCAAGCGATGGTGCCGCCTCATCTGCGGGCGCAGCTTCCAGCGCCCCGGTTCCGCGAGATCCATGGCGGCGCGCCACCACTGCTGGGCTTCTGTGCCAGCGCGCCCGGTTTAGCTTCCGCGAGATCCACGGACCGCTTGTTCGTGCGAGCCCGCGTCATCGTTCAAGCCGTGGCACCATGGCGACCCCCGCTTCCGCTGCATGGAAGCCGTGCACTTTCGTGCCACGGCAGCGTCCTCCTCCGTTGCTCGCCGAGAGCCGTGCCTGGCCCGGAGGAGGATCTCTTCGTGTGGGACCCCATCGCGGGCGAGCTGAGGAAACTGCCCAGATGGCCACTGTATTCACCCTATTCGTGTGTTTTCGGGAACGCGGCCGTGCTCTGCGCCCGGCATGGTGGCTGCCGACGGTTGCGACCATCTCGAGTGTCACCGTGGCCCATTCATGGTCGTGTTCGTGGGGCCTGACCGGAATGGCCGAACGTTCCTCTGCGTCTACTCATCCGAAGCTGGGACGTGGAGCAACCCTGTCTATGTCGAGCAGCGCAATTGTTATTATGGCAAGGAGAACAGTGTCCTCATCGGCACTGCAGTCTACTTCAAGATGAGCCCCGACGTACCTGCTGTCCTCAAGTATGATTTGCTGACACGAGAATTGTCTTGGATTCGCATACCCATACCATCAGAGGGTCTGCTCCGAAAATTCTTCCACATGGAGGCCACGCTACTGGTTATGGAGGGTGGAAAGCTAGGTTGTGCCTTCACTGAGTTCACGTCTGAAATGCACAAACTACATCTGTGGTCAATGGAGCATGGTCCTACTTCTGATGAAGATGCAAGATGGGAGAGCAGAGTCATCAACCTTGATAACCTACACCCAACACAGCTCGGACGACGGACCAATGTGGTTGGCTTTGCAGATACTGGAGCTGGTGGAGTCATCATTTTCATATGGTCGTGCGATGATGATAGGCTTTTCTCTCTCTGGGAGCACCAAGGTGGTACAAGAGAGCTTTGGCGTCAATCAAGCGGTTCCGTATATGAGCTTCTGCACTCCAGGTACATATTTGGTCAGTTTCTAGGTTCCCAATTAATTTGCACAATGGTTCTCTACCGTTTAATCATGAAAAATATGGTCTCTGCAATCAGCATATATGCGCTCAGAAAACATTGGATTGAACAATACGCTAATCCAAGTATGATCTCTGAATCTCTTGTAAAAACAGGTGGATTACTCCTAGCTGCCTTTTTCTGTTCTCATTTTAGGACATATATGCTATGTTTAGATTTTAGAATGTGTAAGTAGATCCTATATCTAAACTGCTGGAGAGAAACATACAAGGTTATACCTGCATTGCATGAGTTTCTACTACAACAACCCAAATATTTAGGCCACGCTCCTCAGTAATATATCTCCGGTAAGATAACAATATCACTTAATAACTTCAATAACATATAAATGATATCTTCCTAGATTTGGACTAGCTAGTTTCAGTTCATCCTATTGCTCTTGTGGATATGTTACCATTAACAATGACTGGATGTTACAGTAGTGCTATTTGGTAGCACATTGGAGGCAATCTGATGGCTCTTGTGTGATTAGCATGGACTGAGTGTTCATTGTTACCAATTTCTGGATGATATATTTTTTTTCTGCAGCACTGGGAGCAGTCTCTACAGAGGAGGGACAAGGAGCCGGTGAGCCAAGTGCGTAAGAGAAGCCCAAATTATAAGTGTGCTAAATGCTTTGTGGACCAGGAAGGAAATTATTAGGACAGACATATATATGGTCTGTAGTTGAATAATAATACATATAATTCTCTGTTTTTGCTGCTGCTCTTGTTGCGCAGGGCTAAATGATTTGTGGATCATTCGTATCAAGGAACAATTAGTAGTCTCTTTATGTCTTAGTTTAGTACCTTGTTCTTTCTTGTGCTCGTTTGCAATATGTAAACTGAATCAGGATTATCCTCTATTTGTGTTTGCGAACTTGAGTTTGCAATCAAATTATGAGAATGATATTACACTACTACTGAATTGAACTTCCGTGGCGGTTTTTTTATTTTCCGTGGCGGGCATTAAAACCGCCACGCCCAGCTAGGGTCACGGTTGGCGGTTTCCTGCCCGCCCGGGAAAATCTATTAACCGTGGCGGTTATTTAACAAAAACCGCCCGCGGAAAATCCGAGAAATAAAATAAAACAAGAAAAACCGGATCCAGGCCCAAATGGGCCCGGTCTGGCCATGCCGCCGCCGGGGTCGCCACCATCGCCGCCCGGCGCCCCCACGCCGCCGCGCTTTGGATCCGGCGGTTGGTGGCGAATCCGCGCCGTTGGGGGATCGGAGAGGCGGATCCGCCCCGCCCCGCCTCCAGCGTGGCAACGAGCTCGGCGTCGTCCCCGGGCGCCAGCGTGGCGCCGCCGCCGCGGATCTCCCGCGCGCCCGCCGCCACGCTGGATCTCCTCGCGCCCGACGCCGGCGGGGTGGGGAGAGAGGGCCACGCCGCCGGGTGGTGGGAGAGGGGCCGCGCGCCGCCGGGATGGGGAGGGGCCCCCGCTGGAGGGTGTGAGGGACGGGAAGGGAGGAGCTGAGGGAGAGGGTGGCGGCTGTGTGGTGGAGAATGGGGGCAACGGGAGTGAATGGATTAGGGTAGAAAAAAAATCTTAGACTCGGTACATATATGAAGTGCTTCGAAAATGGGCCTGTTGGGCTGATGGGTTGGGCCTGATTTTCCGTTGTGGACCTGTTATGAAAACCGTCACGGTTAATTGATTTACCGTGGCGGTTATTTAACAATGCCCGCCACGGTTAATAGGGATTAACCTGTGGCGGTTATTTTACAAAAACCGCCACGGTTAATCGATTAACCGTGGCGGTTTTTCCCCAGGCCGGGGTGCCGGGCGACCTATTTTCCGTGGCGGTTTCTCAAATGCCCGCCACGGAAAATAAAATCCAAACACCACGCAAAATCAATCCTGTAGTAGTGTTAATTCCTCTTGTATGAAAATATGTCATGAATTTTGAACTCTGACTAGCTGTGGAAATTCTCTTCCTACTTTTACAAGTAACCTGGGAAGGAAATTTAGTTTTGATATATATGCTATTCTGCTAGCTCGAATGTATATAATTCAATTTTAACAATCCCTGAAAATTTTGTTGTGATTCCAGAGAAATATTTGCACCGGTACAAAGTTGATTACATTAACTTATAAGTTCTACCACAATAAACCTGAACGACTGAGCCAACTCTGATGAATTTAGATTTTATTTCTGGGCTGACCAATATATGTATTTGCTGAAACTTAGGTTTTGCTCATTTCCTTAGCTTACCCAACAGGGTAGCAATATGGTTTAGACATGGGCCTCATGGGCCAAGCCTCATGGGCCTAGAATACATACTCCAACACCCACCCTTGATCTGAACTCCCGTCGCAACGGAGTTTTGCAGGCTGGATCTGAAAAAGTACAACACGAGGGCCCCCACGGTACGCAACTAGCCACTTGGTGATGTTGAGGCTTGGCGAAAACTTGGTGAAGGTCAGGGACGGGGAGACCCTTGGTGAAGATGTCGGCGAACTGGGAGGGCGGTCGGGGCGTGGAGGACCCGAACCGCCCGATGGCAACCCGATCCGCGGACAAAGTGTAGATCGATCTCCACTTGCTTGGTCCTCTAGTGCTGCACGGGGTTGGTGGAGAGGTAGACGGCGCCGGCGTTGTCGCGATGGACCAGCGTGGTCACGAAGAAAGGGTTGTGGAGCTTCGGCGAGGAGCTGCCGGAGCCAGGACGCCTCTGCCACGCCATTAGCAACAGCGCGGTACTCCGCCTCAGCACTAGAGCGGGAGACGACCGGCTGACGCTTGGACGACCAGGACACCAAGTTGCCGCCTAGGAAGACGGCGTAGCCGGAGGTGGAGCGCCGAGTGTCTGGACACCGGCCCGATCAATGTCGGTCGCGAGCGACTAGCTCGGTGCAAGCGGGGCCGGTGAAGCGGCAACCCGTAGTCCAACGGTGCCAAGGAGGTAGCGAAGGAGGCGCTTGAGAGCAGTTTGGTGGGGCTCTCGGGGATCATGCATGTGGAGACAAATCTGCTGCACGGCGTAGGTGATGTCTGGCCTGGTGAAAGTGAGTTCTTGAAGTGCATCGGCGAGACTCCGGGTACCCGGTAGGGGTTGCGCCCTTGGACTGCCCTCCGCCTTTGACGGCTTGCCACGTGTCAACCGGGTGGGGGCAAGACTTGCGCCCGTCATCCCCGCTCGCTCCGGGATATCAAAGGAAGTGTACTGCCCAGAAGAAGAAGCCCGGTGAGACGAGGCTCGATAGTGACCCCGAGAATGTGGTGGAGCGGACCCGGATCCTTCCGCGAGGAAACTCTGGCGAAGAGCGGCCCGATGATGCGGCGCGATAGTGAAGGACTGGAAGCCGCGGAGGACAATGTCATCAACATAGAGCAACAGGTACGCAGTCTCAGCTCCATGGTGGTAGATAAACAGGAACGTATCTGACTTGGCCTCCACAAAACCCAGTGTCACCAAGAAAGCAGCAATCCGAGAGTGCCACGCCCGAGGGGCCTGCTTGAGGCCATAGAGTGACTTGTTGAGCCAGCATACCATGTCAGGACAAGAAGAGTCAACAAACCCCGCCGGCTGACTAGCGATGAACCGTCTCCAGTAAGGCTCCCATGCAGGAAGGAATTCTTGACATCCAGTTGATGCACCGGTGTTGACAGTCACTAACGACACATTTTTAACGTCAACATTCTACCATAAAAGGGGTAAAACTATACATTATCATACTCATATACATTTATTACTCACATATTTCCACTTGTAGTGTCCCAAATGTATTTTGTAGGTTTATAATAAAAGCAAGTGGAAAACGGCCCAAAATACGCCATCGAAAAAAGCGCATTATTGCAAAACACAAGCCCTTCCTGAGGGCGGTTTCGGCCCGACCTCGGGGGGCGGCGGTTCATTAACCTGCCTTACGGGGGGTTACCGACGTGGGATGGTCGGTTTGGTCTAATTAGGAAGGCGTACAAGGTCGGTTTTGGTGTAATTTAGCACTTAGGCCCCTCCTCCAAGTGTATAAGTAGTCCCCCTCTCTTCCTCTCTCAACACACACCAATTCCACACAACACAAGGAGGAGCCACAATGTAGAAGAGAGGAAGAAGCTCCCACTCCACTCCTATCTTCTTCTTCTTCCTCTTAGTTCAAATGGAGAGTGAGAGGGGAAGGCTAGAAGAGGGCTTGGCCTCTTCTCCATGGAGTCCCGGTGTACCCCCGGTGCATTGCGGATCTCGGGTGGCCGGAGTGCCGGACTTGTTGGCACCCGCCACGCTTGTACCTCTACAACCTTCTAATCATTTGGGTAAGAATGGTTGTGTCCCTCTTTCGGCTTATTACTCTTAAGTACATTATCTAGCTGTTTTGGACTTGCGGGATTGATAGTCGTTCCTTCGGGCGATGCTGCGTAGAAGGGACCTCGGGGGCGGGTAAAGCCTTGTCGACACGCTAGAGTAATAATCACTAGTGTAGACGTGGTGTCTAGACTAAGGGTTTTCTATCTTTTTGTGGCGCATCCCACGGTTGAGGGGGTAGCGGCGGGTTGTGACAGACCTTGTCCGTCCCCTTGTAATCCCCCACGTTCGGGTGTGCGCGGTGCAATTGCGGACACTGTCCTTTTGGGCGTGGGCGGTGCCCGAAGTGAGGACATAACAGCCAAGTGATCCCTGCTAGAGAGTTTGAGCCCATAAAGATACCTCACCACCCCTAGTTATCCTAGGGTGACTCTATTCGAGAGAGAAGTCACACAAACCGTTCCTTGTGGAAATACGATACCACTGAATACTTCCGGGTGAAATGCTATAACGACAATTCCGTGCGCTTGCGGATTCTTACGCATACGTTAAGAAATGTCAACAAGCATTTCTGGCGCCGTTCTTAGGGAATGGTAGTCGTAATTCTCTCGAGCCTAGAGCACCCGTGTGTTGTATCCAAAAAAACAAAAAAATAGTTAATGATTTTTCATTTTCAAATTGAAGCCTTCTCCAAATTTTAAAATCTTTCCGCTTCTCTAAAATCTTTTTCAAAATCAAAATTTTCATCCAGGCATGAACTCCACCCTAAATTAAAAAAAAAAATTTGGTTCGGGCACACTCCTTCTTTGGTAACTATTTTGAAAACCTTTGTAACCACCTACGAGATTTCAAGGAGTTATAATCTTGCCTTAGCATTCTGGCATAATTCAAATTCACATGTGGAATTTGTTTTACGCTCTCCCTCTTCGGGAAAGCAAAACAATAGTACACTATTGTGTAGTAGGAAGTTTGAATGGGGATTGAGAAGAACAAAAAGACAATTTTTGTCTAGCATTCTTCCCCATCAACTCCCTACCAAGGACAATCCTCGATCTCAAATAGGATGAGAAGGAGTCCATAGGTGCAGCCTAGGCCAGGTTTATAATGTTTATACATGTTGGCCTAGACTTGTCATTACCCGATAGTGTGCTTTCGCATATCTTTTGTTCGGGTCTTGACATGGATGTTGCCCTATGCCTTGACATGACCGTTGGAGGGTTGTTTGCACGTAAACCTACAACGGAACATAGGAAAACCCTTGAACATATCCTAGAGAAGCTTGCTTCTCCCGTTGTAGAACCTACCCTCCTCCACAACAAGGGCATGTCAAGCTTTGAGGAGCCCTCATCAGTCGAACCATTCCTCATACCATTATTAGAACCGACTGTTGAGCCCTCTCCCGAACCATGAACACCGAAGGAAGGAATGCTTCGTCCTTCAGAGTTCGTGATTGAATTCAAGGATGATGACGGAACCTCGTAAACCGAGGTGCGCTTAGACTTCCATATCTATCTCATCCTTGATTTCAATCTTCTCATAGGCTACCCTCTCGAAAAAAATTCATAAAAAAAAAACCTATAGAGGAGCCATGATAAGAAGTTGGGAAAAGATTGCTTCCGCCTCTCACACCTAGACATCCCAAAGGCAAAGCATCTTCCCAACCAAAACCCGTTCGAGGAGGCGAAGTTCATAACTCTATTAAGCAACCCAAGTTGCTTCTGCATCTTAGTGAAACAAAACACCTGTCGCCCTCACACGAACACAAGTCATGTCCCTACGGCCGATAAGGCGTTGTTCTTGACAATGGTCAAGATTCAACGTTAGTCCTTCATGACACATCTTTTGAGGAGAAAACCTCATGTGCCATGGACATGCATGAAGCGACAACTCTTGAGACCAACCGGAAATTTGTTTTTGAGCATAACAAGTTGTCAATTGAGATTCCTACATGCTCACCTTTGGGTCTTCTTGAGTTTGTCTTGCTTCTAGCTGAGTGCTTCCACGAAAATTACAACCATCTCTTGGTTCTCATTGTAAACCTTTTTAAGAATGGTTGCAAGCCTCGTTGTAGCATGATGGCGCTAACCTTGCACCTTGGCGTAATGCTAAATTCTTAGTGGTGGCGGGAACTTCACCACCATCGGTTCTGAGGATGTTTTCCCACGGTCAAGCTTATGACCATAAAGAAAGTCTTTGCCGGGGAGATACCACTGGACTATCAAAAAAAAAAGCACAAAAAGTCTTTCTCTCTTCTTATTAATAAAAGCAAGAACATGTTATCAAGTTAGTATGCACCTTCGGGTATTCTTGTCGCTAACCATTTCAGGTGGAGATCGATTAAGAAGAACAAAAGAGGCATCGGCGCTCGAGAACATGAGGGCTACATCACAAAAAAAAAGTTATGATGTTCATAGGTGATGGAACATGCTCAAGAGGAGACCGGACCTTGCACACTTGACTTTTACACAAAGTCTAAGTGTGGGTGAAAGATGGTGACAATCCCAAGTTCCATCCACCAAGGGGACATTCAAAAAAAAAAATGGCAAATAAAAGATGATGTCGACCCTACCTTGCTAAAAAAGAAAACGAAAAAAAAAAGATGGAGAGAAAAAGATTAAAAAAAAAAAAAAAGAAGAGAAAAGTGTGAGAATATAGTTGAGAAAAAAAAAAGTGTTGTTGAAAAACAAAAAAAATCTATAAAAAAATATATAATAATAATAAGAGAGGGAGCGAGTTGGCCCCGCATGGTCAAGATACATATCAAAGTGCTTTGCGACTCCACCCATCATTGCTTCAACAAGCAAGAAGGGTTTGTCTCTCATCCTTTGTTGCTACCATCAAGACCCATGGCCCATGCGCACGTGTGTGTGTGGCCTAGCCTTGAGGTGCACACAGAGGCGGGGCCATCCGCAAACCGCGCGGCAACAACCGATGCTTCATCCGTAGATCTTTGTCGGTAAGTATATCCAGTATGCAAAGGGAAATAAATGTTCACCAAACACTCTTACTCATATTTGTCTCCATAGTTACGAACATACAATTTCATGCTTCCTTTGTTATGACATATGCTTTGTGTTTGGGTACATTTACACGCGTAATGCATCCATAGATCTTTTTAAATTGAGCATGGTGCTTAGGTTAAAAAGATCTCCTTTAATCAAAATTCGACATGGTGTTGGATCTTGATTAATGAACTTAGAAACTTTGTTGTCATGATCTTTGGGGAGTATATTATGTTGGAGATAAATAAAGGCTATGTTATTCATTGCTTCTTTATGTTAGCCTTGCTTTGGAGTGATGATGAGGTGAACAAATAAAAATAATAATAATAAAATAAAATAAAGTTCTTACAATAAAAGGTTCCACGGTGTTCAAACCGGGTAGAACCATGTGTGTTTGTTTTGTTTTCTTTGTTTTAAATAAAAATAGGTACAAGACCAGAGTGTGGGGGAGATCTCTTAAACACAATGAACAAACTTCTAAGACCTCCCCAACACAATGCACAAACACCGAGCAATTCATGATGGAGGAGGGGCGAGACGAACGACTACCATTAACTCCTTCCTCTTCAAACGGTGGTTTGTGCAAAACTCTCACTCTCACATCTCACAATAATAATAAAAAGGGGAGAGAAGAGAAGGAGGAGAGATGAGAGAAGAGGAGATAAACCTTTCAACCCCAAGTTCCTTGTCCTGTTTTTTTTGTGATGACATCAAAAGACAAGCTTGGGGGAGCCTCCAACCACGCGACCAATCACAACTCAAATCATTGCGGCGCACAAGCTAGCACAACCATGAAAGGTAAGTAAAGAGCTAGCTTGGGGAGGACTCCAAGAAAGGTAATGTGTATCTCACATTTTGATTATATTCTCTATCTTATAAAATGATGAGTTATGCTAAAAAAAAAAAGAAAAAAAATTCCATTCCTATACATATGAGCAATGGAAATGTTTAGCTTTAGTCCCTTGTTGAAATGATGAATAGTTGCTCTCTGTCTTATGTTTTGCACATTGCCTAGTTTATAACTTGAATTTCTCTAAAGTTTGAGTTTAGTGGCTAAAGTTTTAAATCTCACCTTGAAAAACCCTGATTCATGTGGGTTGCATAAGCTCTATCTAGTCTAAGTTGTTGCCAAATATGATAAGGTACAAATAGATTATACTATGATTCCATTCTAAAGAGAAACTTGACGTCCGGAATTTATTTCAAAAAAAAGAGAAAGACATGGGCAATATTAAAAAAAAAGAGAGAGATGAAAAAGGGACACGTGTCCGAGGGGCGAGTCAGAGCCCACATCTCCAAAAAAAAAGAAGAAAAAAAAAAAAAAGAAGAGAGAGGAAATAATAGACACAAGTCTAAGGGTGAGTAGAACCCACCTCTCCTAAAAAGAAATAAGCCCATACCTTCTCAAAACAAATTTAATTTAATAAACAATCCTGGATGAAAAAGTTGATCAAAAGAATGAATGAGTAGTGTCTCTATTATAACCATTCTATCGGCAAAAGAGCCCAAGACTTCGAAAACGCTCAAAAGCCCCACAAAAGATGAAAGGTAATAAGGGGTGAATAAACGTGCCATTTTATTCAAACTATAGTAGAACTTTTTGTTATAACCCCTTCACAAAAACAAATGTAATTGGCATAGTAGCAACTCCTTGATCAACAACCAAGTACTTATCTTTTGCTCGAGGACGCACAAAGGGTAAGCTTGGGGAGTTTGTTGGCTATCACTAACGACACATTTTTAACGTCAACATTCTACCATAAAAGGGGTAAAACTATACATTATCATACTCATATACATTTATTACTCACATATTTTCACTTGTAGTGTCCCAAAATGTATTTTGCAGGTTTTATAATAAAAGCAAGTGGAAAACCATAACATACGCCATCCGGAAAAGCGATCATTTTGCAAAACACAAGCCCGAGAAAAAATCGACCCAAAACATCAAAATTGGGCGAGCAAAGCCCGAAGATACAACTTTTCAAGACGAAGGAACCATTTTGCCCATCAACTCGGGCGGGCTTCGAGCCGGCTAATAAGCCCCACGCACCCAATGAAAGGCGGCCGCACCCCTCCCTGAGGTGGTTTTTATTCAAACTCTAGGGAAACGGTTCATTAACTGCCTTCACTTGGGTTCATAATCGTGGGATGGTCGGTTTGGTCTAATTAGGAAGGCATACAAGGTCGGTTTTGGTGTAATTTAGCACTAGGGCCCTCCTCCAAGTGTATAAGTAGTCCCCCTCTCTTCCTCTCTCAACACACACCAATTCCACACAAAAACAAGGAGGAGCCACAATGTAGAAGAGAGGAAGAAGCTCCCCACTCCCTCTCTATCTTCTTCTTCTTCCTCTTAGTTCAAATGGAGAGTGAGAGAGGGAAGGCTAGAAGAGGGCTTGGCCTCTTCTCCATGGAGTCCCGGTGTACCCCCACAAGCATTGCGGATCTCGGGTGGCCAAAACCGGACTTGTCGGCACCAAAATACGCTTGTACCTCTACAACCTTCTAATCATTTGGGTAAGAATGGTTGTGTCCCTCTTTCGACTTATTACTCTTAAGTACATTATCTAGCTGTTTTGGACTTGCGGGATTGATAGTCGTTCCTTCCGGGCGGTGCTTGGTAGAAGGACCCCGGGGACGGGTAAGCCTTGTCGACACGCTAGGTAATAATCACTAGTGTAGGCGTGGTGTCTAGACTAAGGGTTTTCTATCTTTTTGTGGCGCATCCCACGGTTGAGGGGGTAAGCGGCTAATTTAGCACTGAGCCTTGTCCGTCCCTTGTAATCCCCCCCCCTCTGTGGCGCGGTGCAATTGCCGGACATTGTCCTTTGGGCGTGGGCGGTGCACAAGTGAGGACATACAATGTAGAAAGTGATCCTGCTAGAGAGTTTGAGCCCATAAAGATACCTCACCACCCATAGTTATCCTAGGGTGACTCTATTCAGAGAGAAGTCACACAAACCGTTCCTTGTGGAAATACGATACCCTGAATACTTCCGGGTGAAATGCTATAACGACAATTCCGTGGCTTACGGATTCTTCTGCATACGTTAAGAAACGTCAACAAGCATTTCTAATCATTTTTGGGAACGGTGGTTGTGTAATTCTTCCGAGCCTTAGCACCCGTGTGTTGTGTCCAAAAAAACAAAAAAAAATAGTTAATGATTTTTCATTTTCAAATTGAAGCCTTCTCCAAATTTTAAAATCTTTAAGCTTCTCTAAAATCTTTTTCAAAATCAAAATTTTCATCCGGGGCATGAACTCCACCTAAATTAAAAAAAAAAAAACATTTGGTTCGGGCACACTCCTTCTTTGGTAACTATTTTGAAAACCTTTGTAACCACCTACGAGATTTTGAGGAGTTATAATCTTGCCTTAGCATTCTGGCATGATTCAAATTCACATGTGGAATTTGTTTCTGCTCTCCCTCTTCGGGAAAGCAAAACAATAGTACACTATTGTCGTAGGAAGTTTGAATGGGGATTGAGAAGAACTCAAAGACAATTTTTGTCTAGCATTCTTCCCCATCAACTCCCTACCAAGGACAATCCTCGATCTCAAATAGGATGAGAAGGAGTCCATAGGTGCAGCCTAGGCCGGGTTTATAATGTTTATACATGTTGGCCTAGACTTGTCATTACCGATAGTGTGCTTTTGCATATCTTTTGTTCGGGTCTTGACATGGATGTTGCCCTATGCCTTGACATGACCGTTGGAGGGTTGTTTGCACGTAAACCTCTGACGGAACATATGAAAACCCTTGAACATATCCTAGAGAAGCTTGCTTCTCCGTTGTAGAACCTACCCTCCTCCACAACAAGGGCATGTCAAGCTTTGAGGAGCCCTCATCGGTCGAACCATTCCTCATACCATTATTAGAACCGATTTGTTGAGCCCTCTCCCGAACCATGAACACCAAAAGGAAGGAATGCTTCGTCCTTCAGAGTTCGTGATTGAATTCAAGGATGATGACGGAACCTCGTAAACCCGAGGTGCGCTTAGACTTCCATATCTATCTCATCCTTGATTTCAATCTTCTCATAGGCTACCCTCTCGAAAAAAAATTCATAAAAAAACCTATACAGGGGAGCCATGATAAGAAGTTGGGAAAGATTGCTTCCGCCTCTCACACCTAGACATCCCAAAGGCAAAGCATCTTCCCAACCAAAACCCGTTCGAGGAGGCGAAGTTCATAACTCTATTCGCTTAACCCAAGTTGCTTCTGCATCTTAGTGAAACGAAGCACCTGTCGCCCTCACACGAACACAAGTCATGTCCCTCTGGCCGATAAGACGTTGTTCTTGACAATGGTCAAGATTCAACGTTCGTCCTTCATGACACATCTTTTGAGGAGAAAACCTCATGTGCCATGGACATGCATGAAGCGACAACTCTTGAGACCAACCGGAAATTTGTTTTTGAGCATAACAAGTTGTCAATTGAGACTTCCTACATGCTCACCTTTGGGTCTTCTTGAGTTTGTCTTGCTTCTAGCCGAGTGCTTCCACGAAAATTACAACCATCTCTTGGTTCTCATTGTAAACCTTTTTAAGAATGATTGCAAGCCTCGTTTGTAGCATGATGACGCTAACCTTGCAGCTTGAGCGTAATGCTAAAATTCTTAGTGGTGAAACTTCGGAACTTCACCACCATCACCGCAGGATGTTTTCCCACGGTCAAGCTTACGACCATAAAGAAAAAGTACTTGCCAGGAGATACCCTGGACTATCAAAAAAAAAACAAAAAGTCTTTCTCTCTTCTTATTAATAAAAGCAAGAACATGTTATCAAGTTAGTATGCACCTTCGGGTATTCTTGTCGCTAACCATTTTAGGTGGAGATCGATTAAGAAGAACAAAGAGGCATGCGGCGGCTTCGAGAACATGAGGGCTACATCACAAAAAAAAAAAAAGTTATGATGTTCATAGGTGATGGAACATGCTCAAGAGGAGAGACGGACCTTGCACACTTGACTTTTACACAAAAGTCTAAGTGTGGGTGAAGATGGTGACAATCCCAAGTTCCATCCACCAAGGGACATTCAAAAAAAAAAAACAATGGCAAATAAAAGATGATGTCACCCTACCTTGCTAAAAAAAAAAGAATTGAAAAAAAAAAGAGATGGAGAGAAAATATTAAAAAAAAGAAAGAAGAAGAGAAAAAAAGTGAGAACATAGTTGAGAAAAAAAAGAGTGTTGTTGAAAAACAAAAAAAATCTATAAAAAAATATAATAATAATAAGAGAGAGGAGCGAGTTGGCCCCGCATGGTCAAGATACATATCAAAGTGTTTGCTGACTCCACCCATCATTGCTTCAACAAGCAAGAAGGGTTTGTCTCTCATCCTTTGTTGCTACCATCAAGACCCATGGCCCATGCGCACGTGTGTGTGTGGCCTAGCCTTGAGGTGCACACAGGCAGGGCCATCCACGCAAACCCGCAAAGAACAACTTCGATGCTTCATCCGTAGATCTTTGTCGGTAAGTATATCCGTGTATGCAAGGGAAATAAATGTTCACCAAACACTCTTACTCATATTTGTCTCCATAGTTCGAACATACAATTTCATGCTTCCTTTGTTATGACATATGCTTTGTGTTTGGGTACATTTACACGCGTAATGCATCCATAGATCTTTTTAAATTGAGCATGGTGCTTAGGTTAAAAAGATCTCCTTTAATCAAAAATTCGACATGGTGTTGGATCTTGATTAATGAACTTAGAACTTTGTTGTCATGATCTTTGGGAGTATATTATGTTGGAGATAAATAAAGGCTATGTTATTCATTGCTTCTTTATGTTAGCCTTGCTTTGAGTGATGATGAGGTGAACAAATAAAAATAATAATAATAAAATAAAATAAAGTTCTTACAATAAAGGTTCCACGGTGTTCAAACCGGTAGAACCATGTGTGTTTGTTTTGTTTTCTTTGTTTTAAATAAAAATAGGTACAAGACCAAGTGTGGGGGGAGATCTCTTAAACACAATGAACAAACTTCTAAGACCTCCCCAACACAATGCACAAACACCGAGCAATTCATGATGGAGGAGGACGAGACGAACGACTACCATTAACTCCTTCCTCTTCAAACGGTGGTTTGTGCAAAACTCTCACTCTCACATCTCACAATAATAATAAAAAGGGGAGAGAAGAGAAGGAGGAGAGATGAGAGAAGAGGAGATAAACCTTTCAACCCCAAGTTCCTTGTCCTGTTTTGTGATGACATCAAAAGACAAGCTTGGGGAGCCTCCAACCACGCGACCAATCACAACTCAAATCATTGCGCGCACAAGCTAGCACAACCATGAAAGGTAAGTAAAGAGCTAGCTTGGGGGAGGACTCCAAGAAAGGTAATGTGTATCTCACATTTTGATTATATTCTCTATCTTATAAAATGATGAGTTATGCTAAAAAAAAGAGGAAAAAAAATTCCATTCCTATACATATGAGCAATGGAAATGTTTAGCTTTAGTCCCTTGTTGAAATGATGAATAGTTGCTCTGTCTTATGTTTTGCCTGTGCCTAGTTTATAACTTGAATTTCTCTAAAGTTTGAGTTTAGTGGCTAAAGTTTTAAATCTCACCTTGAAAAACCTGATTCATGTGGGTTGCATAAGCTCTATCTAGTCTAAGTTGTTGCCAAATATGATAAGGTACAAATAGATTATACTATGATTCCATTCTAAAAGAGAAACTTGACGTCCGGGAATTTATTTCAAAGAAAGAGAAAGACATGGGCAATATTAAAAAAAGGAGAGAGATGAAAAAGGGACACGTGTCCGAGGGCGAGTAGAGCCCACATCTCCAAAAAAAAAAGAAGAAGAAAAAAAAAAAAGAGAGAGGAAATAACAGACACAAGTCTAAGGGTGAGTAGAACCCACCTCTCCTAAAAAAAATAATAAGCCCATACCTTCTCAAAACAAATTTAATTTAATAAACAATCCTGGATGAAAAAAGTTGATCAAAAAGAATGAATGAGTAGTGTCTCTATTATAACCATTCTATCTGGCAACCGCCCAAGACTCAGAAACGGCTCAAAAGCCCCACAAAAGATGAAAGGTAATAAGGGGTGAATAAACGTGCCATTTTATTCAAACTATAGTAGAACTTTTTGTTATAACCCTGGCACAGGTGAAATGTAATTGGCATAGTAGCAACTCCTGATCAACAACCAAGTACTTATCTTTTTTGCTCGAGGGCGCACAAAGGGTAAGCTTGGGGAGTTTGTTGACAAATCACTAACGACACATTTTTTTAACGTCAACATTCTACCATAAAAAGGGGTAAAAAACTATACATTATCATACTCATATACATTTATTACTCACATATTTTCACTTGTAGTGTCCCAAAATGTATTTTGCAGGTTTATAATAAAAGCAAGTGGAAAAGCTCGCAAAAATACGCCATCCGGAAAGCGCATTATTGCAAAACACAAGCCCGGAGCAAATCGACCCAAAACATCAAAAATTGGGCCGAGCAAAGCCCGGCCCACAACTTTTCAAGGCGAAGGACGCTTAGCCCACCGAGACTCGGGCCAGGCCGAGCACGGGGGTGCGCACGCACCTGGAATGCGGCCGCACCCTCCCCGAGGCGGTTTCGCCCGGCCTCGGGAGGCGGTTCATTAACCTGCCTTCGGGGGGGTTACCGACGTGGGATGGTCGGTTTTGGTCTAATTAGGAAGGCGTACAAGGTCGGTTTTGGTGTAATTTAGCACTTAGGCCCCTCCTCAAGTGTATAAGTAGTCCCCCTCTCTTCCTCTCTCAACACACACCAATTCCACACAACACAAGGAGGAGCCACAATGTAGAAGAGAGGAAGAAGCTCCCTCCACTCCTATCTTCTTCTTCTTCCTCTTAGTTCAAATGGAGAGTGAGAGAGGGAAGGCTAGAAGAGGGCTTGGCCTCTTCTCCATGGAGTCCCGGTGTACCCC
The DNA here is from genome assembly GCA_015847255.1 of Hyparrhenia diplandra. NCBI lineage: Eukaryota > Viridiplantae > Streptophyta > Magnoliopsida > Poales > Poaceae > Hyparrhenia > Hyparrhenia diplandra. The sequence continues at coordinate 509,367 of JADLZK010005305.1, read as the reverse complement.
CGGTGCATTGCGGATCTCGGGTGGCCGGAGTGCCGGACTTGTCGGCACCCGCCACGCTTGTACCTCTACAACCTTCTAATCATTTGGGTAAGAATGGTTGTGTCCCTCTTTGGGCTTATTACTCTTAAGTACATTATCTAGCTGTTTTGGACTTGCGGGATTGATAGTCGTTCCTTGAGTGCGGTGCTGCGGTAGAAGGACCCCGGGGGCGGGTAAGCCTTGTCGACACGCTAGAGTAATAATCACTAGTGTAGACGTGGTGTCTAGACTAAGGGTTTTCTATCTTTTGAGGCGCATCCCACGATTGAGGGGTAGGCGGCTGGGTTGTGATAACGACCTTGTCCGGGTCCCTTGTAATCCCCCACGTTGGGTGTGGCGCGAGTGCAATTGCGGACAACGCCCTTTGGGCGTGGGCGGTGCCCGGTGAGGACATAACAGCCAAGTGATCCCCGCTAGAGAGTTTGAGCCCATAAAGATACCTCACCACCCATAGTTATCCTAGGGTGACTCTATTCGAGAGAGAAGTCACACAAACCGTTCCTTGTGGAAATACGATACCCTGAATACTTCCGGTGAAATGCTATAACGACAATTCCGTGGCGCTTGCGGATTCTTCTGCATACGTTAAGAAACGTCCAACAACCGGCCGGGGAGCGAGCAAGAGCCAGTGAGAGCACCGTGGCGGATGGTGGCCCGGCTTCACCACCGGGCTAAAGGTCTCATCATAGTCAACTCCCGGCGCCGAGAAACCCGCGAAGAACCCGGCGAGCCTTGTACCCGCTCAAAAAAGGTACCATCATCTCCGCTTGTGTGTCCGCATCCATCTTTGCCGGTGACGGCGTTGGAGCCAGGTGGGCGGGCACCCAGATCCCAAGTCCGGTTGGCGAGGAGAGCCGCGCACTCCTCTTCCATTGCGCGGTGCCGGTGAGGGTCCGGACAGGGCCGAATCCAAAGAAAGAGGCTGCGGGGAGACCCGCGAGTCGCCGGGCATCGCCGCAAGAGCCCCGACTGCAGAGTACCCGATGCGTGCCCGTCGCCACCATCAGGGTGAACGTGATGCGGTCGCGGTGGACAAGCGGCGGGTGGTGCACGGCGTCATAGCACGGGCGGCCCGGGGCCGCGGGGGAGGAGTAGGCGTAGCCCGGTGAGGAGAGGGTACCGCCGGTGGTGGGGCCACCCCGGGTAGCGGAGGTGATGGGACCGCCCGCGCCCCGGGCTGTAGACGGGGGCAAGCGGTCCCGGTGCAACAGGAACCCGCCGGGCGCCGCCATCCGAGGGAACGTACACTGGCGTCCTCGGCCCGCAGCGAGGCCGCCAGGGGGGTGAGGCCACCGCACCATGCAGACACGTCTGCCGAGTCAGGTGCGACACTGGGGGACGGCGAGCCAGGACACGGTGAAGCAGGACCTGCAGGAAATAATAAAGGTGGCTGGGCCACTGGGTCAGCAGGACACATCTCAAAGAGGTCGAGGTCCAGAGTGGAAGCCGGGAGGTGGTGCCGGTGGAGAAGGGGAAGACCGACTCATCAAACACCACATGGAGAGAGATGAGGACCCGACGAGAGGTGAGATCATAGCACCCGGTAACCCTTGTGGTCCGGAGAGTACCCGAGGAAGACACACAGGGTCGAGCGGGAGCTAGTTTGTGGGGAGCAAGGGCAGCGGTGTTAGTAGCACGCGACACCCAAAGACACACGGAGGTGCTCAGAAGCGAGGAGGTGTGCCGAAAGGGCATGGTGTGGCGTGGGAGCCGGGGCAGCAAAGTAGAAGGAAGGCGGTTGAGAAGGTAGGTGGAGGTGTGAAGACTCTCCCTTTAAGCGAGCGTGAAGGGACACCGGAGAAGAAGGGTGCGCAGGACGCCGCTCGCGGGTACAGATCATCGCTCCACCTTGCCGCTCGGGAGGAGGTATACGGACGGAGCCGGACCACGTGAGAAGGGAAGAAGGTACGAGAGGTGCTGTTGTCGAACTCACGGCCATTGTCACACTGGACGGCCTTGATGGTGCAGCCGAATTGAGTCAACACCCAGGCGAAAAAGTGGTGAAGAGAGGGAAAAGCCTCCGACTTGGCACGCCAAAGGGAAAGTCCACGAATAATGCGAAAAATCATCAACCACCACCAAATAATATTTATAGCTAGACTTCACTGATGACAGGAGATGTCAAGAGGTCACAATGTATAAGATCAAAAACATGAGCCGCATGTGAAGTAGAAGAAGAAAAAGGAAGACGAACATGGCAGCCCAGTTGGCACGCATGACACAAATGCTCATCGTGAGCTCGAAAGTACATCGAATGTCGGAGCTACGACTAAGCCGCATCAAGGCGTCACATCTAGGATGGCCAAGGCGGTGCCAAGCCAAGTAGTAGAGGAGGTAGTGGCGGCAAAAGTAGGCGACAAAAAGGCCGGCGAAGAAGAGGAAGAAGACGCCGAAACCGAAGAGTGTAAAGGCGCCCGTCTTTGTCTGCCACACCGGGCAGAGGACGCCGGGTAGCCAAATCTTTCACAAGAAGACCGTAAGAGTCAAACTCAACCAGAACAAGAATTGTCACCGTAAAACGACGAATAGAAAGGAGGTTGTGGATCATGGAAGGAGCAACAAGAACATCGTGGAAGACGAAAAAGAACCGTGAGCCGCGCGCCCACGGAAGTGACAGGAAAGACACGACCCATTTGCGACCATGATGGACGAAGGAAGGGAGGAAGAAGGAGGGCGAACCGACGAGAGTATACCGGGGTTTGGAGTGGTGTGGTACGTGGCTCCCGAGTCGGCAACCCACTCGCCCGGCCGAGGGGTCGGGGCCACGATCTTTGTGGTAGGCGCCCTAAGCCACCGGTCCCAACCGACCGGCCCGGCGAGGCACCGGGAGGAGCCCAGTGGACGCCGAGTAGGTGCCGAAGGGGTCCGCCCATGGAGTCGTGTAGGAGTACCCGAGGAGCACCAGCCGAGCATGGCATGGCCGCGGTGGATTTAGACGCGCCACCGGTCACGGTGCCCGGAAGGGCCACATTGAGATGCGCCCCGACCACGGGTGCTAGAGAGTGGGCCAGGGTGCACCACGAGGAGGCATCGCAGGCCGGAGGGTGGCCACGCCACGCCTCCCACCTCCACGGCCAGCCTTTGCCGCCACGGCGACCCGGCGGCCACCACCGCCACCACCAACACGGCCCCCCACACCCCGCGGCCTGGGGGGGAAGGAGTGCCAAGGAGGCGGTGGACGGCGGACTGGACGCAGGTGGAGTGGCGGCGAGGGCGGTCGAAGGGACGGGGGTGCCGCCGAGGAGATCGCGCCACAAAGCTGAACCCCCCGCCGAAGCTCCTCCATGACAAGGTCATCACGCACTGCTAGAAGTCGGGAAAGGGGAGACTTGGTGAGGATGCTCCGGAGGTGAGTGTAGCGGTCGGCCGAGGCCGCGGAGGGGCGTTGAGGACCGGGATCGATCCTCCCCCGGCCAGCTAAGGTCGCCGAGAGAGTTCGCCATGGCCTTCATCTTGCGGCGAAACTCGCTAACGGATAGGTCGCCCTAGACACAGGTCCGGAGCTTCGCCTCGAGCCGCATAAAGCCGGGTCTCGGCGTTGCCCGAGAACGCCCCTCGGCGCCAACCCGGTCGCCCGCGCGCGGAGTTGCGTAGAAGGCCGTGGAGGTCGATGAGATCGCCCCCACGATCCAGGAGGACGACGATCTGTCCCAGCGCAGCCACGCCGCGGCGTAGGTGGCACGCCCACGGGTCGCCTGGGACGGGTCGCTGAGGGCGTAACGCATGCATGAGGAGGACAAAGTCGCGCTAGCGGCGTAGGGCGGTGACTCCGGCTCGAGGACGACCGGGACGAGGCGGCGGATGTTCTGCGCCGCCACCGGTAGTGGAGTTGCGTCACCATTGGGTCAAGCGGTCGCCGTCGGGGAGCACATGATGGCGACGGCGTCACGATGGAACACCCCACCATCGGTCCAGCGGCGGCGACAGGGAGGTAGCCCGGCGACGGGGCAGCGAGGAGGCGAAGGTGCTCCACGCCGGCAATCTGGCAGCCGGGCGTCACCGCCGCGTCAAGGCTCGAAGCAGCGGCAGCCTCCTCAGACGAGGTCCGCCCGGCCCGCGTACTCCGCCGGAGCAGCGCCGAGGGCGTTGGAGAGCGGACGCAGCGCGGTGAAGCCGGACGGCGGGGGGGAGTGGTGCGGGGAAAAGGATTGGTGCTGGTCCCCGCACTCACCGCCCAGCCCCGGCGGTCGCCACCATGGTAGAGTCCACACCCCGGTATCTCGTAGGGCCACGCGGGCGGTGGCACTACTCAAGGAAGAACCACTGGGAGGAGCCCCCCACCGCAGCGAGGCTGGGAGGTGTGTGGCAGCGAAGCAAAGATGCCACGGCAGGGGAGGTGCCTAGTGTTGGGACGCCGGCTGGGAGGTTGCCGGCGGTGGTTGGGAGGCAGCCGGCCGCGGTTGGGAGGCCGGGAGGTCACCATCCGCGCCGCCATCGCCGTCCCCGTTAGCCCCGCCGGAGATCAGCGACAGCTGGCCATGGGCGCTAGGGGCAGGGGGCGGACCCAGCAGCCGCCCTGATGGTGGCGCGCTAGCCTCCGGCGCCCGGAGGCGGCCGCCGACGGCGTATGGCCGGGCGCCGCGCAAGCGCGCTGCGCCCAGCCGGGGAAGAACAAGGGCCTTATTTGGCGGCGGCGGCGGTGGCCTGAGCCCAGGCCCGAGGAGCCGGGAGTGGGGGAAAGTGAAAGAAGTAGTGGGGAGGAGGGGAGGAGAAGGTGCGCCCGCCATGGTGGCCCGGGCGGCGGCGGCGGGGCCGGCCGGCCCCGCGGCGGCCGGCGGCTGCAGAGGAAGGGTTGGGATCGGGAGGGGAGGAACCCTGCTCGATACCATGCCGAAACTTAGGTTTTCCTCATTTCCTTAGCTTACCCTACAGGGTAGCAATATGGTTCGTTTTGACATGGGCCTCATGGGCCAAGCCTCATGGGCCTAGAATACATACTCCAACAAAGATAAATACGCTTAGGTTGCCAATACCCATATACATGCACAAAGTCCTATGAATTGGATTAACCCTAATACATGTACAAACACATCCTACCTAATATAAAACTTAACCCTGGCTAGTGTATTGGATTAACCGAGGTGGGCATCACACCCGCCTTGGTCTTGAGATGCGATTAATCATTCTTTACCGAGGCCGGTCAAATGCCACGCCTTAGTAAATCAAATAAAAAAAAAGAAAAAAAAAATCATAGCCGGCCAGTAAGTATTGGTCCTAGATATAGGGAGCCGCCACCTAGGTGCTCAATCTGCCACTATATCCATGTACCACCACAAGGTAACAAGACAACCCTGGCATTATGCTTGAGAAGAAGGCCTTTTCATAGGGTCGACCAAACCCCCCGAAGCCTTGTCCTATCGATACATAGAGGCATGGCGGGTTTTGATCTTGTAGGCGTGGTGAAAAGCGGCAATCGGACTCCGAGCCCGACGCGTCGGTGGGCGGTGGCGGACGGCGAAGGCCGATCGCCCAGCGGTTGGGAGAGGTCTGCGTTTGGGTGTCGTTCACATCGTGAACATGGGCCTTGTGTGGGCCTCAGCCCAAGTAGAGGTGTCGATTTTCCAACCAGATATCTGGGACGCGTATACATAATATGCGTCACAATATTATTTGTGATGCGTCCCGTATGGAAGAGTCAAGGATATATCTATCTATCTGTGAGGCTTGTAGAGTAAACGCGTCACTCCCAGCATCTGTGATGCTTCTTTCTCATCCGCGTCACTGATAGTGACAACTATTCAGGACGCCCTTGAAAATAAGCGTCACTAAATTTATCTATGACGTGTCGGCAGGCCTGTGTCACCGGAGTGGGGAATTCCCTCCGGGTACCCACAACTCGGCTTCTTTGGCCGCGACCTCTGGAGCTTGGCCCATGCCTTGAAGTGCGAACCAAGGCACCGACACTGGTGTCCATCATGAGATCCCGAGGATATCCTGAAGATGCCGATTTGATAGGATAAACCACTACTACAGAATTGAACTTGCATGGTGTTTATTTTTTATTTTCTGTGGCGGGCATTTAGAAAACCGCCACGGAAAATAGTTGGCCCAACAGCCCCCCGGCCAGGGAAATGCCCGCCACGGTTAATCGATTAACCGTGGCGGGCATTGTAAAATAACTGCCACGGTTAATGGGGATTAACCATGGCGGTTTTATTACAATGCCCGCCACGGTTAATCCCCATTAACCATGGCGGTTTTAATGCCCGCCACGGAAAAGTCTCGGCTATAAATACAGCCCCAACCTTCTTCTTTCCCACGAGTTTCGCCATTTTCTAGGGTTTTGAGCTTCAAAACTCTAGAAAACACCATTTCTGGGGGGGTAAAGTACGGGCCAAAGGTGTTTAAAATGGTGAAGAACATAAACCACGAGTTTGGAAAGAAGAAGAAAGCCGGTGAGCCAAAGGCAAAGAAGAAGCGGAAGCGGAACAAAAAGGCAAAGTGGAAGAAGAAGCGGCGAAGCGAGAACCCAATCCGCCACCTTAAAGTCCCATTCAAGAAGCGCGATTTTCTTCAAGCACCTACCATACTTTGGAAGATGCTCCATACACCTCATGCCATCGATAACATGCATCTACGTAAGAATGTCTTCGAGAGCTTGGTCGGATTTTCCTAGACATCAAGACTAAGACGAAGGGGCGGTGTCAAGTCACGTCGGATCTTGCCGACATGGGCATCGAGGCCGAACTTCACTTGACACCCTCGGGAATAGCGGAAAAGTCGACATTCCGTACCGCGAGCTACAATCCGACACGGGATGAAAAAGAGGGATTTTTGCAAATGGCTCGGGGATGTCAAAGTGCCGACCGTTTTTCTGTTCCAACATGAAGAGCATTGTATCGATGAAAGACCTCACCTTGTCAAACTTCAAGGCCCATGACTGCCATGTCATCTTGGACGGTGTTCCTTCCAATTGTGATTAGGTGCATTGGCCCGAGTTCGTGAAGATGGTCGTTACACGCCTGTGCTACTTTTTTAATCGCATCACAGAGAAGGTCATCGCTGAAAATGACCTCCCCGCACTGAAAGAGTTCATCGCGGAGACTATATGCCGCCGAGATGTGCTTACCACCGTCTTTCTTCGATATTATGCCACACCTCATGATACACATGGTCGATCGGATAGAAGAACTGGGGCCTCTCTACCCGCACGAGAGATGTGGGCGAACGAGCGGTTCATGTCCTCTCTTAGCAAGATCCATCCTTAACCGTGCATACCCGAGGGCTCTATGATCGAGGCATACACAACACAAAGAGGCTATTAACTGCCGCACTAGATACATCCGGGATGGAAATGCAATTGGCCTACCCGAACACCCGCACGAAGGCGAGAACAAGGGGATATGGGCTGCGCGGGGAGGAAAGTACGAACCAATATAGACCAAGAAACAATCGAAGAAGCCCATGACGCTCAACCGGTTAGTATCAATGGAAACGTGGGCGTGAGAAGCATCACGGAGGAAATTCGCAGCAAAAGCGTGGCGGCGCCTGAGAGGGGTGGGTGCGAGACAACACCAATTGAATTTCACAACGTGGATCGAGAAAACGGGGAGATACCCCTAAATGCGGATACTTGAAGAATCGATGCTTGCATACGGCCCATCTAGCCAAATCATCACATGGCAAGGTTCACGACATCAATGGATCACAGGTTCCACCGCGAAAGAAAAGGACAACAAGAGCGCGTCCGCGTAACAGCGGCGTTCGGTATGAGGGCATTGACATGGCCACCAAGGAACTCAAGACATACTATGGGCAAATCCAAGAGATTTGGGAACTTGATTATGGCGAGAGAGCTCTGAGATACCCATTTTTGATTGCCCGATTAGGTCAAGCCAACGGCGGTTGGCGTGGGCGAAGTTGGGTTAACCACCGTTCAGCTCGAAAGTTGGAGATGATGAGTGGGTACTCGCATAAGTCGCGTGGGCCAGGTAGCCTACTACCCGGTGCCCAAATCGCAGGGGGCAAAAGCAACTACATGCGGTTAGTGGGAGGGAAGCAAAGGATCGTGGGAGCGATGGAGTCTGAGTCCTGAAGAGTACAACAACTACGCCAGAGTTTACGCTCTTTACCGATCATCAACCAAGATCAAGGAAGTCGAGACACGCGTGTGGGGAATGTCATCAAGACCAAGACAAAGCCCTGGTGCCGCACGGACGGTCAGAAGAAGACAGTGGCAGCCCCGGCAAAAAAATAAGTCGATCCTTTTGTAATAGAACCAAATATGTAATGGAACCAAATATGTATGTCACGACATTTATGTAATGGAACTAAAAATGTATCACGAGATAAGCCTCACTTGCTTTCGAAACGTCCCCTCGACTTGTCAATTAAAGACTGTATTTTTAAATCAAGCAAGAACTATCCAAAATTCAAGTTTCACATTTTCATGGGTACACATACTCATAGGGAGGCCACACAAAATTTTTAGAATTTTTGAATGAACATTTGAATTGTTATGAATTTTACAAATTCAATTTGTGAATCGATTTTTCGCGTGGCGGGCATTTTACAATGCCCGCCACGGTTATCGATTAACCGTGGCCCGCCACGCAAAATCGACGCCAATATAAAGGTGGCACCGACCCGAGCCTCGGCCCGGCTAAGTCCTTCGTCCCCGTCCCATTCTTCCCTGAAGGGCTGCCGAATTTTTCGTTTCCCGCCGCCGCGCCGGAGCGCCGCCGCCTCCGGGTCCTCTCCGGCTTCCGTCCCGCCTCCCGATCCTCCTCCGGCTTCCCGTCCCGGCCCCCTCTCCCCGTCCGCGCAGGCACGCTCGCGCGGCGCCCGTCCCCGTCCCTCGAGGGCCGCCGCCGCCTCCTTCTGGTGACCCGCTGCCGGGCCGGAACCCTATCTGCCGCCTGATCTGGTGGCTGCCCGTCCCCGCCTCCGTACATCGCCCGCTCCCATCCCTCGCCTCCCCTCAACCTCTCCGGCTTCCCGTCCCCCCCCCTCTCCCTGTCCGCGAGGCACACCGCGACCGCGGGGCTGTCCCTGTCCGCGAGGGCCGCCGTCCCCGCCCCTCTCCCCGTCCGCAGGGCCGCCCGGCGGGAACCCTAGCCTGCCTTGCCGGGATGCGGTGAGTCCCTCTGCCGCCGGAACCCTAGGTGCCGCCGGGATCTGTGATGCCATTCTTTGGCCGGTGGCCTTTGCTTACATTGTCTTCAAATGGGATGAATTTGAGCCGCCTATGATGCTATTGTCTTCAAGCGGGATGAAGTTTAGCTGCCTATGATGCTATTGTCTACAAAATTTGGTTTAGATAGAACTGAGCATATGCCACTTTGCACATGATGTTTAGTTTAAAATGGACCAAATTGAGATGAACTTGGTATTTTTACACATTTTTGGAAAGTATTTGCTTTTCTTTGTTTAAAGGGGCATCGTGAACCATCTTTACATATGTTCTTTCCACCTCATTGGATCTTTTTCCCATTAATTATGCACTAGCGATTCTGCACTTATCCACTTTGAGGGTGTAGTGGCTCTTTGGAACTTGTATATTTGTGGTGATTAGTGAACAATCTCGTGTCATTGGCCTTCACTATTTCACCAAAGCATGCGGTGTTTTTTCTGTTTAAAGCTATTTGATTTCCAGTGGTGGTTTGTTTTCGAATGCTTCGTTATTGTCGGGTTTGACATGAATATAGTGCCTTTCTGCCCCTCCAATACACTTGTCTCCCATGTCCTAGCTAGCCTGGTGGTCCTAGCTAACACACAATTATGACCATTTGACATTAACTTGAAATTTGGGAGCCACTTTGGTCCTAGCTATTTTGATTTGTGGTGGCTCTCTGTCTACCTCTTTTGTACCTCTACTCTCTATACTTATATGATGATCGAACTATTTGTATAAATAGTCCCGAGGCAATGGCATTATGCGATGATGTGAATCTTTTTCAAAGCCGAGGCAGCGGCGATGATGAAATGTCCCCCACCCTTGTGAGCGACTAACGAGGGCGGCTTGTATAACATATACAAGCAACCAGTTTAGACGCGATGTGATAAGGATAGTTGGGGACTTCTGAGCCAACTTTGTATTTTTACACATTTTTTGTATTCTTACACATTTTATGTATTTTCACATTTTTTTTGTATTTGTAGACATTTTTTGTATTTTTAGAGTATTTTTTGTTTTTTTTTGCCACTACTCTATATGTGTAAAATGGAAAACTATGTAATCATGAGAGGAATTCAATAAATCTATGTTCTGAGATGACTCTGTGACACTACATACTACTACTGTACCTTTTCACTATAATAAAATGTTATGTGTGTTCCCGTAGAATCCAATGGCATCCGAACCAACCGATAAAGATCGTGCAATCGGTGGCCGAGGCGAGGAGGATGTGGCCTCCACGCCCCGATTCTTCCTCCGACGGTGGATATGTGAGCGAAGAGTTGACACGAGAGAGGCCACAAGAAAAAACGTCCTACGGGAGGGACGAAATTGATCCCGGGCCGGCGACCGAGGGAGGAGCCCAACACACGGGTTCTCGAGTGGACGGCCGGAACCAAAACGTAAGTATACGACAAACACAACGTCGTGTGCCTCATGTAAGTACCGACTAATTTTAGTTGTTGTCGTGACAATTACCATTGGTGCCCTACGCCTAGAGTTTGGTGAAGAGAGAGCTCGGTCGGAGGGGCGAATCGTCCCACCCCCAAAGACTTCGGCGACCACCACCTCCAAGAAGTCAAGAAGTCGGGGCTTGAAAAAGGCCAGCACGGGAGGCACCGTAAAAGGCGAGGTGGTGCGTAATATATTGAGGATAGGCCCGAATGGAGATCCCGTGGAGCCGGAAACTATCGGGGGCCGTCTATAGCAGCGGATCTCCGTTATAGCCAAGGAAATCGTGCCCATCACTTACCTAGACTGGAGGAATGTCCGGAGGCGCCAAGAAGAAGGTGTGGAAAGGCGTGAAAGTCTTGTTCCATTATCCGGGGGCGTAGGCGGGCTTTGACAAAAAGAAATGCGAGTATGTGTGGACCGTTGCAAGCAAAGCGCTTGGCACCTGGGAACAATCTCTACACACACTATGTGCGTAAGGGCAAGTCACCACTTCAAGCCTACAACTTCTTAAAGCAACCCGTCCGGGATGAGTTAGCAACCTTCACGACTAACGAAGAGTATGAGGCCAAGTCGAAAATGGGTAAAGAACTCGCAAAGCGAAAACGACCTCGGGCACAACCTCGGCATGGTAGGATATTTTTGGTCATAAGGGAAAATGGCAGCGGAAAGAAAGGGAGGGCCGAGAAAGGGATACGAGAATCCGTTGGTACACCTTCACGAGAGGACACGTGACTTCTTCTATGCCCGTCGGCCCAAGAAGCGAGAAGGCGGCGGCCACGTCCAAATACAATGACCCAAAGGTCGACGAGGTGGAGAAGAAGGTGATGCTTGTCAAAGAGGCCAAGGCGCGCGGGGAGTTCCAACCTAGGAGGGAGCACGACGAGCCGACCGAGGCAATCGGAAGACCCGAAACCACCGTGGGTCGAAGTTGAAGGCAGGGGGCTCGAGGTATAGCTAGAAGACCCGTGGATTCTTGGGCATCCGACGCGGCCGACTACCACACGAGGCGCAGGTACAAGGAAAACCTTAAGATGCAAGGCTATGAGCAAGCCATAAAGGACATAGTCGAGAAAGAAAATAGACGAGGTATTAACGACAAGAGGTCTTTGCAACATCCAAGGAAGCCAAGGTGTGAGTACGAGTGATGTCACCGGAAGAACCCAATCGACAATCTCGTCGAACCCGCGGTGGGCAAACTCTATATACCCGTTGGCGGGAAGGGGAAGAAGAAGGAGGTGGGCTCGCCGTGGGTGTACGCACCACGGAGAAATATGTTGTACAATAACGAGCCGGTCCCACCATAGTATGCCTTCGTTTATCTGACATCCATAGAACCAGGCCCGGGTGATGAGGAGATCGATATCCCGGTGAACAAGGAGAAACAATACTCAAGGACCTTCGGGAGGAGAGGGAGTACCTATGGAACAAGGAAGACATTGTCTGTGGAAACCGACAACACCACCTCCGACGGTAGCGGCCGCAGTTCTCCTCCTCCCGGGTGGTGGTGGCGATGACGATGATGATAACGACAACGACGATGGTGGCCGAGGTGCCTAAGTCCTCGTCGAACCCACCGGAAGTACCGGAAGGAGAAGATGGTGGCGAGGTGGTGGAAGTCCTTGTTCGAACCCACCTCCTAAGAACCGAAGAAGAAGACGGTGGCAAGACACCACCTCACGGCTTCGAGCAAGAGGACACCTTCTCCTAAGAAGGTTGCTCGCCCGTCCTCCCACGCCGATCAAGCGCCCAATGGTCGAGGAGGTTTCGAGAAAATGTGACGGGTATAGCAAAAAAAGTATGGCTAATTAACTTGTACTAGGCATTAATTGGTGGCTAATTTAGTTCAATTCCACATGCATAGGATTCTCAACACCGCCTTAGAGTCGGAAGGAGGATGAGGTCGAATGTTCTCCCCAAGCGCCGAGGAAGAAGAAGCTATCAAAAGAAGATGAGGAAGTTCTTGCCCCGACCAACAAATACTTAGATGATGAGGCGAGGGAAGGAGCTAGCGGAGAAGGAAAAGGACCTCCGATTGGCTAAGCGAGACCCGGGGCCGTGAAGACCGGCGAGGTAGGTGCGTATATGCGTGATAATCTCAACCAAACTTAGCCCGGACATATTACGTATGCGTGCGTAGCTAGAAGATGCTAACGTACATCTCCTTCTCAGATAGGAATTATATACCCCATCGGCGGGGAGGATGGGTCGGCCCGGACGCCGGACTACTTTGAGCTTGGCAAGTTCATGGTGCCCAAGGGCGGCTAATCGAGGAAGAGGAGTGGGACACTCGCGAGGTTCCACCTATTATATAAGCATCGCGATTGATCGGGGGTGAGGGAGTTCCATTTTAGGGTTCCTAAAGAGCTCTTTCACTTGGACTTCGACATTTCACCGCCACTAGGCTTCGACGAAATGTGGCGGTTGCTACGGCGCCGGGACCTCGACCAATCCGTTGTCACCCTCTATCTTTGCGTGAGTTTGTTTACCGATCATTACGGCGCTCATTACCGCGACTAATTCTAGCTCTCCCGATTCTATAATGGCGTGACCACATGTGCTTGCGGGATGCAAGCATTGATAGCAAAACGATGGATCGGCCGGTTGTGTTTCTATGTCCGTATATATAGGCGTGGTCGAATTTTCTCATTCTTGGATGGAGAGCCGAGGGAACCCGTGAGCTCAAGAAGCTGGGCAAGGCGAACAATATAAACACTATGAAAGATTATGCGATGCAAGAGTTAGAGATGGCGGACTACATCCGTAAGTGCATGAAGAAGATCAAATCGGAGGCCGGTTGTCTCATTGCGGCCCAACATATCAAGTAAGTCAAAAGCAATACTTTTTATTTTTTGAACACTTGGAATCTATCTCTAATCAAATAAAATGGTGTAGCATGGCCGGTATAGAAACAACAGCACACATTGGCCACCGGATTACTTGGCTAATCTTCCCCTCGGGATGGAGCGGCCCTTAGAGGCTGACTCGTTGTATGATACGCCAAAAGGCCTTCTACGAGACATTTTGAACAGGCCCCGCAGTTGTAAGTCACGACACTTGTATACTATTTCATACCACAAACTTACGTAAGTCATGACAGCATGGGATTTCGATGTGGGGGCTTACAAGGATTACTTGAAAGACCCCGAGTCATTGGATCGGAGGATGGGCATACGCAAAAGAAAAACATAAGGACGAAATGAAGATCGGGCGAGATTACGAGGTATATGCAGCATTACTCTCGTTTGCTCGTCCATATTGAATGGTCTCATAATATTCTAACTATTTTTTGGTACATATATCGTGCATGCGGTCGCGGTGCAGACCTTACGGCGGCAACTTTGTGTGGTTTCTATGCAAGACGTTCATATCCCGCGATGGCGTGTACCGTACTACTACGTGGCGTGAGTGACGAAGAAAACCACGCAAGTTTTTTGAACAAAGGCTTGGGCGACCTTAAGTTCAAGAAAATGGTTGGCGCCATCTGTAGGGGTGTCGTTGAGGGCGTTGTGCTACCTACCGCCGTTTCTTCGACCCTAACAAATACCTTGCCACAAACGAGGACTTATGGGAACTACGGAATTTGGAGAAATAAGCTAGACATGAAGGACTATATGTGGGATGACATTGATTTGTAACCTAGCTAGCTAAACGTGATTGAGCAATCGATCGTTCGATCGAGTTTTTGTAAATTCGATGTGTGGTGGTCACTTTTAAACTTGAAGTGCTTTAATTGAATGTCCATATGTTAGTTGAATGTTAAATTGTGATGCATTTTTAAGATTTGTGTGAATATTCTCTTATTTTATTATTTAATATGTGGTTTAAATCATAATTTATAATTTTATAATATTTTTTGAATTATTTTTTTTATTAATCCTGAATTAATTAACCGTGGCGGGCTTTTAACAAAAACCCGCCATGGTTAATAAATTAACCATGGCGGGCACGTAAAGATGCATGGCGGTTAATGGATTTTCCATGGCGGGCATGGGGTCCGCCACGGTTAATCGAACGATTAACCGTGACCCTAACTCGTGGCGGACCTAATGCCCGCCACGGAAAATCCAAATACCCGCCACGATTAATCATTTACGTAGTAGTGAACTCCAATCCACGAAAATCATGTAAACAGATCGTATCCTACCCGACCTCATAGTTTCTATCTGTAACCCTACCCCCGTGTATATAATGCGGATACGGGCCTCCCTCGCTCGACTACCTCATATTGTAACCACCAACCAGTAATGCGAGCGCTGAATGTAGGGTTTTACGTCACACTAATGACCCGAACCTAGATACATTCGGTGTCTTGCGTCTCGAACTCCCATCTAGATCTCGATCTCGCGCATCCCGCTGAACTGATCTACGCCCCTCGGAGGACTGTTGAGCAGATCTATTCGACAACCATTGTGCTACTATTAGTGATGCGTCTTGGCCCGAGCATGGGCAACAAATACTGGTGGCGCATCTCTTGAACCCGCGTCAGCGATAGCGATTTACGGCATAGTGATATACAACAGTACTAACATGCATTACAAATTTATTACAACATGGAGGATTGACAGCTTTTATCCGTGTACCAACTCGCTACTGCTGCCCAAATCAGCAAATATACAAGGAACAAAAATTCATGTGCAGCTGTAAAATTTCAACTAAAATTTTAGAGGGCAGCTATAAAGAACTACAACCAATAAGCGCTGCAGATTACATAAAGTGTCCAATTAAAAAACTTGATCCATAGAAAGATAAACACAATACTAATACATAGACTCACTATGTTCATTCCTCGATAACCAGTGAATCATATAATTCATGTGCAATTAAACCACAAGCATGTCATGCAACAAGTGTATGGTACAAATTAACCATATCTTGAATAATCAATACAACTTTAGATGGTAATAATTGTGCGATTTCTGAGCAAATCATCCAGCCTGCTGGGCTCTGTATAGTATCGCTCCAATTTCGTGCATATATGACTGGATCCTGAAAAAAGTCAGTGACGCCAAGCAAATGGAATACATGTAATTAATTTTATTCATGACTGAATAAATTCTACTAAATTCCCCAACCCGATAACATTACTCTCGTTGATAGTCCAAAAGGTATGACATGGAAAATATTAGTGGAGAAATTTAAAAATGCATAACAAAACAAAGGAAATATTAATCAACCAACAATTCAATTAAATCAGCACAATAAGACAAAATCAATTCAATAGAGCATTGTAGCACAAAACTCAATCACGTGACTCCCAACGCAGACAACTCGTGAGACCATAGAATACATACTGCTGCGACCATGTCATCTTGCACAAACTAGAGCCAATGGATCAAGCGTTGTCCGCCTTGATCTCCATCAGCAGCCAATCTTTCCTCAATTCCATTGGTAGTCTTAAAAGAGATCGGACCCGGCAGCCATTGTCACTGCTAAGAATGGCATACGCCTTTAGCATGTCTTCACAGGCCAATCCATAGCTAGGGGATCTCACGAAATGCTGCTAGCTAGGATCTCATCATATGCTTGCGCATCGAATGAGATTGCAGCATCGAATTTGTGCCATCGAGTTCCCTGTTCTTCTCAATGTCCATCTCGCTAGTCAGGCTTTGGTCCATCGATGTGCGGTCGCTGTGACAAGTTGGATTTGGATTCAAGTAGTTTGATACATTACTGGAGATTAGAATACGATCAGGCATCCCATCTGGGTGGCGTGAGACAGATTGTATTGTCTTGCTCCTCATATTTACCATTAGCAGCCACAGCGGCGACCGGTCACCATACCACTCCAACAATACGAAGCAGATGACATGAGGTTCATACATGCTCACGACGGGGCACCTAAGTGGGAAACGTGGGAGGCCCTTGTAGGTATCGAGTGACTAGAGCTCGGTGGCGTCGACCATGCCGTCCATCACCCACTCCATGCCCCTGAGCGTCCAGGTTTTGATGGTGTAGGCGTGGTGAGAACGCTGGCAATCGGAGGCCCCGACGCCGCCACAACAGCAGCGGGGGAAGATATTGACAAACTTGAGCGTGCCACTGGCCGTGGAACAAACTCTCCGTCCATAATGATCAGTGGGAACCGAGGGGGCGGCAAGTACTGCAGCCAGGGGTTTCCTCCAGCAGGTCACAGATGAGGATACCGCGGTCGCCGGAGATCTCATCGGCCCAGCATAGTTTCCTGTCACCGACGGGGAAGTCACTGGTGGTTGTCCAATCCGAATGCTGGTCCCAATGTTCATCGTCCTTGCCGCAGCATATCCGGGATGCTCCACACTCCACACACCGTAGCGGAACAACAAGAGCTCTGCCACCTTCGTGTTTTCTGTGTCTTCGCTCATCTCTCTATCTTGAGCTCCGCCACAACGAGCTCGTCCTCACCTGAAGGGCGCAGGATGCCAGTGCAATTAGTACGCAGCCCTCGACCGGAGGACGGGAGCAGCAGCAACGACGGTGGCCGCGGTGGGTCCGTTGCCGCGTCGCCCGCGTTGTAGACGAAGTGGTTACACTCTTTGATGGAGTCGACCACGAGGAGCAAGGAGTCGCCGTGTGCAGCCATGGTGATACAATAATTGAGGTGGACACCGCCGTCAGGAAACTTGACGCGTACAGACGACGTACGTCGCCGGGGGCTCTGCGACACTGAGGGAAACTTGGATCGGTTGTCCCTTGCTGGTGCAGGCTGCCGCCAGTGTCTTGGCGGCGTCGGCGTTGGCGCAAGACATGTCATCAACGACCGTCCACTTGCCGCGCCGCTCCAGAGTCACCCAGCGTGGGTAGCAGGCGGCTGACCAAGAACCGGAGCTAGAGGGAGGTTGCGCCGTTTCGACTTCCATACGCCGTCACCACCGCGCCGCCACCGCTGGATGTTTTTCGTTTCCTACGCCGATGGAAGGGATCGATCCGTCACTTGGCTAGGTCTAGGATCGTCTCCGGAGATTTTCTTCCTAAAAGGAACAGTTGTATATCGTTTCCGTTTCCATACGCGTGCTACAGATGGCTTTACGAGTTTGACTAGGTCTCCCGTGGCGGAGAATTATACAACGACCGGTATTATATTTAGGGCATGTATATTATAGAAAAAACCTAAATACTACTTTTCGCGCGCGCAGGCGCGAGCGCGATCGGCTGCGCGCCTCCCACGCCGTCCGATCGTAACCTCAGCGCTCACCGGTCCATGTGAATTTGGGGAGAGGTGGACACTATATATGTTCATCGTGCCGTGCCAGCACGGCATCGTCCCCGCTGCCGTGCCATCGTACCACGCCGTGTCGTGCCATGTCGCGTGCTTTGTGCCGAGGTAACAGCCCAAGGCATGGCACGTGGGCCGTCGGGCCGTGCCAGCAGCACGTCATGTCGCCGCCGTGCTGCCATGCCGAGCCGAGCTGGAGAGCCGCCGAGGCAGGAAGATGGCCAGAGGTAGGGAGAGCAGGGAGGCGGGAAGGGAGAAGGTCGCGCCGCCGCCCGTGCGCGCCACGTGCACGAGGGCTGCTGCGGCACGGCCATGTCGTTGAGCATGCAAAGGCAGCAGTCGGGCTTGAAGCCTCGCGCCGTAGCAGCACGTCGCGGGTGGCGTCACCGGAGTCGGAGAGGTTCGAAAAGCGGATCGCGGGTGGCGTGTCGTGGGCACGTGGGGTTCTCGGCGGCTGTGGCGGCGGATGTGCATCACGCGGCCGGTAGCGGGGAGCAGGGGGGCGCCAGGCAGGGGCGAGGGGGGAGCGACGGGAATTCCGTGGTGGTGGGCCTGCGTAGGGGTGTTAGGGTTGGTTGGTGTTATGGGCTGCTTGGGCTGTTTGGGGCATCCTGATTTCTTTTGGGCTATTGCTTTGGCACCGGGCCACCGGGTCGTGCTTGTGACGGGCCTCGTGCACGGGTGGCGGCCCGAGCACGACATGCCCCACCGGGCGGGCGTGCCCGGGCTCGGGCCGCTGATTTACTTGGGCCCACGGGCCGGGCCTCCGGCTGCATGCCCATATATAGTGGACCTTTGCTCGGTGGGCCCCACGCTGCCACCGGACTGTTCGAATTTGGGGAAGAGCGCCCCTCGTTTCCGCCCCTCCTCTCTCTCTCTCTCTCTCTACCCGCTCCCTCTCCCTCTGTCCATCTCGTCAATGGCGATTGGTGTCGCGGCGGAGATCCGGACCAAGCTCCCCTCCCGTGCCGGCTTTGCGCGCAGGCGCTCCTCGGGCGGTTCCTCACCAAGCTTCACTCTCCTTCGGTCCCATTACATCCTTTGCAAGCCCATCGGCGTCGCGGTAGCGAGGCTCTCTCCACGTCGTCGGCGCCGCGCGACCTCCGCCCAACCCCGTTCTGGCGGCGCTCCCGGTGGGCGGAGGCGACCCATCCTCCCCAAGTCGCGGCGGTCGCGGGCTCTCCCGGCGGCGGCGGGCATTCGTGTGAGGTTCTCCACCGGAGGTACCACTAACGTAACCAAATCCTTACCGGAAGTAGTGGATCTGGCGTGAATTGGGCTAACTATCTCGGGATTGGGGACAAATCGACCCGTCGGTGTTACGATGGGAGGTTTAGAGTTTCGAGGAGGTTGCCGCCGATGGGTGGTTGCGTGAGGCATCAACACCGCAGCGAGGAAGTTGTTGAGGTATTTGCATTCCGCCTGCTAGCCCTTCTTTGTTTGGGTGTACTCTTTTCGATTTCTCTGCCCGTATAATCTGAATGAGCTCTATATCCATTGTTTTGCATCAACGCATGAGATCTAGATTCAGAAATTTGGATGAATGAAGCCCCAAAATCTTGTTATGTGGACAGTGGGAGATGTGTTACGTGTACATCCAAATGAGTTTTCGGTAGGTGAGGTCTCGCAACTAGGCACCTTATGTGAGTATTAGTGAAGTAGATGCAAATGTCCATTTGTAGTGGCGAGCTTCATTACTCCGCTTTGTGTATTCTTGTTTGATTTGATTTTGTACTAATTGAAGCACAACATCAACGAGATCAGGCTGGAAGTAGATATAGTGGTCATTTTTACTATTTACATTACTATGCTTTGTGTATTACTCTTCTTCTTCTTATTCCCCTCTTCTATCAACACCTAGATGGCTTCCGTCATCCTCAGCTCCACTAGCCTCTAGAAGTGCGGAGTATTGAAATCGACGTTAGTATCTTCTTGGTTTTGTTCTTTTTCTTGACTAGCCCTCCTAGTTTCCTAGCTAGAAGCTCTGGTGCTATTTGAAGGGTATCCTTTCCTATATTTTCCTTAGCTTTGTGTGCCAATCTAGTGCTTCTCCTCTGGGTTGTGGTATGTAGTGGGCGAAACCTCTTCTTCTCGTGTAGTTACTAAAAAGCGGCACCTCCTTACGGTATGATAGGTTGTGGTATGCTTGCTTCTATGGATTCTAACAAGGCATGTAATCTTGATTTGTTATGAAATATTGTCACGACCCACTACATAAGTATTCTTTGCACATTAGACATCCAAAGATATTTACTAATCGATTCTGATAATACACTATGTTTGTATGTGAAGTTTTAGCGGTTTACTCCTCTTTTGCAAAAGTGATGGGTATGAGGATGACGACGGTGGATGGTGAGATGACCCCGTTCGTTCGGATCGGAGCTTGCGTCCGTGGCATCTCTGTTTGGGATGATGATCCTAGATGGTGGAATTTATGACTTTTTCAAAGTTTCTTGTCTCCCATCAATGGAGGTGGAGTAGTTTGGTTTTACTTTTTGTAATGAGAGGATGTAACTTGCTTTAGTATCAATGGATTTTTTTCTTACCGCAAAAAAAAAATCAGCACACCACCAAGTATGAAATTCACGGATCTAGAGCGGTTGTCGACATTTAGGGCTAAAATTTGCATGTAACCTCTACACGGGTTACCCGCAAATGAGAGCGATATCTTCGACGGGGCGATACACTATCACAAAACAATGTTACGTTCGATAATGTACCCATTTAACTAAGTATGATCTCTATCACATATACATTCTTATGCTTCTAGCAATTACAACCCATCGAGATCCCTTCTCTACATTTGGGAAGCATAATCTTCATTTTGAAGCAATCATTTCACTATCTTTGGAGACCTCTCTTGAGTATTGTTAGTTTGTTACTTAATACTTTGGGGATTCATTTGGATCAAGTTGTACTATTGTGGTTTAAAATGACTCCACTATACATTCTAAAATTTATGAAGCTTTGGGTCGGACTATGTGTTGAATAGTTTTAGTGTGTTGTGAAGCATTCGGTTATGTTTGAAGATACCTATATGGCTACTTTGATTTTGTTTGGGAGAATTTGATTTGCTATAGCATGGTTCACTACTACACCACAATGGTGATATTTTTTTCTCGAATATTCAAAAGATTTTACGTATCATTGCATTAAGAAGAAGTATACAAATGACGCTTGCGACAAGCGCTGGCTACTTGGCGCTAGGTGGTCCGATCAAAGAGTGGACCAACCAAGCGGACCATTTCCATGTTCGATATTACATAAATGGAACAACCAAAAGGCGAACCGAAAACATCCTACGGGGCAGCCGCAAAGGCGTTTTTAGCGAGCCCATTGAATGCTATTAATATCTCGTCCGAGCATCCACCTAGCTCGGCGTCAAGTTGCCCGTCGCGTATGGCTTGAAAGTGACAAATTCCTCACATTGATGACAAAATGCTTTCATCACGAAAGATGCCAAATTCGTCATTGGAAATCTTCGATGATCAATTAGTGACAATTTGAAATCGTCATAGAATTGTTTTTTCCATGACGAACAACATTCATCATGGAACAGCTCATCTTTTGTGACTAAAACAAAACGTCAGCGATTTGTCATGGAGGTGACCGCCACGTGGCGCCGCCTATAAAGTCCCACCGGACCCACTTACATCTAGCACTCGGGCCCAATCACATCTAGCAACTCTCTAATAAAACGAGATTGTCCTCAAACACCAACACAAGTTTTTTTGACTCACTTTATTCTCACTCATGAGAGTCTAAGAAGAACTTCCCGGTCGGTCACCCATCCCCAAATTTCTATAAGCCAAGCACGCTTAACTTTAGAGTTCTTTGGATTGGGGCTTCCTAGAAAGAAGTTGGAACTTGTTGTCATGAGTATTCTATCAATCTTATTAAGCTCTAAGCCAGGATATCACATGCTCTCCCCCTTAGGAGACCTCAGTGGGACCATGGTGGGGGGCCCACTTGTGGTGGCCCACCAATTCTATTCTATGGGACCAAGGTCCACGTGAAATATCAGGCAGTCGTGGGGCAACTATGGCATGGGTCCAAGGTAGTGGGGCCCACCTATGGTGTCTACTTATGCAGTTATTGAGATCGTGGCGGTAGGGCACAAATTGACGTGGAAGGCACATGGTCGTGGAACTACACCAGCTATGGTGGCCCACCGATTCGGTCTAGTAGAACCAAGCTAGTGGGGCCCACAATGACGTGAGTGCCATGTGGCAGTGGGACCACTACATCGTCGGACCATGGTGGTGGGGTCCATGTCACCATGTGGACTTGCGATGCCACATTGTTATGTGGTTCTATTGGTGGGACAGTGGTGCTGGGCCCCGATTGACGTGGAACGCCACGTGGGAATGGGACTAGTATAGTGTGAGACCACTATAGTGGGGTCCTCGTCGACGCTAGTGGGGCCGTGGAGGTGGGGCCCGCATTGATTGGAATGCTATGTGGCATACAACGTGGGACCGTTGTGCTGGGGTCCACAACGCCACGTCGACAGTAGTGGGCCCATGGTACCAGCTTATGGGACCCAGGGTTGGACCCACACATGAGGGACCCATATTGGTGCTGAAGCATGGACATTATTGTTTTGTAACGATGAGTATGTTGTTTTGTGACGAAAAGTTTACATTCATCATTGGTTCCCCAATGGTTAGAGGCGGAATGATTATCTGTGACGAACAAGTTTATTGTTTTGTGACGCTCAATTGCTTTTCATCATTATTTTTAACGGCTTGGCTCCGTCACTCAAGATCTGTGACGAAGTTACAAAATTCGTCCACCTTGAAAACTACGATTGCATGACGAAATTTCAAATCATCACAAGGAAATCGTCATAGAAGATCATATTTCTACTAGTGGCGCAGGTGAAACTAGAGCAGCTGGCGGCGTGATGCCCAACCTCAGCTTGAGAAGTACCTCACCCTACTTGGAGGCCGGTATATGCACCAGCGGATGAGCAGCAATCCGTCTGCTCCTGCTCCTAATTGGAAGGGGCCTCATGGTTTGCCGCCTTACATCGTGCATACTCTGATGCGTAGTTGAGGTTGTTACTTTTGCTTGCTACTTGGGTGTCTGGTGAAATACTTGGGACTAATTAGCTACTCCATCGGTTCCAAATTTCAAGATGTTTCAGCTTTTCTAAATACATTGTTTTATTTATGTATATTGACATGTTGTATATATCTAAATGCATAATGAAAATTATGTATTTAGAAAACCACATAATGAAAATTATATAACTTGGATCAGGTGGCTGGTGTGGTGTGAGCAGCCGCACCAGTCTCTTGCTGGCGCCGGTTTGGATCATCAAGTCCTTCTCGAGCAACACCCACCGTGGGTAAGGTGGTGGCGGACGGCGATCGCAGGGGAGGTAGTGTGCCGCTTGTGCTTCTATGTTTGATGCGTCACGGTTTCTTACCGGCGCCGGTCTGGATCTTCAAGTCCTTCTCGAGCATCACCAACCGTGGGTAAGGTGGCGGCGGGATCGGCGATCAGAGGGAGGTAGTGCGCCGCTTATGCTTCTATGTTTGATGTGCCAATCTTGCGGTGTCTTCCACTCATCATGTACGGATTGTGGATCTGTTTTGTGTATTGCAAACGGAAACTTGGTTTCTTCTTGCAGAAACGAACTATTTACAGTTTGACCAACAAACCAGAATTCCCCTATCGCTTTGACAAAATGTAGGGCGAACGGATTCCATCTTTGGTTTAGTTGGCCTGCTTTGACTTGACGAAAGCTTTTTATGGAAAAAAAATAAAGGGCTCTTTACTAACCACCATTACTGGCTCACTGATCCCCATTGGGCAGCTATTTTTCTCCAGCAAGTTTAGTCACTAAAACATTAAACACCCTGCAAGTTTAGAGGCCACTAAAATTTAGGATATTTTAATTAGTCATGAAAGGGTAACTAGAAGTCACTAAAATATACATGGGATGACAACTTTAGTGGTATTTAGTGAATGGAACCAAACATAAGGTCACTAACTTTAGAGGGTTGGAATCCCTTGAACACAATTGACAAGTAATTAATCTTCTTTATCGAGAACCAAAGTAAAGTGAGGATCTAATCTAAGAAGGGTACGTAAGATGAAGGCAGTATGTAGTATCCCGGGCCTTTGAACGCAAATATCATGAGTCTCCAGTCTCCACACTATGTCAAAACCATATATTAGGGACGAATAAATAGTCATCAGAGACGTGGGAAAATGCGTCACCAAACTTATGTCTCTAAATGAACACATCAAACACGTGTGAAAAAGTCACTGATCTTGATATATCGGCGATGCGTAACAAATATGTCATTGATGCAGGGTCATCACAGATACGGGTAACCAAAACTTGAGTCGCCAAGGAGAATCTGGGTCGGGAGCAGGGGTTGGTGGAACAACTGGAATGTGTTTCCAATGTCCCTTCATCAAATATGGTATAGCCATCAAACAATGCAAGTCTCTCTAATTACGCTATATGTGTCTCTCATGAAAATTTACTGAAAACAAAAAAAAAAAAAAAATTGAAAAACTTGATGCCACCAAACTTCCACAGTTCAATGCTCTAGTGCCTAGACCATCAAATAGATCTCCATAGCCCAATACAGTGGAATTTAGAGGAACTTGAATTGGCCAGCTGTTTACTGGCCTACAATTAGTAAAAAGCAGACCGAAATTGATTAGAATTAATAATTGTAGGCCACCAAAATACCTAGGTTTGACCAGCTGGCTTACAATTAGTAAAAGGAAGAATTGTCAGGCCTACAATTACTAAATGTCACGTTAGTCCCGCTGTATTATTGATAGGAATTATTTGCATTAGGGACCGAAAGGTCGAAACAACTTCTGATCAATGCCACCAAATAAGACTCACCTCCGCCTCGAGGGGTCATCACACCCTGCTTCCCTCCTGCTCCTCCACGCTAGCACGCCAATGCACTCACCAGCCATCCTCACTCATTTCCGTCATTCCTCACCAAGACTCCCGTGCAGCACCATCGCGCAAGTGTGAGAGAAGGAGCGACCCGAGCACAGACGAGTGGTTGCATGACTTGGTTGCTGGAATGGATGGCGGCGTGTGAGCATGACTGGCACCATGGCCCACAGGGGCGAAGCTAGGTCCAAACCAATCCTGGTGCACACTAACCAAAAGCAAAGGGCGTTGCACATCTTCTGAAAAGATAAGGGCTCGATCGGTAACATAAAAGATTGTATACATTTCAAACGAAATACATGGAAAATTTTAGGTACATTTTAGTAAACTTTATTTTACCATGGTGCACGTGCACCAGGGAAAGCCAACATGGCTTTGCCCCTGATGGCCCATGTCATAGTGTGGTGGTGGCGCGCACCGGCTCAATGGCAGTCGCTCCAGCATGAGCAGGCTTCAACTGTGGCACCCATGTCTCTAGCAGGGCTTCATGGTGTCTCTACCACACTCCTCGTCAGCAATGGCTCTAGCACAGCCAGGTAATAGTGACACAGCGGGTGGCGGTATATATCGGTAAATGAAGCAACAAAAGATATTGAGCTTCAAGCAACAAAATTTGATGTGGACCGGCATTCGGCATATATCGATAAATGAAGCAACAAAAGATAATGAGCTTCAAGCATACTAGCTAGAGAGTCATGTGCACATGGCGATATGTAGTGAAAACTAAAATTTTCCAACAAGAATGTAATGTCGATATCTGTCAAGTGCGAAGGAAAAGTAAAAGCATTATAAGATTGTATGTTCACCGATACATATGCTATATAAAATGTTGCATAGTGTTAGACAAACACTTCAGTTAATAAATGTTCACAATCCAGAATGCTAGCAAGAAAACAAATCACGCAAAACACTTCACACAAATCTTGTCCGACCTTAGGAACAATGTTTTTGAGATAAATTAAGAAATAAAGTTTGGAGGGATCATTCTTGGTTGGCCTTAATCTCCATCAACAACCAATCCTTCCTTAGATTCTTTGGTAACCCTAAAAGAGATCTGACCCGACGCCAGTTGTCACGGCTAAGAATTCTATACACTTTTACCTCATCATGATCCAATCCATAGCTAGGTATCTCTTGAAATGCCTCAAGAATCTCTGATGCTTGCACAGAAGGCTCAGCGCACAAAACAGGTTGCTCCGTTGGATTGGAAGTGATGCTTACACTTCGCCTCAATGTACCATCACTACCAAAACATCGACAGGAATTGAAGAAATTTGATACGTTGCTGGGAATTAATGCACCATCTGACTTTTCTAACAACCTATCTTCTTCGTCGCGTGAAACAGAATGTATAGTTTTGCTTGTCATGTTTACCATGAGCAGATCTACCGACAAGTCTGTATAGTCGTCCCCATAGCCATTACGTGAGGGTTCGTGCAACCAGAAGCAAATGAAGTTTGGATCGTCCATGCTCACAACAGGGTGGTAAAGTGGGAACCTCCGGAGGCCCTTGTAGGTGTCGAAGCGCCCAGAGCTCGCTGGCATCTACCATGCCGCCCTTCACCCATTCCATGTCGCCGTCATTGCTGATCCTCATCGTCCCAGGTCTCGATGGTGTAGTTTCTACCGGTAGAAAAAAATATCGGCACCTGCCGATAAATGCGATATTTCGAAATTTCGAAATATCGGATCAAATTTAAACAAATTCAAAATGCATTTTAAAAATTTTGGCATCATCTCACTAGAAAAAACTCCTAAATCCATCTTCCATCACAAATTTAAATAACATGAATGAAATAACACAATATATCACATAAGTTGTGTAGTGATAATACAACGGGCTCACGGTGGCCAACTTGCACAAATATGCTAATATCATCGAATGTGTTAGTGAGAAAATTAAATAGATTTAAAAAATAATAATTTTTTTTATTAAGACTAGAGGATATGGAGATTTTAGGATGGTTTGGTGTAATTTTTGGAGTGAAATATGAATTTGGCCGAAAAATTTTTGACCGATATAAAAATTTTTCGGACCTCACTGAAAAAATGCGATATATCGGAAATTTCGGCGATTTTCGCGAAAAAAATTCCGTGGGTGTAGGCGTGGTGAGAACGTGTGCAATAGGAGGCGCCGGCACTGCCACAGCAACATCGGGGAAGATGTTGACGAACTTGAGCGCATCGCCCCAAGAAGTGGCACACACGTTCCGGTTTGATGGCTGCCCGCATATGTTATCCCTGGGGAGCGGTAGATACTGTAACCTGGGTGTCTCTTCAAACACGTCGCAGAGCACGACGCCGAGCCCCCGTAGGTCGACCCAGCTGAGTAGCCCGTCGCCGACAGGTACGACGGCGTTCCAGAACGAAGGAAGTTCCCAATATTCACTGGCGTGGCGAATCCTGACCTGCAGAGGCCTGACGCTCCACTCCCAGCACGGAACAAGGAGAGTTCGGCAAACCTCATCAGCTCCGTTGTGCCCGATTCAGATCTCGGCGACGACATCATCTGGAGCCGCGCCACGACGAACTCGTCCTCGCCACGGCGTACGAGGCCAGTGCCAAGATAACCGAGACGGAAAGGCGCGAGTAAAGACAGCGACGGCGGCCGCGGAGGGTCCGCAGCGGCGGCTCCGGCATTGTAGACGAAGTAGTCTGTTGTGTAGTCATCCTTGTCTAGGATGGAAACCTGAACGAGCACGGAGTCGCCGTGCGCCGCGACGACCCTAGAATCCTGCGCATGAAAGCCTTCAGGAATCTGATGAAGGCAGACACATGAAACTGCTGGGGGCTCAGCAAGGCGGAGGGAGACTTGGATCGGGAGGCCGGTGCTGGTGCGGGCAGCCACCGATGTCTTGCTGGCGTCGCCGGACGTGGAGCAAGAGAAGCCCTCGGCCTCAACCTTCAACATCTGATCGAACATCACCCACCGCGGGAAGGTCGCAGAGGAAGGATCGGAGGGAGTTTGCGCCGTTTCTGCTTCCATGGTCGTCGCCGCCGCCGTCACCACCGCTCAACAGTTGCGTGCCCTAGCTATTTTGACCGTCTTGTAGGGGAGGGTCGGTGCGTCAATCCTGCGATGAGCTTGGCCTGCACATAATAAGTGAAACGGTGGGTCCGTTTTCAATGTATATATTGCAAAAGCAAAATTTGTAAGCCGAGTTGTCTTTGTATTTGTTCCAAAAAAAAAAAAAAAATCCGACCTGTAATGTTCTCTTATTTACGGAAGAACTCAATTTTTTTTCCATCTAATCAATGCCATATATAGAAAATTATATATTTATGATGTCCAACAAGTCTCGTATGGATTAACTATGAAATATACTTCTCTCAAAAAAAATTATGAGATATACATTTGATTGTAAATCTATTTGGAAACATAATATATTTGTTTTAAATTGACAGAGCTTAAAAATAAATTGATTTATTCATTATTCCTGATAAAAAGTCCTGCGAAAGATGTTACTATATGTTATGTCTCGGAATGACAAGAGGCACATATAATTATCGGCACGAAGTGAACAGGTCTCCCTTGTCCCAAAAAGGGGAGGGTCGGCGAACAGCTACTGCGCTTATATCGATGTCCTAACTGGGTTTTTATCACATGTAAAACAATCATAGAACATTATGGTGATGGTTATGTCAATGCGTAGGCCTCAATTTTAGATGAATTATGGAGGTGGTTTCATTCGAAACGAATTGGATGCATGAGATATCAATTTTACAATATTAACCCTATTTTAGTTATTTAAATTATTAGGGTAATATTTTATAGAAACTGTATCATGTATAAAATTTGGAACTAATTACATGATAAAATTTTATCTTTTAAATAATTAATTTACAAATTTTTAGAATTTTTTTTCTGAATTGGGAAATATGATTTTTAACACTTTGGCTACACTAATTGGGTGTACTTAGCATTTTCCATAGTGTACTCAGCACTGTGCTTTTCCTCACCGACCAGGTGGGCTCGTGGGTCCAGCCCATGTGGCAGCCGACGCACGGGATGGCATCCGTTGGATTTGGGCTACGTGGCGGCCTCCCGTTGGCTCCCATGTGACGGCGACATCACGGCGGGGCGCGACGACATGGCGGCGCTACCCGCTTCGTTCGCGTCTGCGGTGGTGCTTCACCGGTGGACTAGCCGAGGTGATCGGGCGTTCGTGCTTTGTTGCCGCGAGGGCCGGTTGAGCTCCCCGTCACCCCGAGCTTCGTAGGCGGATCTCGGGGCAAGAGTGGGGGGCGTCTCCCCACGGCGGCGGCGGGCGGCGGGTGTCCGGGCGGCGACGGAGCTTGGACTCGTTGTTGCACAAAGATAATAGGTAGAGGGAATGGATAGAGGAGATAACGAAGGACAAAATGGACTTACCAATTGCTCCCGACGGTGACCAAATTGACGGCGACTTCTATCCCTACCAAAGGGCGGCGAATGAATTAGAATTGGGGAGAGGATTGGGGGCGATTTGGGGGGGTGGGGAGGGAGAACGGAGGGGACCACAAAGGTGCGTTCAGGACATGGCGAGCTCGCTGAGTCGGCGGGGTCAATTGAGGTCAAGAAGGGGGCTATTTATAGGCGGCCGCGGGCGGAGCACGTCGTAGAGATATTTTCTCGGCCGGGGCAAGATCTTTTCCGGCACCACGGGCGTGGATGGCAGTCCGGATGGTGCTCGCCGTGTGTGCCATTACTCACGGCGTCTGGCTGTGCCTCTAGTGAGGCCAGCTGGCCATGTCCTCGAGCTCTAGTGGCCGGCAGTCATGGCGGTAGGGTCAGTGATGCCGCCAGGCGCCTTTGGGCGTGGCCCCCGCTTCGCGTGGACTTCCAGCTGTACCTCGCCGGATCATGGGCTAGCGCCAGGCGCGTGTCCCGCACGGAGTGGTGGTGCTCCATGTTTTTCGTGAGTGGTCGCCGCGTCGGTGTTCGCTTATCATGGCGGTAGGGCATGGCGGTGGCCAGCGGGGCTCTGCACGCTGCGGGAGCGAGGCGGGGGCTTGACGTGACGCGTCGATGGGCAAGTTAGGTGTGGCCACCGTGCTCGGCATTGCCATTGATGGCGAGGCGGAGGTCAAACGGTAACGGAGGCGGGGCGGGGCCGACTAGCTCATCGGGGAAGACGAGCTAGCCTTGGGCTCGCCAAGCCTCGGAAGAAGAAGGAGGGGGGAGGAGCTGGGCTTGCGCTGCTAGGCCAGCCCAGCCCGCTCGGGAGAAAAGGAGGGAAAGGGAGGTGGCGGGTTGGGCCGGGAGGATTGAGCCCACGCGGCCTTTCCTATTTTTCTTTTCCTTCATATTTTGCCTAATATTCTTATGTAAACTACCCACTTTGCTTTAAGTGAAATATTATATATTTCCCTTTAGATTATTTATCGGAAGAAATATATTCATTGGTATTTTCACATAGAAGTTTAGGCTTAGAGTTTCTTGATGTAATTTCCCAGAGATATTCGTAAATAAACCCATGCATTTTTCTCCAACATTTTATGTGGCTCGAAAGTGTGCATTGTCACCTTATGTTCTTCAAGCAACAAACAAGGGGAAACCTATTTTCTATATGGTGAGTTTTGGATGCAGGGCTTTTGGAAAACATTTTCAGGGTTTCTGCGGAAAGTAAATCAAGTTTTAGTTGTTATTTATAAAAAGTTATATCAAGGCCGTCCTTGACCATGATGTTGTTTTGGTTTTGGTGACTGTTACAAGCCATGGGGTTTATGGACAAACCCTTGGGTTCCTTGCCCAAGTCATTGATGGGAGCTAAAGGTGGTGGTGAGTATGGCTGGTGGTGAAGAGAGAAGTGAGGGAGAGAGGCTTGACAAGAGAGGCGTGCCTAACGTCTCACGGTTCAAATCCAAGCTCAGACCCTCCTCCAACCGCGATATGGGGTAATTTTAACATTAAGTGACCGTTCTGGAGCAAAATTATCACTTCGGCCAACGTGTCGATTTTGTGACCCAGGCCGTGCCAATGGTCTAGAGGCATCCCACAATGCGTCTCACACAAATCTAACTCGTCTGTAGTCCCAAAGGGTTGAATTGGCACTTCGGCCAACCTGGGTTCAACTCAATGAGTCATACCCGGTTGCTGGGGGCGTTATCTAGGGGTTCTCCTCTACACGACCTACTGGTCCAAGTGTCCAACAGACCCACTCACCAAGTCGGCCAACATGCCAAAAGTGGCCAAACGAGTTTAAAGTTGGTGTGGAGTATATTTTAACTATGTGCATGAAGGAAATCTACTTATTTATTTTATATGTTTATTATTATTTTATATATATACAAGCTAGCAAAATAATACATGTAGATTTTAGTTGTATTAAATTAGGTGCAGGCATAAGATCTATCATGTCTACTTTTGGTTCAGGTAAAGAATGCTCATGAAAAACTTAAAGACGTTGACCATTTACCTTAAAGATGTTGTCGCCGTCATCCTGAAGCGTGATGGCTCCATGAGTCGAGGCGTTGATGATGAGGTATAGTCCTTCTCATTTGCTTCTGAGCTTTCCATCCCTGAACTGATTTCTTTGTGTTCACAACTGTAGTGATTACTTTGGTTGTGTGAACGCTAGTGTTGTCAATGAATTCTGCGCGTCTGGATTGAGCTTTATAATGGGCATGAAGCAAAACTGGAATGGAAGAGTCATTTGTAAGCTCTTTTTTTTATTGGAGCCCCATTCGGCAGTTCTATTATTCCACACGCTCGAGGACAAGCATTGCAAAACTGGAGGCTACCTTTGCTGAATTTGCAGATGCTTGTGGATTAGATTACAATGAAATGAAGCAAGGCTAGAAAGTCTTGTCTTTGTGAGTTTGTGGATGATGAGCAACAGATTTTGTTGGGCTATCCTTCCACATGGAGGATGAATTTGGAGCCTAACAAAGCAGCCCAAACCAGCCACAAGCCAAGTGCTTGTGCAGCGTTGATCTCGGTTGGATTCAACTGTTGAGATTGCTTCTTTTGGAAGCATGTACGGTGTAAGCAAAAACCCTAGCCTCCTGTCACAAACCGGATCAATTCGGGGTGACACGTCGCTGGCGCGCCCGATGGGAAGCGGCGCGCGGGCGTTAGTGGCGGCGGCGCGCGTGGGTGAGGTGGGGGCGCAGGGGAGAGGGAGGAAGTGAAATAGATTTCTTTATTGCTTGTTGACTTGAATGATTATAGACCCCTTACTTTTATAGGCGGTTAGTGGGACTTGTAAACCAAGCAATCTCTATAATGGTTTTCTTATATGATTGGAATACCTTTTTACAAGCAATCCTATTTATTTTCCTAATAAGGGTCATCCTTATAGATTGGAATATCAACTTGCACACCAAAAGTCCTATGATAATCCTAACCAAACTTTTATTTTATTCCTGCATTAATTACCAAAAACCGCGGAACGGAGGAGGTGGTGGCGGCAGCGCGTGCACCCTCCCCTGGTGGCGTCTTTGCCCCCCCTCGGGCCTCGTGGGCCTGTCATCCTAGGCCCTATTTCTTGGAACATGACATCTCCCCCTTCTCCGACCAACACGTCCCTCGCTGGATGGATGAACGTCCATTCGGTGACGCCGGAGAAAGATCTGCGGCACTGGCATGATGAGTTCTACCTGTCAAACCAGCTTCCCGTGTACAGGATTCCTCAGGATCATGTTCTCCCTGGTTCGCAGTGGTGCGGACTCCAAGAGATCGTGGAGGTTGCCGATGTAGCCGTGGTAGATGTACTGGTGGATGGCGCGTCCTTTGCCAGTGGTCGGGCGTGTCGACATGCCTCAAGTAAGAGCTCCTCGGGACTCCCGCTTCAAGGTGTTGATGCACCATGTCGCGAGGCGGACTCTCTGGAACATGAAGCGGTCGTTTGGCGGAGGAGTGATGAAGAGAGGCAGGAGGTGCCAGATGGTGATGTCGCGATGAGTAGGGGGTGTTGCCGCCAGGTTCAGCATCGTACCGTACATGAAGGAGCCGACGTCAAACATGGATGGGGAGAGCTGATGTGTTCCCCTCTCTGCATCGTAGCTGATGTGGACGTTGTCGATGGTGAGGAAGAGTCGGTCCATGCCATCAAGGAAGACGACGCGAGCAGGTCCCACATGGTGGCGCCGTGGCCAGATGCCGCCCTGCAGATGGCGGTCGGTCGCTATTGTTAGCGGTGTTGTGTTGGTGCCTAGAGCGATGTAGCTTGTCCGGCGAATCCCTCCCTGAAAATGTGCCTCCAGCAAATCTAGCAATAATGGCGAAGAAGTTGGGAGTTAGAAGCGGTTGTCGAAGAGAAGAAGGTCGTCCTCCACCGTCCAAACTAGAGTGGCAGCGCCCGTGGTGACGTCAAGGGCGATCCGTCGCCGGTGCTGGTCCTCCAGTGTCACCGGTCATAGCTGGCCAAAGATGCCTGTCAACGTGTCGTAGAGGTCCAAAGCATTGGCATGTCGTGGATGCTTGCCCAGCCTGGGGGCGAAGCTCCAAGTGCCCGCGAAGATTTGGACTCGAGGAGTCGGGCGACGGGCGCCCGTGTTAGCGTGTGGGGGAGGCGCCGATGTGAACGTCATGGCATTGCCATCGTGGTAGTATTGTAGCTTGTTGGAGGAGAAGTCCCATGTCACCCTTCCCGGGCTAGCCCCCGGGGCATGCCAAGGATGACGCCGGCGCCGCTGCCCACGTTGCATGACATAGGCATCGATGTCGAAGACGTCCGCGTCGATCTGAGCGGAACGCCGAAGGTGGCCACTCAGAGATCGAAGTCGCGCCCGGTGCCGGAGTCTACAATCTGGGCCGTGCTCATCACTCAAGGGTCGATGTAGTTGTGCGTGGCTCCCAAGTCCATCGGCGATTGCTAACGCCAGGTTCCCAGCTAATGCCGACAAGGTAGAGAGAATGTGCACCACGCATGTGGGAGTTGGGGTCCCCGAATCACGACCCCGAGGTCGGGCGCCGCCAAGGGCAACGTCGTTAGTGGTGGCGCCCTCCTTGTCGCCGCCGTATTCATTGAAAATCATGATGTCGAATAGGTGCTTGCACTTGTGACCGCGTGGCGAACGTTAGTCACGCTTGAAGCACGGTCCCCGCCTTTTGCGCCGCTTCCGTCATCTCCTCGGTGTCGGCCATTTGAACGGGCCGGTCGATGTCGCCGGTGATGTCGGTGGTGTCATTTGCCGGGCGCGTCGTGATCCAAAGCGCAAGTGGCGGGGTGCCTTGCCGCGGCCGCATCGGCTTGCCGAAGTTGTAGAGGATGGTCGGCGGCGCCAGACGCTTCCCGGCGAGGACATGGCCGTCTCTGTGTCCTTTGGATCCTATAGCTCGACGTCCGTCTTCAGCGATTCCCCCAGTCCTGCTGTATAGATGTTGACCTACTGCTTGTTATCGAGGTGTCTTGCATGCACAACGTGCGCCAGGAACTGCTCCGTGTACTCATCCACGGTGCCTGCATTCCGTAGCAATGCCGGTTCACCCGGAGGATTCCGCCTGGTAGCTGGGCGGCGTTCGTTGACATCTTGCGAAGCTTCGTCCAATTTGTCGGCACCTTCTCTGGGACAGCCTCATGTACCACTACTGCGCTCCTCCTATGAGATGATATTAAGTGTACGGACTTGCTCAGGTAGGGCGTACCTTGTCCCCTGAAGAATTTTTCGCAGCGGTTGAGCCATGGTAGAGGATCCACTACTACCTAATTGATTTTCGGTGGCGGACAAAATTGATTTTCGGTGGCAGTTTTCATGACCGCCACCAACGTAGGGTCACGGAAAATGAGTGATTTTCGGTGGCGGTTTAATGCCCGCCATGGATAATTAAAAAAACAAAAAGCCCAGATCGATCCCACCGCCGTGGATCTGGACGGGCCCAGATCGGGTGTCGCCGACGCCGCTACCGTGGCCGGATCTGTCTCCCCACCGGCGGATCTGGAGGGAGGGGCGACCGATCCGGGAGGAGCTCGAGGTGGTCGCCGCGCCATGGAGCTCGGCTGCCGCCGTGGATCTAGACGGTCAACCCGGGCGCTACCGACGAGCTCGAGGTAGAGGAGCCGCCGCCCGCTACCGGATCTCGAGGTGGAGGAGCCGCCGCCCGGCCGGGAGCTCGAGGTGGAGGATCCGCCGCCGCCGCCTCGCATTGCATCTCGCCGCCGCTGGATCCCACGACGCAGCCTGCAGCCCGGGCTCGGCCTCACCGCCACCGGAGCCCACGCTCGCCGGTGGAAGACATGGAGCGAGAAGGGTGTCGATGGGAGGGAGAAGGGCGCCGGTGGGGGGAGGGAGAGGGGCGCCGGTGGGAGGGAGAAAGTGAGAGAGAGAGAGAGAGAGTTCGGGAGGGGGAGGTTGAGACTGAGTAAATATTTTTTTTATGGACACCCTAGCTGCTCAGATATATATATACATGATACTCAAAGTGGGCTTTTATACTTTGGATTTGGGCCTCTTCGGCTCTTAAATTTGGGCCTCATATACCGTGGCTATTTTTCAATAAAACCACCACGGTTAATAGAAAATTACCGCCATGGTTAATCGGGGGGTATTTTCC
Source organism: Hyparrhenia diplandra (assembly GCA_015847255.1). Taxonomy (NCBI): domain Eukaryota; kingdom Viridiplantae; phylum Streptophyta; class Magnoliopsida; order Poales; family Poaceae; genus Hyparrhenia; species Hyparrhenia diplandra. The sequence continues at coordinate 474,152 of JADLZK010005305.1, read as the reverse complement.
ATGGCGGTTTCTCAAAAAAGCCGCCATGGAAAATATTTTACAAACATCGTGCAAGTTCAATTGTGTAGTAGTGATCATCATTGCCATCATATGTCGGGAAGGACAACTTATGCATAGCGGTGCTAGGCCATGGAAGTGCTTTCGGAAGGTGGGGGGGGGCGGCGCATGCGCCGCCGGTGCCGACACCCCTCCTGGCGATGACTTCAGCTTGAGGAAGTTGGCCATCATCTTCTCGGATCGCCTACGAGGACCAGTGCATTCTCGACGTCTTGCACCTTCCGTTCGTGCCTTGATGAAGGCGCCCCCAAAATCATCCATGACTGTCTTCAACTCCTTCTCGGCCTCTTCAGGCAGCTTGATCCGTCTTTGCCTCTGCCGGATCGGTACCGGAGAGGACAAATAACTTGATCGGCTAGTGTGTCGAGTCGAGGTGAAGGTGGAGAATTGCTTCCCGGATCGACCAAAGACCTTCTTTGTCTCGGTGTCCATGGTGGTGGGTGGATCGTAGTGGCCTCCGGATACCAAATTGCCACAAACCGGATCACCCCCGGGTGACACGTGGCCTAGCGCGCCCGATAGGGGCGGGGCGCGCTACCGATGTTGGCGGCGGCGGCGGCAAATAAGGCAGGCAGCGGCGCGTGTGGGTGAGGGAGGGGCGGCGGCGCAGGAGAGAGGAGGAAGGGAAATAAATTTCTTTATTTCTTGTTGACTGAAAAGATTTTTTAACCCGAAGTCGGAAGGGAAACCCCCACCCTTATATTTTTGGTTTTTTTTTTAATAATGCCCCAGCCTCAAATTCGCTCCCACGAGATTCGAACTCGGGACCCGAGAGGTGCCTCTAGAGTGTCCAGCTTGCTTTGGGTAACCAACCAACCCAACAGCCTTTGGCTTGACACGAAAAGATTACTGAGACCCTTACTTTTATAGCCCTAAGTTAGTGGGACTTGTAAACCAAGCAATCTCTCTAAATGTTTCCTTATTTGATTGGAATACCTTTTACAAGCAATCCTATTTATTTTCCTAATAAGGGTCTTCCTTATAGATTGGAATATCCCCTTGCACACCAAAAGTCCTAAAAAAATCTAACCAAACTTTTATTTTATTCTTGCATTAATTACTAAAAATCTGCAGAACGGAGGAGGCGGCGGCTGCGGCGCGTGCGCCCTCCCCAGTGGCGCGCTGCCCGCCCCCTCGGGCCTCGTGGGCTGTCATCCCGGGCCCTATTTCCCGGCACATGACACCTCCATTCAGCTAAGAGAGTGAGAGCAAGTGAGCTGCTGCTACTGATCCAAACAAGCCCAAGGTCTTCTTGTGGTGTGCACCATGGGCTTGTTTGGATTTGCTCTGATGAGAATCTATATGCCGCCTCCACATGCCGTGATGACGTACGTGCTTCCTATTGCAGTTGCCGGAGGACCTATTCGAAAGCGAAGATCCTCCATCTTTGCATCCAACATTAGAAACAATTTCTAGAAGCAATGTACTTGGAGCTTCATCGCGTCTGCCGCAAGTTTCGATAGTACACCAACACCGAGGAGGCGATCCAAATAGCAGCGAGCATATAAAATCAATCATCAATACATAAAAGCACACACTAATCTCAATAAATTAAAATTAAATTCTTAATTTACATCATTCATTCATATTATACATCAAACTAGCGTCTCAAACTTGTCTCAATAACACAACGAGTCATAATATACAATCAACAACATATCATAATTAACAGTAACTCTTCTTGATTGCAACCAACGCGGATACACTATATTTGTATCCAAATAGTAATGCCCAGTGACAAACTGATGACCATGCTTCTTCTCAACCTGATGCCCAACCTCGTATGACAAGAATGCATCCTTGGCAGCATACTCAATCTGTTTTTCAGACAGATTAAAATCACCCCAACAGGTATGATCGAAGTATCTGTCCTTCGGCATACGATCAAGTCCCAAAACTGCTGATGCAATGTTCGCCAGAGAAGCCCGATGCCCTAGACCGGCTAGATCTTTATACTCCTCTACATCAAGGTTAGGCGCTATCCCCTGCAAATCCTGCGGGTTTGAAACTATGACACCACAATCCTCCTCCAAGTGAAGAACATCATTTCTTATATGCGCTCCACAGAAAACATGTCCCTCATCTGCAAGAAAACATTTCAGAACATTTGGTAGCTCTCCCCCGGCCTGGTGAACTTGATAGACAAGACATCGATTTCCAACGCACAACTGCAGCAGGGCAATCTTGTACACGTCTTTGCCACACTTGTTCTTTCCGATGATGCGCCACTCAATATCAAGACCAACCAACATACCATTTTTACAAGCATCGTTACCTTTAATTTTTTGTATGAAATCCTCCACCACCGCAGCATCACATGTCACAATGGTACTGATGTCATATCGCTTTGGAAAGAACACAACATCCTATTGCTTCGTCGATGGCCTAATCCTCTCGGGCATGCATAACTGCTTCGGCGGAGGCTGTACCCAGGAATCGTGAGTGTCGACAGGTTCTTCGCACCACTCCCAAGGGTTCCTAGAAAACCCCAATGTGTTTTTGTACATGCGGCGCTCCCAAGGGCATGCACTTACCTTAAGTAGGCCTGGCAAGACGTCCCTTCACAATAACAACCCCCGATCTTAGCGTGGTGCTTGGTCCACACATGTAGAGGGGCATGGCCGCATGCGTACGAAACGTTACAATATTCGTTGCGCTAGCTAGTATCATGAAGTTGTCTGTCACCACGTAGTGATCCTTGCAACATCCAAATAGGAGTAGACATTTACTTTAGAAAAAAGCTTAATCAACTGTATTCTTTTTTCTTTTTTTTTTTCTCTGAGTCCTCAGATATGCGCCTGTATTGTTTTTTTTTTTGTTACCTACAGAACCGTAATACCTAGACCGGCATCTGTACATAGGTACGCGCCTGTATTGTTTTTACGGTTACAGACTCGCACTTGTCTGTAAAGTTGTCGCGATCTAAATTGGCCGTTAATGGACTGAGCCATAACCTGGAGATATTGGAGAGGAAGCAGTTTTATGGCTAAAACCCTTGTAAATTACAGGCCCCAAAATTTTTCCGGCCCAACTCATAACGTGTTGCTTAGGAGTGCAGTTTTCACCAATGGATTGGGCCAAAACCGACAAAAAAATTGTATGCGCCAGTATTGGTTTTACGCTTACAGGCGCATGTCTCAGTGAGATACTATTACATACACATGCCACTACAGCACTACCAAGAGTCTGTAACAAATAAACGTCACGATCATTTCTTCAATCTTAGAGACGGTCATACGTTACACACGCCTCTCAGAACGTTTACCGGCGCTTGTCACAAACAGGCGTCTCCAAGCAAACACAGCGACTGTAGTGCATGTTAACACTACAGCGCCAGCGTGTACTTTGCCAAGTGTCTGTTTATTGACACGTGTATGTGACAATTTCGACATATACGAACATCGTAAATATTTATCGTCTCTAACTATATCGCCGATCGCGCATGTGAGAGTTACAGCGTGTGCACCCGCCAGTAGCGTCTGTTTTATCGGCCATGTGCGCAATAATTTCAAACGGTAGACGCGTCTGCTCGACCGGACACGTCCGTAAATGGCAGCGTGTCGTGAACGGTTTGGCTATGTAGAGACGCCCGCTAACACAAATCGTTTGAAACTAAACGCGACTTTAATGTATACGTGACCGTTCACAGACCCTTGTACATTCCAAGCGTCGGTATCCAGTAACACATATATGCATTGCTTCCAAATAACACAGAAGTCTCTCAACTGAACGCTGCGTCTGTGAATCCACGCGTGTCGTAATACTCGTAACGGTGCAGGCGGGTGGCACCGATAAGGTGTGCGTACACAAACACGCGTCTGAATTAGGGCTCACATCCACGGTCGATCGGCATCGAAAATGCGCTTGTGATCAAACGCGCGTGTCGAGGTACGCTGAATTTTGCGTAGACACTTGGTTTAAAAAAGGCATCCGTAAGTAGCCGCCGCGTCTGTGCCTAGTTAAGGAAAACGCGTCCGTATCGTAAAGACAAATGCGTCACGTAAACACGTGTCTCGTAATTCTCTCTTATTACAGGCGTGTATTTATCCTGCCGGACCGGCCACCACCTATTACCGACGTTCGCTCAGGCCCACGCGCGTCATTAGTATCACAACATAAACGCTCATTATTAGCGACGTCTCTAGGCGCACTAGCGAATATGAGCCTTTTTACACAATGATAGTCAAATTTATGAGGGTCAAGAAAACACTATTACCGATTGGGACGAAGAGCAATCAATTCGGCAAGTGGTCACCTAATTGGAAAGGTCCTTTCAAGGTGGTCAAGATGATATTCGGTAATTACCACGTGCTAGAGTCAACGAGTGGAGAACGCCAAGTAAAGGCGATTAACGGGAGGTATTTGAAAGAATATTTCCTAATGTTTGGCAAGAGGCCTAGTGCTCTCCCAACAATGGCCGATGCATGCATCGCCCTTAGAACATAAATGGTCAATACAAAGTACCATTAGTCACTAGACAACCGATGTGATGGGCATTCGTGTTGTTTGGTTTTCTTTGTCTTGTTTTCAGGTTCGTGTATCCTTCATCTGAAAACAGGGGGCCATATGTTGACACCCAAAATTAGCTTGGACTAAGGCACGGTAAAATTCCAAACTTGGGCCAAGGCACCGCAAAAGTTGAAAGGTCAAAAGATCAAGAAATTCGGCAAAAAAGACGGCGATTCACGAAGAAACAAGAGCCCCGACGCTGGGCCCCTCGTGCGATGCGCGCTGTCCCGGCGGCACCTGTCTTGGCGGGCGCGATTCTCTCTAGATCTGCGTCCGCGCCCCTACCGGTGTCCGGCAGAGCCCCCGCCCCAGGCTCCCCTGGACTGCGTATGGTACCCGCCCGGACGCGTCCCGACGCTTCCCCATGCGCGTCCGCGCATGCGCCTGGCCCTTGCGATTTCGATTTGTGTCCGAACCGATTTCTTTCCCAATTGGTTTTTGGGAATGTTTGTTGTTTGGAAACACATCTAAGACGTTTCCTAAGGGGATAGGACCACCCAGCGTCTATATAATGAGAGATTCATGGTCAATTTGATCTCATCTACATCCAATCGATCAAAGATCACATACCAACTCCTCAAACCCTAATTTTCTCTCTTCAACCCCTCTAATCTACTGTTCGGCGGCGTTCTCCGCGAATTTCGTCGGGCTTTCTAGGTGGCCTTGCCGATCCTATGGCAACCCTCACGTCGTCCTCCCGGCGGGTCTTCCCGAGAGGGCGTTCGAGGTTTTTCCGGTCAAAAGCCCTACATCGGCCCTAACAATCTCTTGATCGTTCGTGGCTGCTCACGCTCGCGTTTTTGCCATTTTTAGATTGTTTCCAACCTCCGTGGGCGTCCCAAGGCCCTCCCGGTGTGCTTGGCGTGACCCTAGTTCTTCGTCAACAGATGTGGACCGGCACTCGGCGTATGTCGATAAATGAACAAAAGATATTGAGCTTCAAACATATTAGCTCGAGAGTCATGTGCATATGGCGATATGTAGTGAAAACTAAAACTTTCCAACAAGAATGTAATATATGTCGATACCTGTCATGTGGGAAGGAAAAGTAAAAGCATTATAAGATGTATGTTCGCCGATACATATCTATACCTACTAATAAAAAGAGGAAATTTCTTGTCCACCTTTTTTTCCGTCTGCCAAAAAAAATTTCCGTCACTTTTTTCTTCCGTCCTTCCGTCCGTGTATCCTTTCACCCGGACATGTTCCTATCTACCTTCCTTACCCATATACGATTCCTACTGATGGGCTTGGCTGCATGTGCGGCAAATTGCGCGTGCAATATGGAGTCTTGGCCCATGAGTATTGTGTAGGAGGATTGCTGGTCCATATCAAGAGCTAAGGAAAAGAAGAAGGAAGATAAATCCTTCACACATGGAAAAAAAGTAAAGAAGGTTGGTACGATGCATAAAAAAACTACAATGGTCGATATTGAGTCATAGGAATACATGTGTAGTATGAAAAAAAAAAAAGTTATGACTTAAGACATATTTATTTTATAAATAATTACGCACTTGCAATGAAATGAAAAATATACAAGGCGTATTTTAATTCGATACAAGCTTAATAGGACATTGTTATTTATTCTCAGCGTTAACCTATATGTTATGGATGTCACGGTCATCACAAACTAAATTATAAAAAGCTTAAAGTATGTGCCATTCACGTTATCGTTTTTGCATAAATGTGTAATAGGTTTTTTTCTCCCGTTGCATCGCACAGCATGTTTGCTAGTGCTATATAAAATGTTACAGACAAACACTTCAGTTAATTGATGTTCACAATTCAGAATGCTAGCACGAAAACAAATAACGCAAAACACTTCATGCACATCTTGTCCGATCTTAGGAACAATGTTTATGGGATAAATTAAGAAATAAAGTTTGGAGGGATCATTCTTCGTTGGCCTTAATCTCCATCAACAACCAATCCTTCCTTAGATTCTTTGGTAACCCTAAAAAGAGATCTGACCCGGCGGCAGTTGTCACGGCTAAGAATTCTATACACTTTTACCTCATCATGCTCCAATCCATAACTAGGTATCTCTTGAAATGCCTCACAAATCTCTGATGCTTGCACAGAAGGCTCAGCGCACAAAACAGGTTGCTCCGTTGGATTGGAAGTGATGCTTACACATCGCCTCTTAAATCTTATTAGCTCCTCGTCAACAATGGCTGGTGGTGGCCTCTCAATGCCCTTCTGCCTTTGTCCTGTCGATGTACCATCACTACCAAAACATCGATAGGAATGGAAGAAATTTGATACGTTGCTGGGGATTAATGCACCATCTGACCTTTCTAACAACCTATCTTCTTCGTTGCGTGAAACAGAATGTATAGTTTTGCTTGTCATGTTGACCATGAGCAGATCTACCGACCAGTCTGAATAGTCGTCTCCCCAGCCATTAAATGAGGGTTCGTGCAACCAGAAGCAAATGAGGTTTGGATTGTCCATGCTCACGATGGGGTGGTCAATTGGGAACCTCCGGAGGCCCTTGTAGGAGTCGAGCGCCCAGAGCTCGCTGGCATCAACCATGCCGTCCTTCACCCACTCCATATCGTCGCCATTGCTGATCCTCATCGTCCAGGTCTCGACAGTGTAGGCATGACTAGATCGTCTGCAGTAGGAGGCGCCGGCACCACCACAGCAGCATCGAGGGAAGATGTTGACGAACTTGAGCGCGTCGCCCCCAGCAGTGGCGCACACGTTCCGGTTTGATGGCTGCCCGCATATGTTATCCCTGGGGAGCGGAATATACTGCAACCTGGGTGTCTCTTCAAACACGTCGCAGAGCACGACACCAAGGTCCCATAGGTCGACCCAGCAGAGTAGCCCGTCGCCGACAGGTATGACGGTGTTCCTGAACGAAGGAAATTTCCGAAATTCAGTGGCGTCGCGAATCCTGATCGGCAGACGCCTGACGCTCCACTCACCAGCACGGAACAAGGAGAGGTCGGCCACCCACATCAGCTCCGGCGTGGCCTGTTCCGATCTCGGCGACGACTCCATCTGGAGATCCGCCACGACGAGCTCGTCCTCGCCACGGCGCGTCAGTCCTGCGTTGTAGATGAAGTGGTCACCGATATCGAAAGGCGGGAGCAAAGACAGCGATGGCGGCCGCGGAGGGTTCGCAGCGGCGGCGCCGGCATTGTAGACGAAGTAGTCTGTTGTGTAATTGGGACCATGAACCCTGATGAGGACGGAGTCGCCGTGCGCCGCGAGGACCACAGAATCCTTCCCACGAATGCCGTTAGAAACATGGAGGCAGACGCATGAAACTGCTGGGGGCTCAGCGAGGCGGAGGGAGACTTGGATCGGGAGGCCGGTGCTGGTGCGGGCGGCCGCCGATGTTTTGCTGGCGTCGCCGGACGTGTTGCAAGAGAAGCCCTCGGCCTCGACCTTCAATTCCTGCACGAACGTCACCCACCGCGGGTAGGTTGAAGAGGATGGATCGTACGGAGTTTGGGCCGTTTGTGCTTCCACGGTCGCCGCCACCGCCGCCGCTGCCGCCGTCATTACCGCTCAACAGTTGTGTGTTCCTAGCTATTGTGACCGGAGAGGATCGGTGCGTCAATCCTGCGTGCATATATAATGAGAAAGTCTAAAGTAAAGGGCGGGTCTCTTTTCCGTGTATTGCAAAAAGCATTGTAACCGACTTGTATTTGTACTTTTTCCAAAAACAAAAAAAAAAAAAAAAAAAAAAAAAACTGACCTGTAACTCGTTGTCTTATTTATGGGAAAAAAAGAACTCAAACAATTTTGCATTTAATCAATGCCACTAGGTAAATGCCCGTGCGTTGCAACGGGAAAAAAATACCATAATAATTATAATTTGCACGCATGTTATAACATAACAAAAAAAACAATGTTTTCAATGTGATTTTTGCAATGTTCTATTTGTAGCTAATATATAGTCATTATTACATGAAAGTTAATGAAGCAATCACAATTTTATAACACAAAAAGCATGCTTATTTCGAATAATAAAAAAAAATCGAGTTTCTGTTAGATAGCCCCAACCTAGTTGCGATGGCTTCCACAACAACGCTAACTCATGGCTTCCACAACAACGCTAACTCACCTTTTGATCAAGGCACAAAAACAAAAGATAATTAGCATATGCACAACCCATATGTACACAGCACGGAACAGAGTATCACATTCATACAGATTTCTGATGGAAGCAATGTTACTTTGTAACAATGTCCAACTTAAAGTTTACTATTAATCTTTGATCCAGTAGGAAAGCCTCTCATCAATCATTAATTGGAACAATGTTTAATTAGTCATTAGCAAAGACCATGTTTCAAGTAGGAAGGGGATCACTTTACTGGCTACATCAGTCCATTAGAAATCATGATATATACTCAGTACAAGATCATATGCTTGTTGCTAGTTCTATGTAATATAGATATATAATTTCAGAGAAACTGATTAGAGGATCAGAACATTGGTAGTAAGGCATTGTTTCATCATAAAGGAAATATAAATTTGTAAGAAGGATCGGCGATATAATATGATCTTTAAAGAACCGGTATTTGTGGAGGTACCTGTTGAGCATGACCGAATTTCTGAATACGGCATTATTGTGGAGCAAGCAAACACGAGCAAAGCCAGTCTCTACCTGCCAATCAGTAAGACCATAGAACAATCCCTTCACACATGATTTCCACCTGCTCAGGTTCTCACTCTGAATAGAAAATTTGAACTATTACCTCACCTATACAGATCACATACGGACATGCCAATGCAATCCACAGATTATTTCTACAAGAGATTATTTCTACAAGAATTTTCTTTTTGTGGAAATGCAAAAGTTGCAGTACCTCTGTTTTAGGGCTGGCATTTTGTATGCCTGTTTCTAGTTATGTTTGAATTGTATCTTTATGTTCTACTGCAGTGCACTTAAAATTCTAAGCAAAAAATAATACTGATATTCATTCAGATGTGCACTAAACATTCTAAATCCGACTGGATTTTGATTTAGATTAAGAAGAAAGCAAAATAGGGTTCCTGAAATTTGCACCTAAAAGAGTGATATGATGCCCTCACGGTGGCACCTGATGCAGTTTATTATCCAACCTGTGTCCTGGTGAGTGAACAATGCCCTATAGTAGGCACAACACAAGCATCAGGCCTTGAGAAATAGAGGCTAAATTGGGTGGGATTTTGTGGGGAGGTCGTCCTCTACCAGCAGAGATACCTACATCCAGTATATACATGTTTTGTATAGTTTTTCAATTCTCTTCGCTCCAACAGGCCCACAACAACTGTCATCTAGGACAACATGGCTCAATGGTCTCTATTATGAAGGCTGACGACTCATGACTTATGAGGGACTCACAAGGCTTTTGACATCACTGGCAGCAACCAGAAACATGATTTCCAGAAACCACACGTACAAAAGGATTGAAGGAATAATTAGGAAAAAAATAAATATTACCATAGTCAATGAAGAACTTATGCAGCAAAATTCTTTGAAAAAACATCTATGCTCCGAGTCAGGTTGTTCACACTAATTCGGCAAGATTAGAATCAACTGAGAGCAGCCTCTTGATCACACTAATTCCACAAGATTACCATATCAGTACGCAAAACACACAAAAACGATATCAGAGGACAGATAACAATTATATTAGAAAAGAGATATGGTAATCACATAGGTTCAGACATATATGAGATAACCACAACATTTCTAAAAACCTTACACTATGGTTATTAAAAGAAAAATAACCATACACTATGCATCTGTATTTCAATTGACATCTAACCAACGACAAACAAAGCAGCTGACCAAATGTAGCATCAGAAGATCATGCTCCCATTGATCTTCTATTTCCCATAAACTGAAAAAAAAAAAAGATCAAATGCAGCATTAGGAAGCACCTTTTGGTTCTCTAGGAGTCACCAATGCAGAGGCGGTACTTTACGGGTGACCTATGCAAAAATCATGCACTTGGAGGTCAGGACATAGAAATCGAGAGCATCAGACTGTAAATCTAGCATCAGACCTATTATAATACACCATAAATATTTAACAATTTAGCATTAGACCAAGGAAAATGAACTTATGCACGAGCCTATAGAACTCCATCATTAGATAACTCTACTATTAAATTATTAAGAAGTAGATCTCATATCTATCACGTGATCACCCCGTTATCGATAAAAGAAGGTTCTGATTCTGAAAGGATTCTATAAAAGCAGCTTTCACATATTCAGTATCGAACTCATCCATCAAAACATCAACTATTTATTTATCAAGAAAAGTTTGACATCTAGAATGGAAACTTATGCAGCGACCGCGCAATGGAGTCCTGGGCGTGGCGTCCTCACAGTCTCATCATACGCGACCGCAACAACGCACGACGGCAGCGGCGGAGACCTGGGCGTGGGCGTCCTCATAGGAGCGGCGGCGGAGACCTAGGTGTGGCCCCCGGCGACGGCATCGGGTACCTGGGCGGCGGAGACCTGGGAGCAGCTTGCGGCGAAGGCGGAACGGGCGCCGGGCGGGCGAAAGCGGCGCCCACGCCGAGGGCAGAGCGGCGAAGCGTCGGCCGGGCGAAGCGTGCATTGGGCGGGTGGCAGGCGGCAAAGGCAGCTGCGCACTCGCCCTAGAGCCGGAGAAGAGACGGAGGCGGCGTCGGCGTCGAAGCCTCGCTATCCTCGCCTATCTTGACTGCGGCTGGGGATGGGAGGGGAAGGAGGAACCGCAAGTGGACGCCGAGCGTCGAAGCCTCGTCGCCACGCCGATCTTGATCGCGCTTGCGGGCGGCGCAGGGAGGGCGGTGGCGGTGTCTTGCGTCCGGCGCATGGGAGTGAGGGCGGTTCCTTCTTGGAGCGGAGGGCGGGCGGTTCCTTCAGCGGGGTGGTTCCTTCCGGGGCCGGGCGGTATTTTTCACGGAGCGGAGGAGTGGAGCCGATGGTGTTTTTCACGCCGAGGGCGGCGGCGAAAAGCCGGGGACGATTTGTTTTCATTCTTTTGTAGTACAGATATAGTGTATAACAAATATATAAGATATTTATGATCACTACCGGTTTCTGCACTTTCCGTGGGGGAAATGATTTCCCCGTGAGCTAACAGAAACAATCACGGAAATCATTCCATTTCCCGTGAGCCACGAGAAACAATCACGGAAACAAAAGCCCACGGGAAAATATCTTTCCCGTGATGCATAGCTCACGGAAATACTCATCCCCTTTCCTCGTGAGATGGGGGCTCACGGGAAAGGTAACCGCCGTTAGCCCAGCCCCCGCCCCGGCCCCCTCCGTCCCCCCTTTCCGTGAGATCTCCGTCTAGGCGACGGGAAAGACTTTCCCGTGAGCGGTCTTTCCTGTGGGCTAAACAGAGGCCTCTGTAAAAAGGGCCCCATTTCCCGTGAGCCGGGGATCCAAATTCACGGAAAGGCGCCACTGAAATTTTTTTTGGATTTTCATCTCCAAACTTTTTCGACACTTGTTGCACATCATATGACACTCAATATTAAAGTTTGGTGAATTATTGACTTTATTTGATATATTTAGGTAATTATTCTCTTTTATGGGAATTTATGAAATAAGGCCAAATTTGAACTACAAGTGCTTCAAATTTTTGAAAAAATTAGTAGAAAATTTATATTCCTCATACTCAACACAATGTAAGACCTTGCATTTAAAAAAATAACGAAATCTGAACATCTTAATACGAAATCATGAACGTTAATCCTCGCTCGAAAGTGGTTTAAAAAATTCTAGAAAATAAACCGATGTGCAAAAAATCATGAAATTTGATAATATGTCATGATATCTTATGCCGAGGCTATGATAAAAAATTGGGAACGTTTCGCACAAGTTGGCACGTCACGATGTTCACAAGCTCCAACATCTGCGTAGAAGTTTCATGTTTGTTGAGAGTGATCTAGTGTGATTTCATGTGGATGTGGCGGTCAAGTTGTGGTTTGGCTCTGAAACTTTTTCTATATGCAAATGCACCTCAAATATTGTGTCATGTCTATTTTCGAGAATTTGTTGGATTATTTTGGTAATTATTATAATTTTTTGTTGTAGTGAAGTAAACACAATTTTGAATAAAGAAGATAGAACCACATGAAATAATGGCCCATTTTTTCGCGAAAAGGATCAATTATGTATGGGTGAGTGTATGTGATAAGATATTTTTCAAGTAATCTTGATCAAAGTTTGAAAATATATATATGTTAGAAAAAGGAAGGGGAGGGATAAATTTAATTTCGAAAAAACAATTTCCCGTGAGCGACTCACGGAACGGGAGGAGATTTCCCCGTGAGAATCACGGAAAGGGGTCGGTGGGACCCGCTTCCAGTCCCTCGGCGTGGATATTTAAAAAATATGAGCTTTCCGTGATGGATCCGGGCGCCACGGGAAAGGTGTTGTCTTTCCCGTGAGCGCCCGGATCCATCATGGGAAATCGATTTTTTAAAAAATTAGTCAACCCTCGACCAATTCCCCTCACTCACTTGAACACACACACACGCACGCACACACACACACACACACGCGCCGCCGCCGCCGCCCATTCCTCCGCCCCGGCCGCCGTGTCCGCCCCGCCGCGCCGCCTTCGCCTCATCTCGCTCCGCCGCCGCCGCCCGGGCCTGGGCCGGAGGAGGTGGGAGGGGGAGGGGGAGGGGAGGGGAGGAGGGAAGAGGGAGAAGGAGGAAGGAGGAGGAGGAGGGAAGAGGGAGGAGGAGGGAGGGAGAAGGGAGGAGAGGAGGAGGAGGAGGGAGGAGGAGGAGGGAAGAGGAGGAAGAAGAAGGGAGGAGAGGAGGTGAGGAAGAAGGAGGAGGAGGAGGAAGAAGAAGAAGAAGGAGAAGGGAGGAGAGGGAGGAGGAGGAGGAAGGTGGGGGTGGGGGAGGTGGAGGGAGGAGGAAGGGGAGGGGGGAAGAGGAGGCCCCCGGGCGTGCCTCGGCACCGCTGTGCCCGATGCCATCGCTGCGCCCGACGCCTTGTGACCTCGCACCGCCACCACCCGATGGAAGAGAGGGAGGAGGACCGCCCACCGCCGTCCGTCCCGCACGCCGCCGTCTTCAGCCGCAGGTTGTCGGCCATCGTGCCCTTGATGTGAATATGATTATCGGCCATCGTGCCCTTTATGTGAATATGATTGTCGGCCATCATGCCATGTGCTTTGTTTGCGGTATTGGAAACCTCCCCGCGGGGGAGGTTCCAGGCCGAAATTTTCAACCCGATCCCGTGTGTTTCTTTTTGGCGAGAGGAGCCCTCCGGAGCGGAGTCGAGTGCCTTGCCGAGCCGGGCCGGAGTCCCTTGGCGGCCCCGATCTTCTTCCTCGCCGGGTAGCTCGACTCCACCGCGACCCTAGGTATATCCCCTCCTTCCATGTCATGGTTGTAGCTAGATCGTCAGCGGCTTCGGTTAAGCGTCTCCGCTCGAAAGAGATATGGTTGAAAGTATGCGAATCCCCGCATACCTATAACCGTATCTGTTTCGAATTGTCCATGTTTTTGGACGGCAGAGGATGCGTAGATGAGGTTCGTTCCATGCTCCACTCTGTGCGATTCGAGTTTGGGCGAAGATCTCCCTATTGTTCTTCGAATACACGGCTCCCCTCTCGGGAGGGCGTGTATTTGGAGAACAGCGGGGAGGTGCTGCCGAAATTCGTCTCGATAGGAGTGGAGCATGGAACCGACCTCATCTACGCATCCTCGGGTGGGATTAGGGACCTATCTTCACCTACTAGATGGTAGGATCCTTGTGTAGATGCCTTTGCATTCTTATATTCTCGTGCATATGATAGAGAATGGATGACCGTGCGTGGATGTACGATGGTCGGAGGAGTTTTGGAGATTATGACCTTGAATGGGTTAAGAAGAGCAGTGCTTTTCGTGGACAAGGCTTTTCAGAATGCTCGAGGTGCGAGTAAGGTTTGGTGTCCATGCAAGAAATGTGAGAATAAAAAAGGCAAAGTAAGGAGGACATGTCTAAACATCTTCCCAAGTATGGATGGACGGATGGCTATAAGCGGTGGATCTTCCATGGTGAAACTGAGCGTATGAGAGACGAGGTCGTGAGGCAACGCATCGATGATCTTGCTTCTGATGCCGGGATAGGAGACAGGATAGATGACTTTCATGCCGGAAACTTTGAGCAAGGACTTGGGGATGAGGGGGAGGAGGAGCCAGAAGAAACCGCAAAGGCCTATTATACCATGTTGGAGGCGGCACAGAAACCCCTTCACGACTATTGTGAGGTCTCCAAACTAGATGCCATTTCACGCCTTATGGACTTGAAGGCCCGATGCAATATTAGTCGAGACGGCTTCACCGACATGTTGACGATCTTTGGGGGCTTGCTTCCGCGAGGTCACGTCTTTGCCAAAGAACATGTACGAGTCGGAGAAACTCCTCAAGGTACTCAAGATGCCATACGAAAGCGGATACATGCTTGTGAGAATGGGTGCGTCTTATTTAGGAAAGAGTACAAAGATGATACGCCTTGTCCAAAGTGTAAATCCTCAAGGTTCATAGAGGTAGACCCCGGTGAAGATGGTGAGAAGAGGCGCCTTAAGATCCCCATGAAAATCCTACGGTACCTTCCCTTCGGACCGAGGTTACAACGGATGTACATGACCGAGGAGTCTCATAAACAGATGACATGGCACAAAGATGGGCATCGCTACAATCCGAATAAGATGGTACACCCATCCGATGCCGAAGCATGGACCCATTTCAACAATATTCATCCCGACAAAGCTATGGAGGCTCGTAATGTGCGTGTTGCCGGCAACAGATGGGTTCAATCCTTATGGAATGATGGCTGCCCCATACACTTGTTGGCCTGTATTCGTTATCCCGCTGAATCTCCCTCCCAGGGCGTCGCTTTCAACGAAGAACATTCTTTTGTCTTTGATAATTCCCGGCCACCCGGAAATAAAATGGGTGTGTTCTTAAAGCCTGTGATTGATGAATTGATCAAAGGTTGGAATGAAGGGTTTTGGACGTACGACTGAGCTTTGAAGAGAAATTTCGGGATGTACGTGTGGTACCACTACTCCCTCGCATGATTTCTTGGCGTATGGGATATTCTCGGGGTCGGTGTGTGCACGGCAAGTTCCCTTGCCCAAAGATGCAAGGCGGCCGTGAGGTTCACCGGTTGAAGAAGGGTGGCAAGTATTCTGCGTTCGACAAGCATCGACAATTCCTCCCTCCTGACCATGCATTCAGGCTAGACAAGAAGAACTTTACGAAAGGTCTCCAAGTTACGGACCCGTAACCGGAGATGATGACATCTCGCCGAGGTACGTGCTCAAGTGGATTCTCTTGTGGTCGATGAAAATGGTGTCTTTGTGGGTTATGGCGAGGATCATGCATGGACTCACAAGTCGATTAGAGAGGCTCCCTATTATGATGACCTTCTTCTTCCACATAACCTTGATTTAATGCATACCGAAAAGAACATCGCCGAGTATTTTCTTGGAACATTCATGGAAACTAGCAAGTCAAAGGACAACGTTAAGGCTAGAATTGATCCGGGCGAGTTGTGTGACGTAATCGAAGCAAGAAATGAAGCCTCCTAGCAATGGCAAGAGATGGAAAAAACCTAAGGCCGATTACGTGTTGAGCAGGCCCCAAAGGAGGGAAGTACTTGCAATGGTTTCGAAATTAATATTCCCCGATGGGTATGCAAAAAATCGAGGAGGGGAGTGAACTTATCTACTATGCGAATCAATGGGCTCAAGAGTCATGACTACCACATATGGATGGAGCGGCTTCTTCCAGTGATGCTTCGAGGCTATGTCCCCGATCATGTCCGGCATGTGATGGCGAGTTGAGCAATTTCTTTTCGGCAACTTTGTGCTAAAGAGTTATCTCGGACCAAAATGGAAAAAAAATGGCACCTGTGTTGGTTTGTAAGTTGGAGAAGATATTTACGCCAGGCTTCTTCATTCCGATGGTGCATTTGATTTTGCACCTTCCATACGAGGCAAGGGTGGGTGGCCCCGCATCGTTTCGTTGGTGCTATGTTTGTTGAGAGAGTTCTCAAGCATGTTTGGGTCCGATCGTAAAAAATAAGTGTAAGATTGAGGGTTCTATCGCAAGCAAAGGTTCGGCAGGAGGTGTCGACTTCACATCAAAAATACTATGGTGACAACCTTCCTAGCTCGTATTATCCACCCCTCGTTACAATGCCGATGAAAATGAATCAACCCTCAGCCTTTTCCAAGGAGAACTAGGACGTGCAAGTGGTTCAAAAATAAAGATCTTGACAAATCCAGAGTGGATCAGTATAATGAATTATATACTTTTCAACCTGGACGAAGTGCTTCCTTACATACAGTAAGTCACAACTCTAAGCATAGAACCTACTTGTCTTCTAGTACTTAATATTCTGCATCCAACCCTTTTGTCTCTCGTTGGTATAGGAAATTTCAAAGGCAATTCTGGCGTCAACGAACGCCGCCTGAAGCACATGAATTGGATGCCCTGCTTAGACGAGGTGCCGGCAATGGAAAACCCGATTTCATTAGTTGGTTCAAACGCCGTAATTGTCCAATTCATGTTAAATAACGCCTCGCTTGATATGCTAACGAACTGCCTCATTTCATTTATCCCGCTTGAGCTTGCAGCACCGACCGATCCGGTATGCATCCCGAGCTCATACAAAGTTGCCAATGGCTTTGAGACCGGGTTAGGTCATTTACCGGTTATGACGTGAATGGATATCGCTACCACACAACGAGCTATGAGCAGAATCGACCAAACCGAAAAACCACAAATACCGGAGTTTTCACTAAAGGTGATGATGGAACTAGCACTAAAGGTTATTATGGAAGAATTGAAGAAATATACGAGCTCCATTTCCTGGCTCTAAACGGCTTGCTCCTGTCGTGTTTAAGTGCCATTGGTTCGATCCTGAAATAACAAATTCGACCTCGAACAACTTGGGATTGTTCGGATTCGACAAGATTCCCGGATGGCCGGAGATGATGTCTACATTGTGGCTCAACATGCCACACAAGTTTATTATCTCCCATGGCGTTGCCGGGACGACGAGCGGCTTAAGGGTTGGGATGTTGTGCGTAAGGTATTGCCACACGGTAGACTACCCGTCCCAAAACAGGGACGATTACCATTTTCATGCAAACACATATGAGGGAGAGTTCTTCCAAGACGAAGGGCTACAAGGTAAATTTGTGATAGAAATAACCGGCCCAACGAAATGAAAGTAGACAATGAAAGTGTTGTTGATGATGAGGAGGACGAGGAGGTTCGAGATGCGAAGGACTTACGCTTACTTGAGAAATTACTTAAGGACAAATGCAAAGGTGTTGACGCGTTCCTCCTCCCATGGATCCTCGCCAATCTTCATATGTTGGAAGACGTGGACATGGATGATAGTGATCATGAGGATTATGATCCGACAAAGCGAAAATCGTGATAGGGATGAGGATTATTTCTAATACATGTAATACTATGCATCTCTTAATAATTATGTTACGATTATTGGTTTTTCATCTCTTCATAATTATGTTCTATTTAATTTTGCATTTTTACTAATTATGTACATCTAATTGCGGGTCATTCAAAAAAGATGCCTCGAACGAATGTCCTCAAGAAAATGACCAGAGGTTCGAAGTGTAGCCTCGCTAGGGGCAAGGGCAACAGAGAAGGGAAGCGTCGAGCCACCACCACCGCCACGGGGTAGGTGCGGGGGCGGCGTCGTGCACCCGACCACCGTCGCCACCACCCGGTGGTGCGAGGAGGAGGAGGAGGAGGAGGAGGAGGAGGCGGAGGCGGAGGCGGCGGAGGCGGAGGACGTGGACCTCTCGGCGTCGCGGCACGCGGACCGCCGCGTCGCACCACGCGAGGGACTAGCCCGAGTACGGGAGGGGTTCCTCTTCCCTCTGCAGAGGCGTGTCTACTTGCGAGGCCCCTCCGCACTCCCGGATCGACTACCTGCTTTGAAGACCGAAACCGACCATAAGACCAAAGATGCCCAAGGTAATTTACTTTTACACTTTAGCACTACTTTCTTATTTTTCGTGTTTCGAAATCGTAATAGGAACTAATCATTATTCATGATCATTTTGGGCAGGTCTTTTGTTGTCACCGCGAACTCGGTTCAAGGACGCCTTCCCAATGGCATTCTTGGTATTACGGTCAAGAAGCACTACCCCGGCCTTGTTACCATCGACGGAGTAGAGCATGCTGCCACGCTCGTTCCACCCGACGTGGGACTTTGAGGACAACTATGATGAGGATGGCATGAAATATAGTAACAAGGCGCGCGTGTGATCAAAGAGTTTTGGGTAAGTCTATGTCGCGACCGTGTAGTGTACAAATACATCGCTTCAAATTCTAATGTTAGAAATAATGACTTATTACATTGCTTCTATGTGTAGAAATACTTCAAGATCGGGAGGGATTCGAGAGGAGAAGGATGAAGTGGCTCTAAACGCCTGTTTTCAAGCTTGTGTCGACATGTGGTACGAGGCACGCGGCCAGGGGTCCATGGTACGAGTGCGACATACGAGAAAAGGAGGCTCGATAAGGAGAAATGGAAAACTGAATCGACCAAAGAACAATACATGCGAAAATATTGAATGGTCATACTAAGTTTAATTATGCTTAATGTGATTTTTATAATATGTGTTATACTTGGTGTCCTGTAGGTGATTCCGCAGTGGTGCTTGTTGCATAGGCGTTGCTGGGAGCTTCAGGTGGACAAGTGGGTCGACACAGACATCGAGGTCCACAACGACTCACGGAACGGCGTGCCATGATGCGGGTGTACCACACCATCAAGGCAGCCTTAATCTCGCGACCTACCAAGCTAGATATGTAAGTGTTATCCAATTCTTATTTTCTGGATGTGCAACTCAATACTTTCTAAGCATTCTAGCTACTTTTCTTTTTCTCACACAGGAGGAGACACATGGCGTGCCAATCAGCACCCTCGAGGCCTTTGCTCGCTCCCACACGGCAGGTATAAAGATCCCACGGTCGTCTTCAACCCCGAGGCTGGGCCCAAAGCCTACACCAACCCGACCGCCTCACGAAAGATCGGTAGGTACACCGAAGTGGCGAGGGAGCAAGATGGAGAAAGCTTCGATCCCCGCGGCCACAACATTGAGGGGGACATCGCCATGATCGCCGGAGGAGGCAAGAAGCACGGGCGGTACTATTTGGGTGATAGCGTTATCAACCCGCACAAACACAAAGAAGCTATCGAGCTCAGAGCACGCTCGGGGGCCCGATGATACGTGAGCGGCCAACCACTTACCGTGCTACGGTCTCCGGACTTGAGGTTTATTTATTTTTATTTAAGGTTCATTTATCGTTACATAGTCTTTCTCCGTGTTCTAACTTTGTGTTGAAATAGGCCCGGATAGAGGAAGAGAGGAAGCGACGGGAGGAGGCCGAGGAGAGGGAGCGGGCAAGGGCTCGGGGGAGCAAGAGAGGGCTCGAGCGGAGCAAGAGAGGGCTGAGCAGCACCGTAAGAGCATGGAAGCTCTCCTAGCGCACCTCCAGCGTGTTGGTGGACAGGTTGGTGTCAGCTGCCACCGGGAGATCGCCTTCCCGCCACCGCCGTCTTCGCCCCACCGCCTGTCGTCGTCCCACCGCCCGCCTCTCTGATCACCGCCGATCTTCCCTCCACCGCCTGGAGCCTCTCCTGTGAGTTTGTCTCCCGTAACTCGAAATATGCATATATGAATGTGAATGGATATGATCTCGAGTTTTGAATGCACCATGAGATGTGCACGTGGACATGTGGTTGTCGGCCATCGAGCCGTTGTTTTCTTGCGGGTTGGAAACCCCTCCGTGCGAGGGAGGTGGTCTTTGCGAAATTTCTAACTATTTATCTTCTTTTTCAAGTTAATAGAATCTACCTTGAATTTTGTCTCACAAATTTCTAACTATTTATCTTTGCCTACGATGCTTGATAATTCGAACCCAACTCGAACCAATCTCAACCGGGACGCTTGGGAACGCGGCTTTAAGGTTGGAGGCGTGGGTCAGAATTTGTCATGATTTAGGTTCAAAACTTGTGCACTTGAACTTGTGAACTTGGATTTTATGTGAGTTTGTGAACTTGTGCACTTGAGTTTGTGAACTTGGACATGTGGTTGAACTTGTGACTTGGTTAGATCTTATGTAATATATGTGGTATTATGGATTTATCGAGCTATATATGTGATATTATGCAATCTGTGGTATGTATATATATATTTATATGTGTCAATTATGTCTTTGGAACAAAAAAAAAAAAAAAAAAATTTCAATTTCCGTGAGTAGCTCACGGAAAGATGCCAAACCTTTCCCGTGAGTGGACACGGTTCACGGGAAAAGAGGCCAAATCTGTCCCGTGAGCACAACTCGACTCACGGGAAAGAGCCTAGATATCCCGTGAGCTACTCCGTTACGCCTCACGGAAATCAAGCCAAAACGCCATTTTGTGAAACAGGCCACGTAGGCCATAACGGGTTCCACACCCTCCCCGTTGACGCCCCCCCTTAACTCTATCCCGTGAGCTAAATAGGATCACGGAAAGGATATCCCGTCGCGTAGTTTTACGTGTTCACGGGGAAAGGGAGATTTCGGCCCTTTTTTTTCCCGTCATTGATATCTCGTGTTTTACCCCCTGGAAAGGCTTTCCGGGGGAAAACGGCCTTTCCTGTGAGAAAGAGCCTCACGGAAATCGCCCGGTTCCTGTAGAGTGGATGTCCAACAACTATCATGGATTAACTATATATATGAATTGTACTTCTCTCAAAAAATATGAATTATACTTTTGAATGTAAATCTATATATTTGGAGACATAATATTGAGAATGTTTTTATGAAATTGACTGAACTAAAAATAAATTGATTTATTTGGTAAAAATGTTCGTGCCAACACCACCACTAGTACTAAGCCAAAGTAATTTTACTATGACATGTCCAGGGATGACAAGAGGCATGTAGTCTCTCCATATTACAATTAGAAGGCGTTTAGGACAGCGATATGGTCTCTAAAGCATAACATTGACTTCTCTTAATAATAACAATATTTATTGAAAAAAGTCATATATGTACATTTTTATGAAACTAATTTTCAAGACAAATAACTTTCATATTTTCATAGTCAATGACGTTACTCAAGAGTTATATTCTCAATGTTTAACCAAAACATTGTCCAAAACATCTTCTGATACGGATGGAGTACATAATTATCTATGGATAGTACAGAATCATAGAGAGTTGATAGCATGATATTTCTGAAGACAACAGCCACTATGAAGTCTTTACCAATTATCCACAAAGATCAATCTTGTTGAAGCTCTTCAACAGGATCAAAATGATGTCCTGGGTTCGAAAGGATGGAGTCGAAAGGACAGTAAGAGCTGTGAAATGATTCCATGTGTAATGAATCCAGCACTGTAATACATTATAATGGTACTATGAAATATTATAATTCGTATTTGAATCATATATTACCCCTGAGTGGATGATTTATGCAAAAAGTGTTTGATTTATGTTGGATTATACTATATGACATTGTATGTATATATCATGAAAGACGCAATCAGTAGAACACTTGAAGTGCAGAAAACACCTAAACGTAACGTGATACGGGCAAGACCGGTTGCAGAGCTGGGATCATATCCCAAAGGTCAAGAAGTCATTTTAATGGCAAACAGGTAAACCAGCTAAACATCATTTTTGTTTTAAAGTATTTTTATTGATTTCATTGCAGTTATTGAGTCATGTTTTGATGCAAACTTCTTGAGATCACTTTGAACCTACATTTTAAAATGCACAGAGCCCACAGAGTTTTGACTAGAATAGACACACTATCAATGTGTTAGACTAGACCACTACTCTTGTGGCCCAAAAAGAAGTCGTTGGCTACCATCTCCAAATGCCGCGTCAGCCACTACTACCAAATCATATGACCACTCAAATAACCTGCCACTTTATATAGCGGGACTAACATGACAAGGACTAATTTGATGTCGAACGGCATTTGGCATATAGGTAATTGATGAAACCACAAAAGATATTGAGGTTCAAGCATATTAGCTGAGTCATACCATGCACTTGGCACAGAAGAAACATTTAGCCAATGACATATTGGACCTGTGTTGAAAACTGAAACTTCCAAAAAAAATAAGAATGTATGTTGTCATCTTATCGATTTATGTCAAGTGGAAAGGAAAAGTAACATATTGTGCTATATAAATGACCACAATCGAGAATGCTAGCACAAAAATAAAACACACATAATAATGCAATGTTTAAGTTGATTGTGAGGCAAAAGCGGTACCTCCATGTACTTCACAAACTACTTATGAAACCATATAGGAACATGAGGATAAATTAACAGACAAAGTGCCGAGGGATCAATCTTCACTTGCCTTTATCTCCATCAAGATCCAATCCTTCCTTAGTTCTTTTTAGAGGCCCGCATCTTATGTGTCCTATCTCTATAAAAAGAAAAGCAAACCCTTTAAGAAACCCTAGGTATATAGGCCCACACTTCAGCCGCCATCACCCACAGCTCTTCTCTCTCTCTCTCTCTCTCTCTCTAAGAACCCACACTGTCCGAGGATAGCCGCTACATCCTCCGTGCCCCCATCGTGCTCCTTCCGCTCCCTATGTGGGCTAAAGTATTGGGTTATGTACCACCTTAGAGAGCTGTGCTATCTTCTAGATTTGCATTACCAGCACCCAGATCTCCCATTGCAATTGCCTCTACGAACCCACAAACACCACATTGACTCTATCAGGGAGGGCGACCCTAGTCTCTTGATTTGTCCTTGGAGAACAAGCAAGTTGGAGGTTGTGTGCTCTTGGCTAGATCCATGGCAAGCAACGTGAGTCCATCTCTCTTCTTTTTCATTCATTATTCATGACACACTAGTAACGAAATCATTTTGCGTGACTCTGAAAAATCTTTTTCCGTGGCGGGCGTTGAATTTGCCCGCCACGGTTAATGGCTTCGATTTTCCGTGGCCGGGCGTTTTTTATTTTGCATGACGAAAAGCAATTTTGCCCGCCACGTAAAATTAATTTACCGTGGCGGGCGTTTATAACGTGCCCGTCACGCAAAATGCTTCTATTTCCCGAGGCAGGCAACTTACAAACGCCCGTCACGCGAAATATACTAGGCCCAGAGCAAAGCCCAAGTCAGATTTCTACCGGCCACGTATTTATACTCACACTTAGGGTTTCTCTCGCCCGATCCCCTTCTCTCCAACTCCCTCTCAGCAAAGCCCGATGCTGCTCCAACTCCCATCTCCCACCGCCTCGCACCTCCCCACCGCTCCCACTCCCCGCGCCGATCCTATCCACCGGCCTCCCTCCTCCTCCTCCCGTCCTCCCTCCCCCCACCGCTCCCATCCACCGCCCTCCCTCCCTCCCTCCGTCGTCCCTCCCCTAAACATCCCGTCCTCCCTCTCGGCATGGTTGGCGGCGGAGCTCGGCGCGAGGGCCGCGGACGGCCATGGCGGAGCGCCGGCGCGAGGGCCACTGCGCGCGGGCGGATCTCGCGGCGGCGGGCTCCACCCGGCAGCCTCGGCGTCCACCACGGGGCGCATCTCGCGGCCTCGGCGTCCACCACGGCGGATTCGCGGCCCTCGGCGGCCCACCACGGCGGATCTCGCGGCGGCGGGCTCAACGACGGCGGATCGCGGCGGCGGGCTCGATGGCGGCGGGCTGGCGTCCCCACCACGGCCACGGATCTCGCGGCCTCGGCGTCCCACCATGGCGGTGGCGACGACGCGAAGATCCGGCGGCGCTTAGGGTTCGGACGGCAACCGCGATCATCCTCCCAAAGAGATCTAGGCTCGGTGTCGGGCCCGTATGGGCTGGCACCGGCTTGGGTCTTTTTATTTTTTTAATTCATTTACCGTGACGGGCACAAAACGCCCGCCACGGATGCTCCCCTGATTAATCGTGACCTTTACAAGGTGACGGGTGTGTGTGCCCGCCACCTAAAATAATTTTCGCCCCGCCACCTAAAAGCATTCGGGTACTAGTGACAAAGCCCTCATATAACTCTCAATCTCTTCCTCAATTGTGCATGACAAAAGATCAAGTTAGGTCTAGGCCGGGAAGCAATGGTGATGTAACGAGGCATCAACAACACATATAGGCTCTGAGGTGGCAATGAGGCTATTGCTTCGTCGGCAGCCCGGGATCATCTAGCCAACATGAACTGAGGCAGGCAAAAGGTATGTACGCCCGCCTTAGAGGCGTATTTCAAAATGCCATGGTTAATCTTTATTGTAGTAGAGGAGGCAATGACGATGAGCAAAGTAAAGTGAGTATATATCCAACCTCAAAAACAGGTTTTTGTTGAAGTCACTAGTAGTAGATACTAAAGAATAGAAACTTTCTCTTTTACCTTTAGTCTCGGCTGGAGTTGATGAGCCTAGGATTACAAGGAGCATTAGTCCCAGTTGTAGCCACCAACTGGTAGTCCCGATTGGTGGATTTAATTGTGTCGGTGTTTTGTAAACCGGCTAGTAACTTATAAGAATGTCACACTACTCAAGGAAGAAGATAGAAGTACCCAAAAGACACAAGGATTTATATTGGTTCAGGCTAGAGCCCTACATCCAGTCTCTATCTAAGATATGATCGAATGTGGTTTCCTCGCTTGAGTGCTATAGAGTTCTTACAATGGGGGTGCAAGAAAGGTGAAAGAGGTAGTAGACTAGAGCCTATAGTTGAACTGCTGGAATGAGAGCTTTAGGAGTTTGGAGATGGCTTGGAAGGGTGCCTTGGCTTCCCTTATATAGAATTCGGAGCCAGAGAACATATAGAGATGATCCTCTTGTAGGCAATGTTGTCTTGAGTTGCACGTCCTGGTGTGGCTACCGTCATGGTCTTCCTACCACTCTGTTGCATGGTGTGGCGTAGCCTACAATGGTGACCATGGTGGCACTATGGGCATGGTGGTTGTTTGCCAACCATCCTATGCAACGTGGTCCTATGGGCTCTTCGAATGGGAATTGGTAGCCTTCCCTGGGTTGATGATCATCTTGCTGCTCGCGGAGGCGATGGCATGATCCCTTGAGTTAAGGTTGTGGCCTTCGCTGGCCTAGGTGGCCTCCAAGTCAATGTCTCTATCATGCATGGCTCCCGTCCTCTAGTGGGTGGAGTCATACTCATATCCTACTGAGTCATACATGGATGGTGCATCATCGGACTGGTTGTTCCACTCGGGAGGTGTTGTACTCTGGAGTGACAGGGATGCCGAGGTGTTGTACTCTACTGTCACAAAGGATGGTGTTTAATCAGACCGAGGTGGATGCTATCACTTTGCTCCTTGTGGGATCAGCACAGTATCACTACTACATAAAATCTTTTTCTGAGGCACTTCACTTTTATTAACCATGGTGGTTTTTTTAGAAAAAATGTCACAGTTAATGCCTTAATCATGGTGGTCTTTTTTTCATTAACCGTGACAGTTCAAAAAACCGCCACAGTTAATTGTTTACCGTGGCACAGGCATTCTTATCCCAACTACCATAGTAAATGTTAGTCCCAAACAACCCATCTAGGCCCAATATCAAGCTCCCAATATATATATCATGACCCTCAAACCCTAACTCACTCCCTCTCTCATTCTCAACTCCCTCAGCCGCAGATGTCAAAAAAAAAACTTCCTTAGCCGCTCCCACCTTCCTCCCTTCCCGATGCCGGATGGCCAATCCCTTACCCGGCCTCCCTCTCTTCCCGACGAGAGGGAGGAAGACGCGTCGAGGCAGCCTACCTCTCCTCCTTGTCCCCCTCCTCCGTCTCCTCCATCCTTGGTGGCACCCCTTCACGGCGGCACGTGGTGGCACCCCATCCCGGTGGATGTGGAGGCGGCCCGGCGGCTCCCTCCTTCGAGCAACACCTTCTCAGGCATGGCGGCACAGAGGCCGGATCCGGTGGTGTGACCCTACGGCGGCACAACTCCTCTAACAGCAGATCCGGTGGCGTGGTGCTCGTGGTGGCATTCCAGGCCACGTAGCGAGCGGATCGGTGGCGTGGAAACCATAGAAATAGTGAGAGCGGATCCAGCGCCCCGGATCTAGGCCTATTTATGTCTTGATCTAGGCTTCCTCTTTTTTCTGATTGAGCGTGGTGGTTTTTGGTGGTTTTAAAAACCACCACGGTTAATCCATCGTTTAACCATGCCCTTTCCTTCGTGGCGGTTCCAAAAACAGCCACAGTAAATAAAAAAACCGCTATTTAATCATTTATGTAGTAATATATGTATGTCCTATTCAGAGCAAGCAGAATTGGTGGGACTTGGTTCCTTCCCATCACTCCAAGAGGTCTTGATAGAGAGGTTGTGGGTGTTTGCCTTGGAACACGGCTACAACAGAGGGAGAGTTCATGGTAGGCTTCAGTCTTCGTGCTTGATATCGGTCGTTTGGGCTTATGCTAGCAGCTGGTGTATTTGACTTGCCGACTATTCCATGCCTCGATCGAGATACCCAGGATCGCATGACCCCAACACACCGGGACTAAAGTTTGCCGTTTATACCCGATTGGAGCCAACCTGGATTGATGGTCCCATGGTCCTTTAGTCCCTTTGTACCCTATACATGCATGGCTCCTTGAGGTACCAGGACCTAGTAATGCTGCCTCTATACTTTAAACAACGTTTAGGGTCTCAGACCTAATCGCCAGTCATTTTCATTTGAGTCCGGACATATCGATTTTTTTTTCTTTCTTTTTCTTGATAAATATCAATGTTTGTTTCTTAATTAATTTTTAGTTTGCATTCATGTAGCGTCTGAGTTCACCTGGAAGGGAAGGCGCCAAAGTCCATTAGGGTGTCTGAAGTATGCCGGAATGGCAGGACGGCCACGCGAGCCCCATTACCTTAAAATTAGAAGAAGTACGCCACCGTAGATGCCGGCGGCACTAAAGTGCTAGAAGGCGTTAGAAAACAAGATTGTTAAATGGGTGGCATCGATTGTTATGTGATCTCCGCCATGCTTGGGTTTACCTGGTATGCATGTGGTTGGGTTCGCCGTCCAAGGTTTTGTTCCACTCGTTTACCTGGTATCGATGATAGACCTCGCTGTACTCATTCATATATATCGCCGGCACCAGCATGCAGCTAGAAACAGCTCGATCATATAAATTGCCAAAACAAGAGAATCGAGAGGTGCGATTATATAAATTGGTGACATATGGGCGCACCTGAATCAAGCAGCCACACTGCCGGTACTACTGTGTATGCATGGCGCCAATGCTTGCGGCCGCAGTGGCGGCTGTCATGTGGCTGCAGCTCTTGGTGGTGGCTGAGGCTGACGACGCAGTGGTGGGCGGTGAGCCGCCGATTGGGCTTCCGGCTGCAATACCCGCTGCGGAGACGTGATCGTGCCATTTCCCTTCGGGATCGAACCCGGTTGCCACCTGCAGCGGCCATCGTTCAACCTCAGCTGCACGGTGCACGCTGGCCCAAGCAATGACACGGTGTGGTTGTTGTCGCTCGACGACATCGAATACGACGCCTCCATCGGGCAAATCGTCAACATCTCCCTCCATGACTCCACCATCCGCCTCGTCATGCCCATCCTTTATCTAGGCAAAGTGGAGCAGCAGACGGGCCTCCGCTTGTCAGTAGAAGAGCTACGGGAATGGGACCTGGCATCCAGCGTCGTGCCATGGCTGCCGAACCAAGCGCGCACTGGGAACGCGACATGCCCAGCAGATTTGTTGGGCACGTGCCATAGCAGTCACAGCACCTGCTATGCCACTAACCATACTGCTGGCAACATCACCGGCTACGTGTGCAGATGTGACGATGGTTATCTAGGCAACGCGTACCTCAGCGACGGATGTCATGGTATATATATTTCATTTGTTTTCCAAGTCATCTATATATCCGACCGGCAATCGGATCCGGCCAGGCAACCATACGCTTCTAATGTTTTGTTATCGTTGTGTAGATATCGACGAGTGCGCACATCAGGATAAATGTTTTGGCGATTGCAAAAAATTTACCAGGCAGCTATACGTGCCAATGTCCCAAGGGAACCATCGGCAACCCATACGCTCCTAATGGCTGCTTCAAACCAAACACAGGTAACTCTTTCTTCCTGATGAAACATCATCTTAAAATAACTGAGATGAAGCACCATATGTGTCTTTGTAGAAAAAAGGCTAATTCACGCGCAGGCCATGGAATAGTATCTGATGACCAACGTACATTAGGCCAAACCCACCAACATCCACACTAGTAAAATCAGGCCAGTAGCAAACCTTTATCTTAAATTTATTCTAGTGAGCCACGAAAGAATAGTCATACTAGAAGCTGCAGATATTATCAAGGTACTAGAATGGATGATATAGAGTATTAAGTTATGACAAAATCAAATATTGCATGTGCTTTCATTCTTTTTAACCATTATTGTTATTTCTAGTTTTTGACAACAAGGTGCATAATAGCCTTTTTAATACCACAATATCAATATATAGTGCATATATATATTCTAAAAAGATTTCATATGAAACTAGATGAAAATAGATTACACTAGCTATACAAATTGTTTTCTAATACAAGAAGACATATTTTTAGCCACATCTTCTGAATATTAGATCATATATATTGCACCCCTTTATATAT
The DNA here is from genome assembly GCA_015847255.1 of Hyparrhenia diplandra. NCBI lineage: Eukaryota > Viridiplantae > Streptophyta > Magnoliopsida > Poales > Poaceae > Hyparrhenia > Hyparrhenia diplandra. The sequence goes on along the minus strand of JADLZK010005305.1, from coordinate 444,995 downwards.
ACATTTTCGTGTTGATTAGTTTTTATGTAATTTTTAGGGTTAATCATTGGCCTAGGAGTTGGCAGTGGAGCAATTCTTCTTTTTCTAGTGCTAAGCACCACATTTCTGATCCATAGATTCATGACACGGAAGAAAAGAATGAGACAAAGATTCTTCAAGCAAAACCATGGTCAGTTGCTACAACAATTAGTATGTCAAAGGGCAGACATAAGTGAGAGAATGATCCTTACATTAGAAGAGCTAGAGAAAGCCACAAACAACTTTGACAAAACTCGCGAGCTAGGAGGTGGAGGTCATGGTACAGTCTACAAAGGAATTTTATCGACACTTCATGTTGTGGCAATTAAAAAGGCAAAGATAGTTATACAAAAAGAAATTGATGACTTCATAAATGAGCTTATTATCCTATCACAGATAAACCATAGAAATGTTGTGAAGCTTCATGGGTGCTGCCTTGAGACAGAAGTTCCTCTACTTGTCTATGAGTTTATTTCCAATGGCACTCTTTACCATCATCTTCATGTTGAAGCTTTAGTATCACTCTCATGGAAAGATAGAGTGAGAATTGCAGTCGAAACTGCTAGGGCTCTCTCATATCTTCATTCACTAACTTCAATGCCAATAATCCACAGGGATGTCAAGTCTCCTAATATACTTCTTGATGACAATTTGACAGTGAAACTATCAGATTTTGGAGCTTCAAGGTACATTCCCATTGATCAAACCGGGTTAGATACAGCTGTGCAAGGAACACTTGGGTACTTAGATCCTACATACCATAGCACTGGTCATCTTACTGAGAAGAGTGATGTCTACAGTTTTGGTGTTATTCTAATTGAATTATTAACCAGAAAGAAGCCTGTCTCTTATAGGTCCTCTGAAGGATATGGTCTTGTGAGACATTTTTCCACTCTGTTGTCAGAACATAATTTAGATCAAATATTGGATCCACAAGTTACACGAGAGGGAGATGGGGAAGTTATCGACATCTCTTTGTTAGCAGTGATGTGTGTGAAACTTGTAAGCAAGGACCGACCCAGTATGAGGCAAGTGGAAATGACACTTGAAAGCATTCATGCATCAAAGGAGTATGCTTTAAGTGACATGTCAGACGAATCTGAGGAGAATTACAATCCAGTGAACGGTGAGTGTATTGGAGGGATAGACACAGACACTGGAATCCACCGTTGGCTAGGAGAGCTTGGAGAAAGAATAGTTGATGTGAGTAATGATGGCACCAATTAGGTGGGTCATATATATCTTGGCTTCAAGGATTACCTGCGCATTTGCTGCAGGTATTTATGAAGAAATTTTGGATTGCACTGAGCGTTAAGCACCAAAAAAAGAGGAACACAGATTAAAAGGTTGTGCTCTATTTAGAACTTGTAGTAATTTTGGAGAATATATCTATGTGTCAATTGTTTAAAAGAATGGTACTCTACATGTGTCAATTGTATCAGAGTCAGTGACATTTGGTCCTTGATCTCTTGCTTTCTTGTAAACAGAATTCAATTGTGTTCCTTTTAGGTTTCAGGATAATTATCCTTCAAAATGAAAAGTAATTTCAAAGTTAGGATCAGGCATTTGCAACAAGGCATCAGTAACATTTCACGTTCAGTTCTGTAGCTTCTTTAGCTCCAATTGATTCTATTGCTCCAAATACAGTAATTAATTAATCAACTGCAAAGTAAAATTAAAATTGACGATACCTGCGATCTTTCTAAGCTCTGTGAACTTGGGATGGAGCCAAATGCATACTTCCTGCCATGCCTCAGAACTGCCACTACTGCCATGCTTGGGCAGAATATGAGATGTGTGATCCGTGATCCTTCTGCGCTGGTTACACTACACGCGACAGCATGATTTCCCAAAACACCTAAATGTGCAGTGGCGGAGCCACCTATATGGCAAGCCACGCCAGCCGCCACACCTGACCGCTGGCGAACAATTTACTACAGTACTGTTCACAGGATGATCTCTATCATATTTATGCATATTTGATGACTATAAATGTATAAGTTAATGCATTTTGGAATCATTTTTATTATATATTTGTGTTCACTTATATAAACTAATACTTAGTAGTACTAAGGTTGCCATAGGTGAATTTTATCCTAGCTCCACCACTGTAAAACGCGACCAGATACAAGGAAAGAAATTAAAAGACCAATTGCAGCTCAGATCATATTCTGGAGATCTAGAAGTCTTTTTCACTGTAAACAAGCAAACAAGCTACGGCCTCATTAATTTTCTTTATAAAAGGAAGTATTTTTCTTGATTCCAATGCAGTTATTGCATTAAGTTGATGCAAACTTATTGATATCACTTTGGACCTCTGCATTAAAAATGCACATAGCCTTTGGCCACCTCCAATTGCTGTCTGGCCACTGCTACCAATCCTTTGAGCATGGCTTCTGGAGTACAGAACAAGGACTAATTTGATGTTGGCTGGCATTCGGCATACATAGGTAACTGAAACAACAAAATATATTGAGCTTCAAGAATATTAGTGAAGTGCTGACAGATCAATCTTCGGTAGCCTTCTTGATCTCCATCAACAACCAATCCTTACAACACATCATTGAATTAAAGGCATTTCTTAAAGGCATTTTTTAAAATTGCCTCATATTCCTTTTACTTAAAGGCATTTTTATGAAAAAGCCTTTAAAACTATTTTTTTGAGGCATTTTTTTAGAAAAATGCCTTCATTAGTTTTAAATTGGAGGCATTTTTTAAAAAACGCCTTAATTAGTTTTAGAATTGGAGGCGTTTTCTTAAAAATGCCTTCTATAGTCAGGTTGACCATGTCCAATTGATTATTTGAGCACTTGGGCCATATAGTAACACACAGAGAGGCACTTGGGCTGTATTCACGCACGGGATTGATGCAAGGCAAGCACCTCGTACACAATACACCGCACCACTTGGGCAGGCACCTGTACACCGCACCACTAATTCACGAAGCCTCCCCAAATCCGCGAGACAGAAGCGGCGGCGGCGGCATGAGGCGATTTGGAATCGCGGCGGACTGAGTCGCGGCGGCCGTCGAGGATTCCACTCCGAGGACTCCAGCGCGGTCCTCCCCCTGCGTGTGAAGGGAGGTGCGGAGGCAGGGAGGGAGGCGCAGCTGCGGCGTCTGGAGCAGGAAGGCGAGCGCGTGGAGTTCATCACTTCGTCGACTTCTCTGAGATCCGTAAGCACCCTGCCTGAGTTCGCTGAGATCCTCTTCGACTCCTTCGCCCAACACGAATCTGCTGCAACTCCATCGTTGAATTCGTGCAACCTCCATCATCCACTGACGGCTACGACTCCGTCGCCCAACACGACTTCTCTAGGTAAATCCTCAATCCCTCTGTTGAGATGTTGGTTGATTTTGAGAATCGATTTGATCTATCTGAATACTCTGTATTGAGATGTTGCTGGTTATATGTGAATCAACTTGCTCTATGGGAATATACTCTGATGTAGTTTTGGTAGCCAATAGGTGCTGGCAATGCAGATGCCTTGAGAGGCTGCTGGTGCTCTATGTGAATTTACTCTAATGTAATTTTGGTAGCCAATAGGTGTTGTCTGTAACGCATTGAAAATGCTCTCATGTTAGGATTTTCAATAGGTGCTCTAATGTAATTACTAGTTATGAAATAGGCAGCAGCAGCTCCATCAATGCAAATTTAGTTCTCGAACAGGTTGTATCCTGCAGATTTAGTTCCATCTCGGAACGGATTCAACTCAGGGGCTTTGTTTGTATACCCTTTTATTCATCTCAATCAATGTTACTAACTATCTGCATCTTTACTTTACCACTAATCATTTAACTAGTAATTGCTCTGGACTCATGTTACTAACTATCTGCATCTTTACTTTGCCATGAAAAAATGCTCTATATCTAGATATTGTGTGGCGTAAAATGCTTTTTTTTCTTGTCTTTGAAATTGTATACTTTGGGAAAACGTATACTTAATGTGGCAAACATTGTTGCAGCCAACATGGACAAGCAGTGGATGAGAGCACCTAGGTAATATATTAGTAACAAATTGCTCTTGCTTTCCCTGTGTCGAGTATAGTTCCATAGAAAGCTTAATTTTCATTGTTGCATCTTAGGTGGTCAGTCGAGTATGACGAAGGGCTTCGTAACTTTATAGTATTTGCCTTCGCTACATCAGCCCAGCAGAATAGAGTGCTTTGTCCTTGCCGTGATTGTGGAAATAATTACTGGTTAGAGGCAGAAGATGTTCGAGATCATTTGATTTCCACTGGGTTCATGGATGGATACTCATCCTGGATTCATCATGGCGAGGGCATGTCATCTGTACCCAGTCCTGCTTTGCACTCACAATCAGAGGATGATGACGTTGAGGTGGATCCAATGGAGCAGATGCTAATGGAGGGTTTTGGGATGTATGATGCTGGTGCTTTAGGTGAAGAAGAGGATTTGAGGATGAGGATGAGGATGATATTGATGCTGAAGCATACTACAAGTTAGTTCGTGATGGGAGCCAAGAGTTGTATCCGGGCTGCAAGACATTCTCAAAGCTACAATTTCTCATTAGGCTCCTTACCTTGAAGAATCGATGGAGAGTGGGCAATGGTTACTTTGATGAGCTCCTGCCTTTAATTAAGGATGCACTTCCAGAGGGTGAGGTGCTGCCAAAGAGCTTCCATGAGGCCAAGAGATTCGTGAAGGCTATTGGAATTGGTTATCACTGCATTGGCGCTTGCACAAATGACTGTGTACTGTTCAGGGGAAATATGCCAAAGCCAACTCATGTCCAGTGTGTAAATCAAGCAGGTGGAAGAGTGAGAAAGGTGGAGTCGATGGAAGGCGTGTCCATAGAGTTCCTGCAAAGGTGGTTCGACATTTTCCACTGAAGAAACGGCTCCAAAGGTTATTCATGTCTTCAAAGACAGCGCATAAAATGAGGTGGCATAACGAAGGTCGCACAAAAAGATGGCTTGTTGCGTCATCCGGCAGACTCTCCGACATGGAAGAATTTTGATGCCACATACAGATGGTTCAGTTCAGAGGTTAACGTGCCCATCATAGCACCTTCCATGATTGGTTTTCAGACCATGTAAGTACCTATAATATTTCTCAGTTTAGATTAGGACACCATATTGTTTTGACATCATTAAACTTTTAGGTTCAAGGGCTGATATCTAGGGGTAATGAGATCCCTGATGAAGTAAGGCTCCTAGCACAGAAGCCTTATATGATGGTCAAGAAGTACAACAGCTACTCTGTAAATGGGTATACATTCCACACAAGGGGTTATGCTGAAGGCAAAGCCACTCAATGTGATGCAGTAGCACTTGTGGCCAAAACATCTAGTTTTTCAAGTTCAAAAGATAACAACCCATCTGTAGGAGATGTTGCTTATTATGGCCGCATATCAGAAATAATAGAATTAAATTACTCAAATACAGGACATATGGTTTTGTTCAAGTGTGATTGCGTTGACAGTGTACATCAAGGTAGAGGGGTCGAAAAGAACAAACTTGGGACAACACAAGTAAATTTCAACAATCTACTTAATAGTGGTAACGATGTCTTTGATGAGCCATTCATCTTAGCAGCACAAGCGACCCAAGTTTATTATGTACAAGATCTTGTTGATACGGACTGGCATGCTGTGGTTGATGCAACTCCAAGGGATTATTTCAATATGGATGCTAGAATTGACGATAAGGCCCACATCGAGTTTCAGGCACCACTTCATAAGGTGATTGTTGTGCCTTATCTCATATCAGTATTTTTCTAACTAAATAGTAGATAAGTGATAAAGTTAGGAGTCATCTTTGTAGGATGATATGGAAGTAATAAAGTGTGGTATGGAGGTTGGTTTGGCATCTCCAAATAGTAAAAAGCTGGTGGCATTGGGTACCATTCAGCAAACTGATAGGAAAGCTACAGCTAAGGATGGCCAACCATTGGCAGATTACATTGAGGTCCTTGTGAACATTGTTTACAAACAGACAACCATATTGCCTCGTGCACATGGGAAGATACAGAATTTAGGAAGTGCAAATGCTCGTTGTATACCATGGCCTTGGCAAAATGTATGATCTCTATACTTGAAAATGTTCTTCTGTTTATTTCTAATCATGAAAGGCTAAAGTCTACTTTGCTGTAACCATTTTGCAGATCATTTCTACAGATGGCACTACATTGCACTCTAAGGTAGCACACTGTTTTAGCTAACACTTTTTAAAGTTTGACTTTAAATCTGAAATTTTCTATTGTAGTTTTGTAGTTCCCTTGACAAAGTCACCCTAAACACAAGTGGGACAGCAGGACCAAAAAGGTCGACATCAAAACATGATGCTACAAGGCTTAATAAAGTCCAAGATGCTTCACAGAGTATGCCACAAAGCAAGATGTCAAAGAAGGCATGTAAAGGAGAAACGGAGCAACCCCAGTCTGTAGAGGGCAAGAAAGGTAACATACATATAACATCTGAATTGACAGATTTGCGGTGGTGTTAAAAAGCGTGCCATGTCTCAGCCTTATTTTCCCATTCAATGTTTTAGTTAAATATTGTATTGCAGTTAGAAGTGAGATGTTTAGTTAGAAGTCAGCATAACCAACAAAGAGACCTTTGGATCAAATAGCCTTCCTAGTTCTTGCCTTCTTGGAGTAGAACTTGTATACCAGCAGCATACCAAAGTACACATGAACATGTCGATTAGTAAACCTGGGCACAATTACACAATAAAAAGAAAATCAAGTAACTTTTGCCTTTTGTTTATGCTGCTGTGACACCTTAATTTGCAATGTTTATTTTGGTTAAAGTGTGAATGATTCAGTTCATATATGCTCTTCAAAAAGGGTTACTGTAACAAGTACTGGATGTTGCAACTCATTGTGATGGAAGTGCTATTCAGCTAGTAGTGTTCATTGAGATTTTTCTGTTCTCTTAACAGGAGCAATCGCCAAGTGAAGAAACTAAGAAGGCCGACAATGGGGAGATATCTATTCAGTTGGATATATATACTAGCATTTGTATATAATTTTGATGTGAGCATGTCATGCTTTTTATCTTTTAAAAGGGACCAGGAAACTTGTCATTGATAATTGAGTACCTAAGCTACAGTACTTAGGATCTTGATTACTTTTCTGTTTGACGGATATTTGGAGACAGAAACTTATGTCCGTGAATGATTTTAATATTTGTATGGATATATTGTTAGGATTTTTGTATGAACCTAAGCTACAGTATTTGGAGACAGAAACTTATTGATATTGTTTGGTTACAAATTTTACTGTGTATGCCTGAGATTTTCTGTATATGAGAGTTGGTGTTGGAGGCATTTTAATAATGCCTCAATAATTTTTGAAGGCTTATACAAAATGCCTTCAAAAAGTATTGTAGGCATCTAGAAAATGCCTTCAAATGTTGACTTTAGAAGGCGTATTGGAAAAATGCCTCAAAAGACCTTTTAAGTCTTGGTTATAGCCGACATTTTCAAATATGCCTAAAAAACCCTTTGAAGGCATTTTACCACTTTTAAAGGCATTTTTGAATGCCTTGTATAATAAACTATGCTGTAGTGAATTCCTCAGATTCTTTGGTATCCTTAAAAGAGATCTGAACCGGCGGCAGTTGTCATGCCTAAGAATTCTATACACTTTTACCTCATCATGATGCAATACATAGCTAGGTATCTCTTGAAATACTTCAAAGATCTCTGATTCTTGCACAGAAGGCTGATCGAATGAAGCAGGTTGCAGCGTTGTTGTATTGCTAGCATCGTTGTCTCTTATTAGCTGATCATGAATAATGACTGGCGGTGTCCTCTCAATGTCCTCCTGCCTTTTTCTTTTCTGGGGATGTAGCATCACTACCACTACTTTGATAAGGATTGAAGAAATACGATACGTTGCTGGGGATTAGGCTATTTTGCATTATTGACAAGAACAACAACCCATCATCACAGCGTGAAACAGAATGTATTGTTTTGCTTCTCGTGTTGACCATCAGCACATCTACCGTTGTGTCTCTATAGCTCCAGTAGCCGTCCTCATCAGGCTCATGCAACCAGAAGCAGATAACCTCGGGATCGTCCAAGCTCACGACGGGGTGGTCGAGTGGGAAGCACCGGAGGCCCTTGTAGGAGTCGAGCGCCCACAGCTCAGAGGCGTCAACGATGGCATCTTTCACCCACTCCATATCGTCATTGCCGATCCTCATGGTCCAGGTTTGGATTGTGTATGCGTGATGAGAACGTTGGCAGCTGGAGGCACCGGCGCATCCGCTTCCGCAACAGCAGCGGGGGAAAATGTTGACAAACTTGAGCGCGTTGCCCCCAGCAGTGGCACACACGTTCCGGTTTGATGGCGGCCCCCATACGTTCTCCATGGGGAGCGGTATATACTGCAACCTGGGTGTCTCCTCTAACACGTCGCAGAGCAGGACACCGAGCCGCCATGGATCGTCGAGCTTGACCCAGCAGAGTAGCCCGTCGCCGATAGGGACCATTGCGTTCCAATACGAAGCAAGATTTTCTTGGACTTCACTAACATCGCGGAACCTGATCTGCACACGCTTGATGCTCCACTCACCAGAACGGAAGACGGAGAGGTCGGCCTCCCTCATCAGCTCCGGCGTGTCCGGTCCCGCCGACACACTCTCAGCCTCCCCTACCACGACCACGTCGTCACCACAGCGCACGAGGCCGGTGGGATGACCGAAACGGAAAGGCGGAAGCAGGCACAGCGACGGCGGCCGTGGGGGTCTGCGGCGGCGTCGCCTGCGCAGTACACGAAGTGATCATCTGTGTAGTCAGAAGACTCGGAAGACTCAGAATAGTCGTCTTCTTCGATAGAAACCTCGAGGAGCACGACGTGGATGAGCACGGCATCCCCATGCGCCGCGACGACCCCAGTATTCGCCGCATCAAGGCCGTCAGGTATCTCAAGGCAGACGCGAGAAATCTCTGGTGGCTCTGTGAGATCACAGACGGAGATATGGATCAGGTGGCCGGTGCTGGTGCGGGCGGCCGCCAGTGTCTTGGCGGAGGCGCCGGTCGTGGAGTAAGTGGAGCCCTCGACCTCGATCTTCAAGTCCGGCCGGAGCATCACCCACCGTGGGTATGCGGCAGACGACGCATCGGAGGGAGGTTGCGCCGTTTGTGCTTCCATGGGCGCCGCCGCCACCATCACCGCTGCCCTAGCTATTCTTCCAATCCTTATGGTATGGAGGAAGGATCGATGCCGAAGGTTTTTGTGCCCTCTCAGGAGGATCGATACGTCGAATCTTTCGGTGAGCTCCACTTAATAAGGAACGGTGGATACGAGTTGCAAACGGAAAGCTTTGTAACCAACATATCCTTGATCTCTTGTGGGCAAAACTATATATCCCATACATAGAAAGAAATTATTAACGTTTATATTATTGTCTGGTACCTGTGCCTAGTAAATATATGAGAGTTGGGACTTGGGCCGTGCCGGGCCGTGCCGGCCCGGCACTCTCGTTAACTTCGTGCGCTTCGGATCGTGCCCCTTAGGCACGGGGAAGCATACCGGGCCGTGCCGATATGGCACGTCAAATTTTTTTCTTTGGCCCAAGCACAGCCCGTGGCACGCCGGCACGCCTTCGGGTCATGCCGGCCCAAGCACAGCCCTCAAAATATCTACGCTACTTCTCTTTTTTGTGGTGTGATATAAAAAAATTATGTATGTTGTATATACTATTTCAATGAAATTTTAATGATTTTCATAATCTATTTAAGTATTAGATGAGAGGTAGTATCGTAAATGCTATAAAATTACATTGTAGAGTAATACAAGTGTGTACGTGTCACATTCGTCTTGTGCCAGCCTAAGCACGGCCCAAAGTACGGGCCGTCATGTAGCCCGTCGTGCCGAGATCCTAGGCACGGCACGGCCCTCGTGTTCGTGTCGTGCCAGCACGGCCCAAAATATTTCGTGCCGTGCCATGCTTCGGGTCGTGCCAAAAGTCCGTGCCATAGCCCGCCCTCAAATGACACGGCCCAAGTCCTAGCTCTATGCATCTCAATTGGACACACGAGCATTGTACCTAAACGTATAATTGGGTGTTTGGCTGACGGTTTTGGGACTCATAGAAGTACTCATGCTGTTTTATTGTGAGAGAAAAACACTATATCATGGCTGAATTTTTTTTCGAACAACTGGCTTCCCCCATTACCCCCCATTTCCATTAATAAAAATGAAAATACAGCAGAACGTTTAGACAATTCAGGCAGCAAAGACGACACCCAGAAAAAGAAAACAACCAAAGGCATGGCGGACAAGTTAACCCCATCGGACTACAGTTCAACCAAAAGCATGGGGGACAAGTTAACCCCAACAACCTACAGTTCACCAGAACGAGCAGCCTAGCGAGTCCCGAAATGACCATTACACTGGAGAAATCTGTAGAACAGCTACTCCTGCTCCAAATCATCAACATCTTCATCTTTGTCTCCGGTCAGTAGCTCGGGTTGGACCCGGCGGTCTTGGCTCAGAAGATTGACGGCGAACTGCAGGGTGGCCTCAACAGCTTGAGTCCACATCTTCTTGTCTCCCTCTTTTAGTAAACCTGCCCAAAATTTCATGAGTGCGCACGCATGGCATATGATTTCAATGGATTATGAATCTTTTTCCTTCGAAACAAATTGCATTTTGTTTTTCTAAATAGCCCAGCAAACGACAGCCAAACCCACAGCATTAAACTGCTTGCCATTAGGAACCGATTTGTCACACCAAATCGAGCCTTGTTCAAAAGAGTTAGGAATGTCATTCGCCCCCAAACATGTGGCCAATGTAGCCCAAATAGATCTGGCAATAGGACAGGTGAACAACAAATGGTCCACAAATTCTTCCTGCCTACAGAAATAGCAAACAGGATCTCCTTTCCAATTCCTTCTAACCATATTGTCCTTTGTAAGAATGGCCTTATTGGCTACAAGCCATAAGAAGAATTTGATTTTAGCAGGGATTTTAGCCTTCTAGATATTCTTAAAGTGAAAACCACTATCATCAGAGATAAGAGCATTATAAGTGGATTTCACACTAAATATTCCACTTTTTCAAGTCTCCAATAACATCTATCTTGACAAGCAGATAATTTTTTAGTAATAATTTCTTCTTTAAGTGTTACCCATTCATGTAACAAGTCATTTGTCAGCTATCTGCTGAAAGATATAGGGCCCCACTGATCATATCAGAAACACTGATATTTTCTTTACCGCAAAGCTTAAAAAAGAACAGGATGATAAACACGTAGAGGTTTATCTTTCAACCAAGTATCACACCACAGGGAGGTGGAACTCCCATCCCTGATGTCAAATTTTCTTCCTTGAAAATAAACATCCTTTATCTTGAGCAAGTCTGAGCACACTGGAGAATCATTTTGTTTATGTTTCACACTTGTGATTGAATCTCTTTTGAGATATTTATGTTTGACTATGTCCTGCCATAGTCCAGCTTCTTTATCAAGTTTCCACCACCACTTACAAAGCATGCTGACATTCATCTTTCTGATATCATTTATTCCCAGCCCCCTTTCTCTTGCTTTTGCAAATTTTGATCCATTTTACCGGATGATATTTTCTCTTTGTATGACCCCCTTGCCAAAAGAAAGTCGTTCTCATTTTACCCATGGTATTCACCACTGTAATTGGGAAGAGGTAGATTGACATATCATAAATTGGTGCATTATTAAGACTAGATGTTATAAGAGTGGATCTTCCAGCTATGGTCAGGGTGGAGCCTTTCCATACATCTAACCTTTTTGCACTTTTATCAAGCAGAGATGACCAATCAACCACATGCAGCCTACTAGGGCTTACTGCCACCACCAAATATTTTATGGGAAAATAGCCAATCTGGCAATTGAATATTTCAACATAACTAGGACCAATATTATCCATGTCATTTACAATCATCACTTCACTTTTGTTAGAGTAGAAGCTTCAAATTTCTGGCCTTTTCTAGGTTATTTTCCGGGCAAACGATTGTATCATCTGCATATTGCAGAATCACAACCACATTTGGAATAATATGCTTGATGAGCCCAACAGTTAAGCCATTATTTTGAGCTTGGTGAATCATTCTGGTTGGGCAGTCTACCACAAAGTTGAAAAGAAATGGGAACAGGGGATCTCCCTACCTCACCCCTTTATAACTCTTAATATAAGGGCCAATCAAATTATTGACTTTTACACTAACAGTTCCTCTAGCCACACTACTACAGAATCGCTCATCACTACCGCCCGGTATCACTTGCTGAAATTTAGTCCACCGGCAGCGATGAACCGCACCCGGCAGTGATGAGCCGTTCGGCAGGCGGGACAACCCGAAACTCCACGGGCTCGACTAAATCCGGCGGTGATGATTTAGATCACCACCGGGTTGAGTCATTCCCCGCAAATGGTCTTGATGGACCGCGGATCACTTTCGCGGGTTTGAATTAGAACCGATAGCGATTTGAAGATTGACACAACCGGGCTGAATTAGAACCGATAGCGATTAACTTGGGAGGGGAAGCAAAATACAATGACAAGGAACAAAAAACAAACAAATGAAAACAGATCAGATTGACACGCATCGGATTAACAAACGACTCATCCATTAACAAACGACACAAACCAAATTAAACTGTCATAGAAAACAACCGATATAATAAATTAACATAAAAAGAAAGTGGCTGGCCTAATTAAGCGCCTTCTTGGCCTTCTTGGCCTTCTTGGCCGCCCACCTAGCCTTCTTCCCGGTGGCCGACTCCATCTCCTCCGGTTTGGCGGTATCCCCTCGGCGAGGTTATCGGCCAAGTACTCGATCCGGAGGCCGATGATGGACTTCTCCTCCAAGTGGTGATTCACCGTTGGCGGGGACAACTTGGTCGGCCGGCTGTTGAGCTTGTTGCGGGCGGTGCTGAGGCGATGCAGGATGAACTTCTCCGCCCGGTCGGCAGTCATGTCGATCGTCGGCGGCGTCACCGACCCGGCCGGCTTACTGTGAAAACGGGGTAGAGAGGGGAGTGTGTTTGGAGAGTGGAGTGTTGGAGAGCGAACCGAGACAGGGGGGTTACGTACGTATAAATAGGACTCAGCCACAGTTAATTTCTAAGACGAGGGAACAGTTGAACGCAAATGATAGAAAATTAAGATTGACACGCATCATATTAAACCGATACAAGAAAACAGTGGGACCCAAATTAACGAAAGATAAAGAGATTGACATGCAATAGATTAACCAACAACTGATTCCTTAGCAAATTAACCACACAGATCATTGTATCTTACACATCCACACAAATCGGACAACACATAAATTAACATAAAAAGAAGAGAACCTAGGCCGCCTTCTTGGCCTTCTTGGGCGGCCGCTTGGCGGCTTCCCGGCGGCGCGCCTTCCCGGCCTCCTCCTCTAGCTTGGCGGTATCCCTCGGCGGAGGTATCGGCCGAAGAGTCGATCTGGAGGGTGTAGAAGTTGGTCCTCTCCTCGAGGGGCAGATTCACCTTTGGCGGGCCAACTCATCGGCCAGCCGTTCAGCTTGGTGAGGGCGGCGCGGAGGCGCTCCACGGCGGGAACTTCATCTCCAACCGGGTGGCGGCCATGTCGACGATCATGGGCGGCGAGTCCGCTTTCCCGTGAGAGGGGCACGAAAGAGCAGTTAGTGTTGGATAACGGGAGGGGGCGGGGACGGGGTATAAATGTGGCGTTTCCAAAAGACGGTTCCTCGGAAAAACGTGAATCGGCGACCGCCGCGCCCAATGGCCGTCTCCTCCTCGCAACGGCGATCGTATTTTCCAAAGCACAACCGACAGTTAATTGTTTGTTTTTGACAAATTTTACATTGAACAAGTTAAGATTCAAATCAAATTTAAGCACGATTTAATTTTAATCGCTCTTTGAACTGAAACGAAAATGCATTCGGGGGACGGAGGGAGCAACACACGACAATAATATATATAATTTTTATTTTATTAATATGTAAAATAAAAAAATAGAACATATAATAAAAATGATAAAAAAAACAAAAAAGAGGAAGGCCGCCGGCCTAGTCCTCGCCCCTCGTCCTCCTCCTCCTCCTCCACCGGGCGTCGTCCTTCTTGGCCAAGGCGTTGAGGGCGATCCCGCCAACTGCTCCACCTTGGGGGGCGTAGTGGTTGATCTTTTCTTCCGCAGGTGGCTCCACCGTTGGAAGAAGACCATGGCCGTCCGCCCGGCTCATTCGGCTTCCTAAAGGCAGGCCGGAGAAGATCGGGGTGAAATCCCTCTCGATTATCTCGATAGCGGCGCCGGCGGCTAGGCGATTAGCATTGGGCTGCGACCTCTAGCCGGGAGGCCGAACGTTCATGCGACCCCCACTTAGGAGAGGGCGGGACGTAGGAGTCGAAGTCGTCGGAGTCGGACCTGGGGTCGGCCGCCGGCGCCTCCACCACCGGATCCTTGCCCTTGTCCTCCGCCGCCTCCATCTCCTCCCTAGTGCGCTTGTTTGATCCAGAGGCGAGGCGGCTATGGCGCCGATAATTACAAAGAGAATGTGGCTAGATTAGAGAACTGGAAAGGATGAACGCCATGATCAGAGTGTGTGCTTAAATAGTGAGTTTAGTCGGCTGCTCCACTTCCCCATGATCGAACGCGGCGTCAAAGCAACCGCTTGGAATTCCCACGATCGCTGTTGGAATTCGCACGATCGCTTTGTCGGCACTGCGCTTTCCATGACGTACGTGTTGCGCTCGAATTCCTGGGCTGCGCGGCGTTTCCAATGGCGGACGGTCTCCACCTACATTGATCACTGCCGGGCCACACATGAACCGGCGATTAACAAAACGGTGAAACAAATAGTTATATCTGTAAAAATCGATTTATTGAAATCATTACTTTTCTCATAGCATTAATGCATTGAGAGTTCAACTAACCCCGTTCGCCGCCACGTACACTCCGTATTATAAATTTTCATTTTTTAGTATACATATAGGCTGCCGTGTAGTGTTCGCTTAAAGGTCATGGCACAGATACGTCACGGCCGCAGCCTTGAGAATCATGTTGCTCTAGTCTTCACTACCGGTTCCACTTAATTAAACCGACGGTGTCTCGCTTCCCATGAGAAAAGGTTGTGCTCCCTCCTACTACGTCGACGGGTTATATCAATGGCAGTAATAACACCGCCGGGTGCACTTCCAGAACCGGCAGTGATTAAATATATCACTGCCGGTGGTCTCTACGCGGTGTTATGCGGTTTATCACTTGCTGGGTTAGAACCGAGAACGGCGGTGTTTTGCATTGTCAACGGGCGAAACGATGCGCCCGGCGGCCTGACCATCTGCGCCATTGCGGCGAGAGCACTTCTTGCCGCGTTCTCCGTACCACGCCACAATGCTTGCTTTATGCCGGTACCAATTATCCGGCAGTGATATGGACCGGGAGTGATCAGTCATTACCATGGCATGTAGCCTATAAGAACGGCTAGTGCAGCCCTTAGGTTTGCAATTCAGTTCTCTTGGTCCTCTTTCTTGATACTCTTGATTCAGTTGCCCGTTCTTCTTCCTCGATCTTCTTTGCTACTCTCCACATACATATCTATGGCCTCTCTATGGGAGAAAGCCCTCCACGTCTGAATATTGTTCTTATGCATCTTAGGCCACCAAAATGGTTCACAAGAGGTGCTACAAGAGTCTTATTGAAGATTGAGCAGCGCCGAAGGTTAGAACCGCTGTGAGATTCACGGAGCCATCCGGTTCTGTGTGGTCGGGAGAGTGGACAGCTGGATTTACATGTCCATGAGAGACATGGCATTCTCCGGAGAGGATCATAGCCATCTATGAAAATCTCCTTCAATCCATGAAAATCTCCTTTGGTGATCAAAAGGAGATTTCATAGATTAAGATTGTCTTCTCTTGCGAGGGCCTATACATGCTGTCTTTGGACTAAACCACAGCTTTCTTTGAGCAAAGAAAATTTGTAAGGCATCCTTGCCGTGGTTTAAATGTAAATCCGAGTCATGCCCTCCTTGTAAGGTCGACCACAAGAAACCTCACAGAGCACCGATGGAACGTCAACGAGCGCCGATGGGCTTTCAAAATCCCATCGACATTTCATCGGCAAGAATCACATTACCTTCGGTGTTTTTTATTTTAAATGTGTTTGTACACTTTGATGAGAACATTGATCTCTTTTTAGAAAGGTCTTTGTTATCATATATGTAACTTTTTTCAAGGTCTTTGTTATCATATATGTAATCGGTTTGCTCCTCTCTCTATATGTAATCGTGTTCCTTTCCAATAGATGTTTGCATTTATATACATACGGGCGCACTTCTTATTTTTTTGACTCACTTCTTATTTTTCATGGACGAACATAAATATATAAATGCTCTATGTACTAACCGAAAAGTTGGTAAACATCATTCAAACACACAACTCGGTGAAAAAGGAAGGTCACGAGAATTAATCTCACGGCAAAGGAAAGAGATTAAAGCGTCCGTTCAAAATATATCACTTTAGGGTTTTAATAGGGCACCGGCGTAAACGAAACAGATTACACTACCGGTTTGCAAATATCAAACCGAGAGTGATCGACCTTCTATCGCGTTTATCACGTAGGAAAATCTAATAATAAAAATATGGAACAAAAAACCTAAGATCATGTGTGGGGGCATAATTTGGGTGTACAAGGTTGTAAAAAATTCAAGACATTTCTACATTGTGAGAGTAGACATGCTTCATAAAGGTACATGACCCCTTTCATCGGAAGCATGACCGACAATTACATCCATAAGCTATCTTTGGGTCATCTTCGTTACGTGTGGTCTCGGCCTCAAACTTTTTCTTAGACGTGCACATGCCACGTGTGAAGGAACCGCGATGTTTGAGATTTCTCGGACAAGGTTTGGTATTTTTTCCAATTAAATTGAATTTCTACACGGCGACCCCCGAGTAATTACAGGTTCAATCAAGGTTACCCTCTAACAGAGCCAGAGTGGTGCCAAAATTTTCCACATGGTCTCATGTGTCCTAGGAGGCAATTCGGTGTGTAGGTTGCTGCAAAATTTATAAGTTTCCAAGCTGTAATTAACCTCCTTCTATCGCGTTTATCACGTAGGAAAATCTAATAATAAAATTATGGATCAAAAAACCTAAGATCCTGTGTGGGGGGGCATAATTTGGGTGTACAAGGTTGTAAAAAATTGAAGACATTTCTACATTATGAGAGTAGACATGCTTCACAAAGGTACATGACCCCTTTCATCGAAGCATCACGACAATTACATCCATAAGCTATCTTTGGGTCATCTTCGTTCGGTGTGGTCTTGGCCTCAAACTTTTTCTTAGGCGTGCACATGCCGGGTTTTAATAGGGCACCGGCAGTGAAAGAGACTACACTACCGGTTTTCAAATATGAAACCGAGAGTGATCAACCTTCTATCGCATTTATCATGTAGGAAAATCTAATAATAAAAATATGAAACAAAAAACCTAAGATCATGTGTGGGGGCATAATTTGGGTGTACAAGGTTGTAAAAAAATTCAAGACATTTCTACATTGTGGGAGTAGACATGCTTCACAAAGGTACATGACCCCTTTCATCGGAAGCATGACCGACAATTACATCCATAAGCTATCTTTGGGTCATCTTCGTTCGGTGTGGTCTCGCCCTCAAACTTTTTCTTAGATGTGCACATGCCACGTGTGAAGGAACCACGATGTTTGAGATTTCTCGGACAAGGTTTGGTATTTTTTCCAATTAAATTGAATTTCTACGTGGCGACCACGGTAATTACAGGTTCCACTCAAGGTTACCCTCTAACAGAGCAGTGGTGCCAAAATTTTCCACATGGTCTCATGTGTCCTAGGAGGCAATTCAGTGTGTAGGTTGCTGCAAAATTCATAAGTTTCCAGCTGTAATTAACCTCCTTCTATCGCGTTTATCACGTAGGAAAATCTAATAATAAAAATATGGATCAAAAAACCTAAGATCCTGTGTGGGGGCATAATTTGGGTGTACAAGGTTGTAAAAAAATTCAAAACATTTCTACATTGTGGGAGTAGACATGCTTCACAAAGGTACATGACCCCTTTCATCGGAAGCATGACTGACAATTACATCCATAAGCTATCTTGGGTCATCTTCGTTCGGTGTGGTCTTGGCCTCAAACTTTTCTTGGACCACTACAAAACCAACCCCTATTTTGCCACACATAGCCTGGAACGAATACTAGATGTGTTGCTGATCGCATGTAGCCTGCCCACCTCCTCGGCCAATCCAACAATAAAAAAACTCTCGATTCATCCCAGCCTCTACCCATACGCACACCGTATGGTTCCACCTTTCCCCGACTTCACAGGTTCGCCGCTACGGCAGAGGGCAGACTGCCGGACTCGATGGTGATCTTGACTCGAAGTCCTCGCCGCGGCCTTCTCCGATGCCTGCCGGCTGGCCTCCCCATCCAGTCTGCACCGCATCTTGCTCCCATCCTCAGAACCTGCAGGTTCCTAGCTCCCTCCTATCCGATCCCTTCCATCCTGTCGTTCAGGTCAAAGTGGTGGTGGGAGAGAAGGGAGGCGGTTGCCAGATCTGAAAGAGGATGCCCTCTATCGGCACCACAATTCCTGATTTTCTAAGGTATGATCCTAATCCCTCGTCCCTTCCCATGTCTATGAGGATAGATCCATGTAATTTACCTCAGTTGTATTTACTCACGGAAGATTCAACATTTGATTTTTTTACATTGGATTAGATTTGATTAACCATGTTCATTATTATTTACACAACTGCTGCTTTCTCTTTTTTGTGGTTCTATCGATCTAATAATAATGTGAGTACTGGTGATGCAGCGATGCAAGAGATCTGTGCCAGACTGGTGATGTACTGACCTGTGCTAAAGTGTAATGGATCTGCAAAAAAAAAAAAGGTGAAATCTGACAGTAATTAAATGCTCTCACTTTTGGTGCTACACGTAATAATCTCTAGTTTAATTCAAGTAGTGGGCAATAGCTTCTGATTGATGTTAAAAATCAATCCTCATTTTCTAGTTGTTGACAATGTTAACGCAAGAAAACCTTAAATTGGCTAATTAGTTTTTTTTAGCATATTTATACCATTGTAATTTCCTTACTGTATTTTTCATAGGAATATAATTTCCATATTGCGTTGTCACTTCTTTGCATGAACTATATGAGTTTCTTACATCGAGCTCTTTCATGATTGATTAAGTATTTGGTAATATCATTGTAATGCAGAAGGAGCAATCACTGACTGGACTAAGGGTACTGACTCAGACATGATATGAAGATCTATGTGAACTATTAATTTAGAATCATATCTACTTAGAGATCTTAAATATTTTAACATGCAACATTAAGGTGGGTTTTTTAAAAAAAATCCATAGAACCAATAGCTTCTACTCTGAAACATTTTGCATTCTTTACAGTCCAATGTATTTCAAGTCCTTATCTTTTTAACATATTGCCGCACAGTTATTTACCATGGTACTATTTAGATGTAGTCCAGAACTTTGTAAGTACTAAAGATTCTTCCGTTGCAATTATTATTATTTAGTTTTGGCATGCACTATGTACTTAAAATATTTACTTACTGAATGCTCACTTTACTTTGCTGCAGAGATGTGTATGTAGAGTCTCACGCACTTGTACAGAACTACAATGTCATTTTTAAGTGTTAGTCACTGTAGGTGGTATATTGATGCCCTGTGGGTATAAATGTCACATTCATCAGGTTCAGACAAGTTCTAACAGTGACATACTCTAAATCTTCAATGCATGTACTTACAAGAACGTGCTGTGGTTCCATTCAGGATGACAGATCGAATGGAAACCTGACTAAAAGATCATATTAGGAGTACAAATGTTAACTCCACATCTTCGATTTGGGTTCTGAAGACATATGCTACATTGTAGTTTGGAGAAGGATACAAAGTGTGTATTTTACTTTCGTCAAACTCTGTAATTAGTCAATCTTTGTACACAATTACACGTTGTGCTATTTTCGTCTATGTACAGATGTATAAAGAATCTTTTATCTAATAAAGTTTTCATTATCTGGTTTTGTATGGGGATCTGTAGTTTATAGCTGTGGTTGATTGCTGTATGGAGTACTATAAAATATTTAATTGGCCAAGCCATTTGGTTGAAAAAAAAATTGTAATAACAATCGTGAAGCATATGGGGTATTTCTGCAGCAACACATGTATGTGTTGGTGAAATGCAGGCATATTCGTAGCTAGCTTGCAACACTTCTACACCTCTCTTACCAACGCATATATATGTGATGCAATAGAACCTTGCAACGCCACTTCTAGCAACGCATATACATACGTTGGTATAGACCGTAACAACACTTATTTATGCTTTTAGCAATGCATATATGCATTGCTAGAGGGGTGTTCCTCTTGTAGTGGGCGTGCATATGCCACATGCGAAGGAACTGCGATGTTTGAGATTTCTCGGACAAGGTTTGGTATTTTTTCAATTAAATTGAATTTCTATGCGGCGACCCCGAGTAATTACAGGTTCAATCAAGGTTACCCTCTAACAGAGCAGTGGTGCCAAAATTTTCCACATGGTCTCATGTGTCCTAGGAGGCAATTCAAAGTGTGTAGGTTGCTGCAAAATTCATAAGTTTCCAAGCCGCAATTAACCTCCTTCTATCGTGTTTTTTATCACGTAGGAAAATCTAATAATAAAAATATGGATCAAAAAACCTAAGATCCTGTGTGGGGGCATAATTTGGGTGTACAAGGTTGTAAAAAAATTGAAGATATTTCTACATTGTGGGAGTAGACATGCTTCACAAAGGTACATGAGCCCTTTCATCGGAAGCATGACCGACAATTACATCCATAAGCTATGTTGGGTCATCTTCGTTCCAAGTGTGGTCTCGGCCTCAAACTTTTTCTTAGACGTGCACATGCCACGCGTGAAGGAACCACGATGTTTGAGATTTCTCGGACAAGTTTGATATTTTTCCAATTAAATTGAATTTCTACGCGGCGACCCCCGTGTAATTACAGGTACAACTGGGGTTACCCTCTAACAGAGCCAGAGTGGTGCCAAAATTTTCCACATGGTCTCATGTGTCCTAGGAGGCAATTCGGTGTGTAGGTTGCTTTGCAAAATTCATAAGTTTCCAAGCTGTAATTAACCTCCTTCTATCGCGTTTATAACGTAGGAAAATCTAATAATAAAAATATGGATCAAAAAAAACCTAAGATCCTGTGTGGGGGGCATAATTTGGGTGTATAAGGTTGTAAAAAAAAATCAAGACATTTCTACATTGTGGGAGTAGACATGCTTCACAAAGATACATGACCCCTTTCATCGGAAGCATGACCGACAATTACATCCATAAGCTATCTTTGGGTCATCTTCGTTCGGTGTGGTCTCGGTCTCAAACTTTTTCTTAGACGTGCACATGCCACGTGTGAAGGAACCACGATGTTTGAGATTTCTCGAACAAGGTTTGATATTTTTTTCGATTAAATTGAATTTCTACGCGGCGACCCCGAGTAATTACAGGGTTCAAGCTGGGGTTACCCTCTAACGAGCAGTGGTGCCAAAATTTCTATGCGATGACATCGAGTAATTACAGGTTGAACTGGGATTATACATACTTCACAAAAGCATTACAATTAATTGATTACAATTGACACGGTACAATAATCAATGTGCACAAACACATTAAGAAATAACCACCTCAAAAACACCCTTCTAGCACCTATGCCCAAGGTGGTTACAATGCTACACGTTATGCTTACTGATCTAAGTAAGGCGGATGGGACCTCTGTGAAGAACCAATGTCTCTCCGTGTCGGCAAAGGCCCGACAGGAGACGAGGCTCATCTCCCGGCGAAGAAGCACAAGAATGCACGCTACTTGGCTCCTGCTTTCCGTCTTCCGGAGGTCCGTGCAACAATGGCGTTGCATGGGCATCACACCCAGCTTCTGTAAGCAACGTTGTAGCATCACACTGTCTACCCATGATAAAATGTTTATGTGGAGGGCTTTCTCCCAAATAGAGGCCATATATGTGGATAGGAAAATGGGCAAATAACAGAAGAGGTCAGCCGGCGCACGGTTCGCCATACATGGCTCTCTGCGCGGGGCTGTTTTTATAGGCGGTGGTAGGTGGGATTGAGCGGTGGTAGGTGGCAACAGTGTGATCTTATCACCGTGAGCGGTGGTACCGTGTGGTAGGTGGCAACAGTGTCTGATCACTGTCGGGTCAGCCGACGTTTATACCCGGCAGTGAACCTATAATGTAACACTACCGGTGCTACTACTAAACCGGCAGTGATTAACTATAGAAATGGGCGCGCGAGGTGAAAATTTCACAAGTCATTTGAACCCCCGTGCCATTCGTTCCGACCTCGATGATATATATTGGTCGGCGGGCGAGCTGAAATTTTCCCCAGGTCATTTCAACCTCGCGCCCCAATCGTTCCCCACCAGCGTCGCCGACGGAGCACCATCACCACACACGCCGCAGTCGCCCGTCGCCCCCTACTGCGCCCCCGCCATTCTCTTCTTCTCCGACATCCCCAACGCCGCGCCGGCGTCCTGCGTCCTTCCACGGTGAGAACTAATTAGCCATTTAGTTCCTCGAGATTTTGCCTATGAGAATGAGATCTAATTCGCCGTTGTTCTCGCCTCGCCTTGCCCGCTTGTTCTTCCTCCACGTCGACGGGGGACCGCCGCTACACCGCACCACCGTCCCGTCTAGGCCCGACACCGTACACTGCCGCGACCTCGAACTCCTCGATTCCGCGGAACAACGCCCGTCCGCGCCCTCTCTTCCTTCTAGGGCGCCTGCGTCTCGCACCGCCGAGACAAGACAGAGCGCGGGACCGCACGGATGCTCGGTGAGTGCGTCGGTCACTGCCTTTGAGTTGTTCGTTGAAATGTCCGTGTTGATAAATCCAACTTGCTATTTCCTTTTTCTATTTAGATTTTGCTTTCAAACAGTTCAGGATCCTTATACAAGTAGCAAAAGTTTTTAATTCGTCTATGGTGAACAAATTAGATTTAAACATTGTGGTCATTTACAGCAATGATTGAAGACATACTAATGCTCGATGTGTGATTGAAATGAGATAGATGTTCAAATTCATGAGTTTTGTGGTGTTCAAAATCTTGCTGTACAACATTTCTGAATAACATAGCATTAACATCCTATTTTGGTTGCATGTATAGGCAAACCATGGCGTGGTATGTAGTGCATGTTGGTCAAGTGCCAGGGATCTATCGAACCTAGGAAGATTGCTCTGCTCAAGTCTCTGGCTACCTTGGTAATTGTTACAAAAAATACAAGACTGAAGCTGAAGCTTTCAGGGCCTACTATGGTGAAAACTTTCACTATCAACCAGCCCTGGAGATCGATGAGAAGCCTTTCTCCATAGATATGAAGATTAGGAGAATTGTGACTTGGCCTATGAAAGATGTCTTGATTTCAGTCATGGCTATTGTCATTGTTTTTCTTATTTGGAAGTTGATGTCCTAGGCTCAATTTCGTAGAACATTAGGTGGAGTTAGTTGTATGTAACCTTTGAACCATGTAATGTTTTGTCGATTTTAATGTATCTATGATGCTTTTATGGGTTTAAAAATAGCTGATTTCTAGGAATAAATTCAAAAATTTAAAAAATACGCCGGGTGGCATCGGCCCGACAGTGAATGACATACAAACCGGTAGTGTAACTACACCAAACACTATCGGTTTGAATTACAAACCGTCATCGATGACAGAAACATCACCGTCGGCTGCACTAACCAACCGATAGTCTCCACTCTAATAACGTTGTCGGGTTGAAATCAGCCGACAGTGTTCACGTAAAGTTCACTGACGGGTTCAAAGTAAACCCACATTGTTAGCTCTTCGATACACTGTCGGCTCAATCCAACCCGATAGTGTTATCCCCACAGTTCTGTCGGTTCGTTAAAGCCCGACAGTGCTCCTAATATCAACTCTGCCGGCTGACTTCCGAACCTGCATTGCTTGGATCAAAAATGCTGCCGGTCCGTGGAACACCCGACAGTGTTCGGTGACAGTGCGCTGCCGGTTCGATATCAAACCGGCAGTCTCTCCTCGAATCACCGCCGGTGTTTTGACCCGGTAGTGTTTCAAACCCCACATCACTACCGCTATGGTTCTGCCGGTTCAGTTTTCGGCAGTGAAGGGGGGTTGGAGCCCGGCAGTGATGGACAATTCTATAGTAGTGCCACCACCTGTTTGATCCAATTACACCAAGTCTCGTTAAAACCTCCTCAGGACTTGGGCAATTAAAAAGACACTTCCAATTCACTTTATCATATGCCTTTTCGAAATCTAGTTTGAGAATAATTCCACTTTCTTTTTCTAATCTTTGTCTCATGTAATATTTCATGCAAGATCAAAACCCCATTTATGATATTTCTTCCTTTCATGAATGCTGATTGAGCATGGTGAATTAGCTTTTCAGCAACCCCTTCTATTCTCAAAGTTCAAACTTTAGTGATCAACTTGTACAAGCAGTTCGAGAAGACAAATGGGCCTATTTTATTGAATTTTGGCGGCATCTGTTACCTTAGGAAGTAGGGTTATAATCCCATAGTTGATTCTACTAATGTCCACTTTTCATTGGTGGAAATCATGAAAGAGCTGCATTATGTCTTGCTTGACTATATGGGCCGGGGGCTTTATTCTTCTCCATTTGACAAAGTGTAGTCCAAATTTCTGCTTCAGAAAAGGGCTTGCACAATTCCTCATTATCCAGATTTGTTAGCTTTCCAGAGTTTGCCCAAATATCTTCACTAATATTTACCTCAAATTCAGGTGCAGGTCCAAAGAGTTCAGAATAATATTCTGTTGCATGAGCAAGCAAATTTTCATCAACTTCAATAATTTGCCCATTCTTCTCCAAACTGAGAATTGTATTCTTATATTTCCTGCCATTAGCTACCTTATGAAAATATTTTGTATTCAAATCCCAATTTTGATTCCAAGCTTCATGAGATCTGTTATACCAATAAAGCTCTTCTTGTTCAAAAATTTTAAGATTTTCACTAATTACCTTAGATTTTCTCACCCATTGGGTTTTGGCATGCTATCATTTTCCTCATTATCTTCGAGCATAATAAGCTCATCTTGCAATTTTTCCTCATTTTCCTCATTTGACTATGCACATTTACACCTAGCCTTTGAAGTACTTGCTTGCATAATTTCAGCTTTTGCTGAACTTTATCCAGGGCTGCTTTTGCATTACAAGTTTTATTCCAATTTTTTTCCACTTGTGATATAAAGTCAGGATTTTTGAGCCAACTCAGCTCAAATTTAAATTGAATGTTCTTCTTTATATTTTCATTTCCATAGTCAGTAAGAACAATCAAAGGGTTATGATCAGAAATCTCTCTAGGGAGTTTCTTGATTATAGCCATGGGGAATAAATCCTCCCAATCCTGGGTTAGAAGAGATCTATCAAGTTTTTCCAAGGGTGGATTTTCTTGATTATTTGTCCTGGTGCACGACATATTTATTTATGTCAGCCCATACATACTGATTACAGCATTGAACATATCAGCGTGTGGATGCACACCACTGTTCTTATTCTTTACATTTGCATATCTAATAATATTGAAATCCACACCAATCAAAGTTGGTTCACTTGTAGTGGAGCGAAAAGAGATAATTCAGATAGAAGATCAGTTTTCATTTCCCCATGGGCAGGACCATATACTGTCACAATATTCCACTTAACTTTGAGTTGTTTATCCCATAAGTCTAATTGGATCAAGACTGATAAGCAGGGTTGTTTAATTAAAGCGAACATGGCGTGAGTTCACCGGCAGCCTTTTTGTGGCGTCAAAATCAGAAAATAATTGGTCCTGGCCAAGAATCGGTAGTGAAAGTCCACGTTAGTGCCGGTGGTATAAAATTCGATAATGAAACTCTACCCGGTGTCGGTTGTATCAGCTAACCCGGCAGAAATATATGGACTTGGACTCGAAATTTTCATTCATCTTCGTTAACTTAAGCGCCTCACGTCCGCGCCCCGACACGCCGGCCCTCTCCCCTCTCCATCCCCTCTGAGGTCTCCTCCCCTCCATGCATAGGTCCTCTCCCTCTCCCTCGCCTCCGAGATCTCCTCTCCCTCTCCCTTGGCAATCTTCCCTTTCGGTGCTTTTTCTTCTCTCACACATTTTGCCTCCTTAGATTTGTCATGGGAGGTGACTGGGCGCGAAGGACGGCCCCGGCTTGAGACCAAGCTCACCCTTTCCTGGTGGAATCGATACAATTTGTAGTGTTGATTCGTGGAGTGTTAAACCCTTACGTGTAATCTATGAATTAATTCAATTTATGATGTGTTGAATGTCTCTTATGTTCTTGATGTGTAAATATTTTCTTGGGTGATTTGCTTGACGGAGCAGCAATGGTGGGAGCCAGTGAGCTCTCCCGTGAGTTGATATGTGATGTCTTGAATCTTTCCCCGTTTGTTTGTGATTTATGAACTATGGTGGTAGCCAGGTTTCTTGTATGAATCTCTCCTGTGATGTATGAATTATTTCTGTATGATGTTGTCGCTGAGAAAGTTCCAGCAAGCATGCTCACTGGATTCCTTTTTTTTTGTTTGTTTTTCAAGGTCTATCACTACCGGGTACTCCCACGGGGAGTGATGGCAAAAGAGACATCACTGCCGCTTCCCTACTGCCGGTTCATTTTCCGGCAGTGAATTGGGGTTTGGACCCGACAGTGATGTTATATTTTGTGGTAGTGGAAGAGAGCGAGTAGTAGGCCCATTTTTATTTTTATCAATTATAAATATATATTTGTAAGTTTTTATATAATATGTTTGAATGAACCCATACTTATTTTAATTTGTTATTTGTTAATGTTCTTTTTACCTTGTGTATTACTTTTCCTTGTGCTAAAATATTGTCGGTTCTATTTCTTAAACCGACAAAGATCTTGCCTATCGGACCACTGTCGGGGCCAGCCATAAACCGGTCGTGATGTAACTCTTCACTACTGCTTTGGCTGACTCTTAGGATTTTTCATGATGAGTCGGCGTGTGATTAGATCAAAAGCCCGACGCACAGTCCGGATTCCCCAAATCCCGCAATCTTAGCACCGACGGTAAAAGTCGACACACCAATCCTGCTACAATGCCAGGGTGGCTTTCACTTTAAAGATGGGTTCCTCCTCCCAAAGCTAAGCAAGGTACGATTATTCGAGAGGTCACATGGTCGTCGTCCAACTACAATCGGGCCAACGGGTAATAGTGGAGAATATGTCCTCATCATTCCCACCTCCTTAACAAGGGGCCAACTCTGATACCAAATGATGAGTCTGGCCCATGTGCGATTGGATGAAAAGCCCGATGCATCGATCCGGATTCCCCAAATCCCGCAATCTTTGCACCAAAAGCCGAAAGTCGACACACCGATCTGGCTACAATGCCACTAGAGGGCCTCTTGTTGCGCCTCGACAATCTTAGCACCGCACTCTGGTGCCCCCACTCAGGGACAGGCCCAATCGGCCTAAAATAATGGTCTGATTGGGGAATGGTGGCTCTCCCTTTTAATATGGCTTCCTCCTCCCAAGCTAAGCAAGGTGGGAATATTCAGAGGCTCACACGGTAGCTATCCGACTACAACTAGGTCACCTGGCCCATTTAATGTTGCGTCTTTGCCAACGGGTAATAGTGGAGGAGATGTCCTCATCATTTCAATTATCCAATTCTGAACTGGTCATCACTTTGCCCAGTAGTGGGGCTCACTAGTGACCTTGGGAATTGGTTCACCGATGGGCTCATGGTGGGCACTTTGAAACCGCCACTTTGTTATGCTACAATTAATCGTGACCTTACAACCCTATTTTAAATAGCGCGCTATAGCGGGCGCTATAGCGCTATTTAGCGTTTCTGGAGAAGAAACACTAAGCTACAATGATTTTAGCACTAAACGCTATTTGCCACTATTAGCTGCTAATAGCGCGCTAATTTCGCTAAATCATAGGTCATTTAGCCCGCTAGTTGTGCTGTCATTTTTCGTCGGCCGGTTGGCCCAATTAAATGTTAGGCCCAAATAGGCCACCAACCCTAGCCATCCCCACCGGTGCCCTGCCAAATCCCGTGTGTAATGTGTTAGCAAGACTTTGATGTATCATGTATGTCCTTTTCATAATGTTTTCATCTTTATTATGTGTAAAATTACATGATGTTTGCCATATTTTTTCCTAGCCGTTAAATGGCTTAGCCCGCTATTAGCGCGCTATAGCCTCTCTTTGCTTTTTGGAGAGGCTGCCGCTAAGAGGCTTAGCCGCTACTTAAAACAGGGCCTTACAACCACGGCGGACACCTTTGCTCACCTCGGAAATAAAAAATGACCACCTCAGAAAAGTTTTTTGTAGTAGTGGTATGTGGGATTTTGATCGATTGGACTAAATAGGTCGTGGCCCTTAGTACCTAGGGTTGGAAGGTATATATTGCCTCCATAATTCAAATACATCCGAGTTGAGTTTAGAATAGGAAGAGTTGGTTCATATCCAACTCTAAAAATAAAAGCTGGTGTCGGGGACAAAAATAATCGGCCCATTAAGAAAATAGGCCCATAAAAGATGGCGCGGCCGTAGCCCCAGAAGGAGGACTGACAAAAAGACGACATCGGAGTTGACGACATAAGATGCGTTATGGGCCTAAAAGTCGCCCAGGAGAATGAAGGCCGGCCCCAAGCCCGTAAGCTCGCTAAGAAGGACTTGATGTAAAAACGAAGAATTCTCTTTGGGCCCCTCTATAGAAGCCCAAGACAGCCCATCTATCGATACTCAGTGGGCAAAGCCCAACTTATTTGAAATCACCCAGCTAGGCCAGGAGGGCCCAGAGCGAAGTCTCTAGATAATGAGAACAAAGACCGATTGAGTCACTATAAAAAGAAAATCTGGGAAAGCATCCCCCAACAGGCTCATTAAAGCCCATCCATATGCGGGCCTGAGTCCGCCCCGCATACCGCAATGCCACCCGAATAGCCCACTTTCATACCCCTAATCCGAGGGGCAGAGCCCCGGGAACTAAGTTCCGCCTCGCCCGAGGACACAGGGTCTCTGGAGACGATCCCTGCCTCGCCCGAGGACCACAACCCTCGGGTGAGACTTCTCCGCCTCGCCCGAGGATAGAGGGACCTCGGCTATTGGCTCCGCTCTCTCCCAAGGAACACCACTTCTGGCGCGCCTTGGGAAGCCGAACCGGTGGTAGGGAACAGCCGCATTTAATGCGCCTGCTTCACACACCACAATGACAGGGCAATCAATTGCCTTGTCAATTCATCTGACCTGTTATCTCCTCGCACCCCCCGTTGATGGGACGTAAAGGTAACAGTTATCACACACGCCACCCCATACAGGAAAATACGGTACCACTGTTCATTTGCTTGCAGCTTCATCTCCATGACACGAGACCAAAGACCCTCGGGGCGACGACACCGCGCCATGACACGGACCAAGCCTACGAGGGTCGTAAAGGGATCGAGGGATCACCATTTGGCCCTCGGGAGACCCACCCCTCGGGCAACGGACACGAACACAGGAGACTCCAAGACACGCATCCACACCAGGGCACTCCCTTCTGGGAACCTGAGGTCTAGGCTCGGGCATGGCATACCAAACAGCTCTGGATAGAAGACACAGTAGCGTTTGTACATGACACGTATTGTACACATTATCTCTCCTTTGCACTATAAAAGGGGGAGTAATGCCACACTAGAGAGGACCCCCTCAATTAGGTTTTCACACTTTGCTAGTTCATTCCGGATTGAAGCCTTCCTTCATTCCCAAGAACACATTGTAACCGCTTTGGTTCTTGTGCACAATTGGTGCGAGTAACACGAAGAGACACAACTGGCTTCTTTGGGCGTAGGGGCCCCATGGCCTGAACCAGGATAAACGCCTCGTCTTCCAGCTTCGCACACGCCATCACGCGGGGAGCGCACAGACCTATAAATTATTGCCGGTGCTTGGGATACCCCGTTTCTCAAAACACCGGCGGTTGGCGCGCCGGTAAGGGGAGCGCCGTGTGAAGATCACTTCGAAAACCTAGATGGCGACATCGCTCACCTTCCCGTCCTATTCGTCCGGATCACGAAGGAGGGGCGGGAATGTTGCTACGATTCGGCGGCCTCGAGTTCGCACCGCTGAATCACAACACCCGCACGATCTCCCTTCCGAACGGATCAGAAGACAACCGCTCCCAAGCACCAAGGGGGCCCGGTCGACACCATGGGCGTTGTCGTCGGCGGCGCAACGCCGGCAGCCCGGCGTGTCGACGCAGCGTCAACTACGACCTCTTCCCCGTGCTCGTCGACACCGACGGTGAGGAGGAAGCGGCCCCGCCGGCAAAAGCAGCAGCCACGATGGCACCCATGGAAGAAGGGTGGGGCAATGGAGAACCTATAAGTCCCACCGCGGCGCACATTCGTTCACTTTGGAGAAGCGGACGTCCCGGGCGGAAGCACCGAACGACAACACCCCTGACATCCATGAGGCATTGGGTACGGCAACCACCATGCCGGCTGTCCATCGCCAAGACGTCGTGGCAAACCAGAGATCCCCATCTTTGGGAGTACACGAGCCGGTGGCGGAGGGATTCCCTGAAGACTCCCCTTGCCGTTTGCTAGTCCGTTTGGGACAATCTGTTCACCGAAGGGCCGAGGGTACCCCCTCACCAAGGGATGGTTGGCGCCTACTTTCTGGAAATCCATGATGGACATCTCAGTTTAGGGTATCCCCCTAGGGCGACCTGTGTTGTAGATTCTGAACTCAGCTTTTTCAATAATGAATATTATGACCCTCTTCGGGAATGCTATAACATTGAGCTAGTAGATGGTCAATTCACTGACCCTGAAGAAAGCGATGACAACGCAGAGGTTCCGCCACGACGACGTGTCCCACCGGCGCCAGCAGCATCCACCCCAGTACGTCCAGTCGCAGCCCCCGCCGGACAAAATACACGGCTACAAGATATTGAAGCCCGACTTCAAGCCGAGGCTGAGCGTGTGCGACGATTAGAGCAAACCATCCGTCGGGAACGGGCTCAACGAGCAAGAAACCCGCGAGCGCCTCAAGCCGCGAGCGGCCAGGCTAATACGGGAAACAACTCACGTCCACCGAGGGTGCCGGCTCCCTTCAACCGCGCCAGCCTTAACGTAGCCGCGGCTGCAATGCTTGTTCGGGAAATGCCCGAACCTTCGACCACCGAAGGGAGGAGGCTACGTGATGGGCTCAAGGAACTCCTCGATAAAGCCGCAGTCCAACAAGCTGAGAGCTCGGCTTTTAGGAACTATGCCACCTCAAGACATCAAGAACCGATGCGCAGTCGACAAGCCTCTGCCGAACCCGAGCAAAGTCGAGCCCCGGCGCGATCCGTCCAGGAGCGACTCGTTAACAATCGATCCAATCGTGATGTTTGGCAACGACTTGAAGAAAATTGCCCGAACCATAGCCAGCAAAGAGGACAATCGGGACGGAGCCGGCATAATAACCAACAACTCCCCGATCTAAGGGAAGAAATCGAGCAACGCCGAGGCAACCGTAATGAGCGAAGCGGCTCACCCGACCCCCTCCGGACCTCAAGTTTTCACCAAGGAGATCCGGAGGACGCCACTCCCATCACGCTTTCGGCCCCGAGCCATATTGAGAAGTACTCCAAATAAAACACGTCCCGATGTCTAGCTGGATGATTATCGGTTAGCTTGTCGGTTCGCGAGGGGCTCACGATGACAAGGTCATTATCCGCAACTTGCCCCTCTACCTCTCGAATCGGCACGGCGTGGCTCGAACATCTCCCACCTAATCAGATTTCAGGTTGGGATGACTGGTAAGAGTCTTTAGAGGAAATTTCCAAGGCACTTACTTGCGTCCCCGGAAACTCCCGGGACCTTAGGAATTGCCGCCGAAGCTGATGAATCCTGCGCACTTACATCCGGCGTTTCTCGAAGCAAAGAAATGAACTCCCGAATGTAACGGACTCCGACGTCATTGGAGCCTTCTGGCGGCAGGCACCACCTGCCGAGAGCTGGTCGATAAATTGGGGCGCCAAACCCCAACCGAAGCCAACGACCTGATGGACATTGCAACCAAGTTTGCAAGTGGCGAGGAGGCCGTCGGAGCGCTCTTCGATCGGGTTTCTAGGAAAGGAAGGCGTAGGGAGGGACGGGCCGAGGGGTCAAATCCCCCAGATGCCAAAAAGAAGAAAAAGAACAAAGGCAGGCGGGGTAAGGGTCCAGCGCAGGGTGACCTCGAGGAAGATCTTGTCGCGGCCGTAGACCGAAAGGGGCCTTGAGCGCCCCCAGGTAAGTTTGACGACATGCTTAAGAAACCTTGCACCAACCATCGGTATCCCGTGAAGCATACCTTGGAAGAATGCAAGACCCTCCGCAAGCACTTCAACAAGCTCGTGACGATTCCCGAAGATGAAGAGAAGAAAGAGGAACCCGAGGTAGAGGATGAGGAAGATTCCAAGTTCCCAAAGGTCAACAATTGTTTCATGATCTTCGAGGCGGGACGAGCAATATGATCATGACGACAAAAAAAAAAAAAAAAAACGGAACGGCGTGAGGTTTTCTCTCTGGAGCCACCACCCCCAAGCTTCGTAAATGGTCGAGACCAAGCGATCACGTTCGACCGGAAGGACCATCCGCACCACATCCCGAACCCGGGGCATACCCATTGGTGGTGGATCCAATTATCGGTAATACAAAACTAACTAAGGTCCTCATGGACGGGGGAAGCAGTCTCAATCTAATCTATGAAGAGACCCTTGATCTGCTCAAAGTTGACAAATCTAAGATCCGCAGAGGGGGGCCAGCCTTCAACGGCATTGTCCCCGGGAAGCAAGTGAAACCCCTCGGGCAGATTGACTTACCGGTCTGCTTCGGTACTCCCTCAAACTTCCGAAGAGAGACCCTGACTTTTGAGGTCCTCGGGTTCAGAGGGGTATACCATGCCGTGCTGGGGCGGCCATGTTATGCCAAGTTCATGGCTATACCCAACTACACGTACCTCAAACTGAAGATGCCAGGCCCTAACGGAGTCATCACTACCGGATCGACATATCACCACGCATACAATTGTGATGTTGAGAGTGTTGAGTACGCGGAGGCACTGGCCATATCCGAGGCACTTATCGCTGATGTCTCCAAAAGCTTTGACAAGATGTGAGAAGAACCCGAGGCCAAGCGGCACACGGGTAGCTTCGAAGCCTCCAAAGCAACAAAGACCATTCCGTTGGATCCCAAGCGCCCTGGGGAGAAGCTGCTGACCATCAGTTCGGAGCTCAACCAGAAATAGGAAACAGTGCTCGTCAACTTTCTCCGTGCGAACGCTAGCACGTTTGCATGGAGTCCTTCGGACATGCCTGGCATACCGAGGGAAGTCGCCAAGCACTCCCTAGACATCCGAGCCGGCTCCAAACCAGTGATGCAGCGGTTGAGGCGATTCGACGATGCCAAACGCAAGATCATCGGAGAGGAGGTCCAGAAGCTAATGGTGGCCGGGTTCATCAAGGAAGTGTCCCACCCCGAGTGGCTAGCTAATCCTGTATTAGTAGAGAAAAAGAATGGAAAATGGCGTATGTGCGTTGACTACACTAGTCTTAATAAAGCATGCCCCAAGGTTCCTTTCCCATTACCTCGGATCGATCAAATCGTTGACTCCACTTTGCGGGATGCGAAACACTATCTTTCCTTGATGCGCACTCGGGTACCATCGATAAAAATGAAAGAGTCCGATCAACTCGCGACTTCGTTCATAACACCCTTCGGAATGTACTGCTACCTTCCCATGCCTTTTGGGCTAAGGAACGCAGGAGCCACTTACCAGCGATGCATGCAACATGTGTTTGGTGAACTCATAGGCCGAATAGTTGAAGCATATGTTGACGACATAGTGGTAAAATCGAAAAAGACAAAGAACCTAGTTGAAGACTTGACAACAACGTTCAAATGCTTAAACGAAAAGGGCGTCAAGCTCAACCCGAGAAATGCGTATTCGGGTCCCTCGTGGGATGCTCCTCGGGTTCATTGTCTCCCAAAGGGGTATTGAGGCCAACCCGACCAAGGTCGCGGCGGTAACCAACATGGAACCGATAACTAATCTTAAAGGAGTCCAGAAGCTTATGGGTTGCCTAGCGTCCCTCAGCAGATTCATCTCTAGGTTGGGAGAGAAGGGATTACCCCCTGTATAGACTTCTAAAGAAAACCGAGCACTTTACTTGGACTATCGAGGCAGAAGAAGCCCTTGGGAACCTGAAGAAGATGTTGACCAACCCACCGGTGTTGGTGCCACCAAACCCCGGAGAACAACTACTCCTCTACGTCGCCGCAACCACCCAGGTGGTGAGCACAGCAATCATGGTCGAACGACGAGAAGAGGGGCACTCCTTACCAGTCCAACGACCGGTCTACTTCATCGCTGAAGTACTCTCGACACCAAGACCAGGTATCCTCGGATGCGAGGATTACCGTATCTTTGTGGTGCCGGGCACAAAGGAAGCTCCGCCATTACTTTCTGGCACACCCAATCACGGTAGTATCGGCCTTTCCCCTCGGGGAAATAATAAACAACAAGGAAGCTACGGGAAGGGTGGCCAAATGGGCGGTAGAGCTCATGAGCGAGACATTGACGTATGCACCACGCAAAGCAATCAAATCCTAGGTCTTGGCCGATTTTGTCGCAGAATGGACGGATACACAACTGCCCCCGGTGCGGTCCAATCGTAATGTTGGGCGATGTTCTTTGATGGGTCCTTGATGAAGATCGGAGCGGAGCGGGCCTACTTTTCATTTCGCCCCTCGGGGTGCACATCGTATGCCATCGGGGCTACACTTCCGCCTCGAACAACACAGCGGAATATGAAGCCCTAGTCAACGGTCTCCGCATTGCGGTAGATCTCGGGATCCGACGCCTAGAAACCAGAGGAGACTCCCAATTGGTGGTGAATCAAGTGATGAAGGCCTCGGCCTACCATGACCCCAGAATGGAAGCATATTGCCGGGAGGTGAGGAAGCTAGAAGAAAAGTTTCATGGATTAGAACATCGACACACCCTGAGGAGATACAATGAGGCGGCCGACGAATTGGCAAAGGTTGCGTCCACAAGAGCTGCAGTGCCACCAAACATCCTAACCATAGACCTTTACAAACCTTCCGTCAAGTACCAAGAACAAGAAACTCCCTCGGGGGCTGACTCAATTCCCTCGGGGATTGAAGAACCCCCTTCGGAAGACCCAGAGATGACCCCAGGGAAAGGAACTGTTCAAACCATTCAACAGAGGCCTGAAGCAATGCGGTGGATGAAGAGATGCAAGACTGGAGGGTACCTCTAGTCAACTATCTTCTCCGAGAAGAGTTGCCAGAAGACAAGACCGAAGCAAGAAGAATAGCCCGCCGGGCTAAATTATTCGTTGTGATTGGTGATGACAAAGAGCTGTATAAAAAAGCAGCCTCCGGGATATACCAGAAGTGTATCTCCCGGGAACAAGGCAAGGAATTGTTGGTGGACACACACGGAGGAGAATGCGGGCATCATGCCGCCCCATGTACCCTAGTAGGGAAAGTATTCAGACAAGGTTTCTATTGGCCGACAGCAGTCCGAGACGCAAACTACATAGTCCGAACCTACAAAGGTTGCCAATACTATGCCCATAAAACGCACCTTCCGGCACAGGCTCTACAAACCATTCCGATCACTTGGCCGTTCGCGGTGTGGGGATTGGACATGATTGGACCCCTCAAGAAAGCACCCGGGGGCTACGCACATGTACTTGGTGGCAATTGACAAGTTCTCTAAGTGGATCGAAGCCCGACCAGTCGTCACGCCTCGGACAGAAGAAACAGTAAAGCTGTTTGAAGATCTTCTCTCAAGGTTTGGTGTCCCAAATTCAATCATCACCGACAACGGAACCAACTTCGTTGGCAAAAAGTTCCTTGACTTCTATGAAGATTACAACATCAAGGTGGACACAGCTGCGGTGGCGCATCCGAAAACCAATGGTCAAGTAGAGAGAGCCAATGGCATGATATTAAAAGGTCTCAAGCCAAGAATCTTCAACAAACTCAGCCAGTATGGCAAAAGGTGGCACCAAGAACTACCATCAGTATTATGGAGCTTAAGAACAACCAAGAGCAGAGCAACAAGGTTTACACCTTTCTTCTTGGTCTACGGATCCGAGGCCATACTCCCTTCTGATATAGAGCACGGATCCCCAAGACTCCGAGCCTACAACGAACGAGACAACCAAAGGGCCAGAGAAGACTCATTGGACCAATTGGAAGAAGCTCGAGACATAGCCCTGATTCACTCAGCTCAATACCAGCAGTCATTGAGGCGATATCACGCTAGAAGACTAAAACCCCGAAGCTTCCAAGTCAACGATCTAGTATTAAAGCTTAGAAGGGATAACCGAGAGCGTCACAAGCTAGCACCCCCATGGGAAGGACCATATTTCATAGCTGAAGTGCTCAAACCCGGAACATACAAACTCAAAAACGAGAAGGGTGAAGTGTACTCGAATGCTTGGAATATAGAGCAACTTCATCGGTTCTATCCCTAGAATTGACAAATATGCCATGTACATACACCTCTTGTACAAAAGCAATAAAAGAACTCTTTTTTCCACAAAAATTGTGAGTCCAAGTCTCAAATTACATAGGTTTTGTCTTTAGCCACTCCAAAAAGACAAAAACCTCCCTCGGGGGCTATCAGAGGGGGACCCTCTCCTTATGACAACCCCTTGGAAAAATTAAAGGAAAAACTCTCTGTTTTTTCGCCTTTTTGCTTATATCATGCTTAAATCGTAAGAACCTTCCGTAGAAATCCCGGAACAAGGCAAGAAAGGCACAAGGACCACCCCTGGGGTATCCATCGCCAAACTTACTCAGGGAAGAAAAATACGAAGGCGACTTAGGCGAACCAGTAAGCTAGATAGAAGCAAAAGGTTAACATGTTTGCTAAAACATCAAGCCTAAAAGATCCCAATTACAAAAGCCTCTCGGGGCAGCCATTACAAGTCACTTTCGCGGACCGATCTAAAGAAACTTACGGGCCCGAGACATTCTCCGACCCAAAGATCGGGCATGGAAGGTTGGGGATGGAGACTTCCCGAGGTGCTCAGCCCATCGTCGTCCTCCCCCAGAAGACCTGCGAAGACATCTTCGGAAGAAGCATCCATAGGCTAGGGGCTGCCTCATACTCGAGCTCCACGGGCGAAAAAGGGGGAGCAACTTCATCTTCGAAATGGGTGGCCAGCGCGCTGCCGGACCCTCCGCCCGAGCGTGGAAGTCGGCGATCTTTTGCTCGTCTGTTCTCTCATCGGGAGCCCCGTCCCCTTCCTCATCAGGAGGCCCTAATAAAAAGCCCCTCGAAAGGGTCTCAAGGGTCTCATCCGACAAGGTGAAATGCGAGCACATCACCGCAAGGCAGCACCACACCCCATTACGGAATGCACCCCAAATCTCGCCTTGGATGAATCCCCCGAAGGCACTCAGCCGGCTCTGGATAGAGTTACCCGACACTAGATTCGGAGGCCCAAACCGCTGGATATGATCCGAAACGACCACCTCCAACTCCTTGCGAGAATTTTCCTCGGCATTTAGGCACTTGGGACATATTGGTAGCGGCTTCCACCGCCTCTGCCCGCACTTCTCCATTTCTACAGGGAAAGGAAGAACAAGGTCACAAATTGTAATAGCACCAATCCTCCAATTGCAATCGAGTCGGAGTAGCCATACCTTCCCACATTTGCTTCCATTTGAGCATCTCATTATGCTCGTTAACCGACAAGCTCGGGCCAGCTCCACGTCTTTTCTTGCGAGTCCACCTCTCGGGATAACTCCTCCACACGGGTGTTCGGGGCATTTGTCATCTCGGATTGCTTTCTCGGCCTCCTCTCGGGCTTGGTCGCGCTGGGTTGCGGGCCTCCTCTAACAACTTCGGGACTCAATCGGGCCTTCTTCGCAATCGCGGATGGCCTGGTCTCGCATCGACTTCGCCTTGACCGCCATGGATTTAGCCGCTTCGCCTCCATCGTCAAGGACCGGAATCGACCTTCCTTCTCGCTTATCGGCTTCGGAAAGGCGGGCTGCTTCCCTCTTTGTCTCGTTCAGCTCGGCCCGAAGTTTGTCCGAGGGCATTCCACCCCGCGGCATTCCTTCTCAAAGAACTCGACTTCTCACGAGCGAACCGCCTGGGCTCTGTGAACACCAAGATGCATGAAAAATTAAGATCGGGAAAACAGGGTGGCAAAACAGAAAAAACACCAAAGAAGAGGAACAAACCTCGTCGGTTTGAGACAAAGCGATGGCGAAGAACTTGACCGATCCTTTCCAAGCCCTCGGTCACCCACGTTTTGATCCGATCATGCTCCCTCCAAGCAAATGACCTCGGGATGATCGTCGATCACAAGCCCGAGGGGACCTCCTTCCAACGGCCTCCCAAGCTCAATTGCGGGACCACCCCAGGCGTTGGGATCGTTAGGGAGCGACGTGAGACTCGAGTCTTCTCCCATGCTGGGGAATTCTGACTAAAAGAAATCTCGGGGGCCCTCACAGATCGCCCCAGGTAATCCAGGATCAGCATTGCCAGAAGTGTCCCTCGGGGCAAGAGAAACGCCTAAGTCGGATGACGAACGGATCGCCAATTGAAGGTTGTGGGTTGACGCCAAGGGCGTCAATAAGGCATCGCCGCATCAAATAGGACATCTTGGGGGACTTCTCCGAAAGGATCAGGGAACGATCCCGTGCCCGGAGGGTTTGAACGGTCAGCAGGATTGTTCCCCTCTACATTTGGTCCCGAAGCCTCTGCAGCCTGTGTTACTCCGGGGGTTAAGACCTCCGCCGCCGCTGCTCGTGGTGGCGAAGCATGAGAAGAAGAAGTCGGCTCCAATCGAACCTGTAAAGCTTCTTTAGACGGGTTGGGGGCCTTGGAAGACAGTGCCTCGACGTAAAGAGGAGCAGGGGTAGGGCCCCGGGCCAACATGCGCCCTAAATCGCCGGGTCACCCACGATGGGATCACGGGAGAGGACGCCGGCCGTGGGGAAACCTCCGTCATAACAATCTGCCGACCTTGGCCTGCGGAAGCCCGGCGGCGAGACTTGAGTTGCTTCCGAGGGTGGAGTGCCAGCGGTTTGGAAACTCTTTTCCTGTCACAAAAATACGAAGAAGATCAAAAAATAACCCGTCAAGGGAGAAGATGATTTAAGGCACAGCAGAGAAGGAAGATTGACTTACAAGGACCTCGGGGCAGCCTTCGGGTGGCCGCCGCCCGAGACTGCAGAGACTTGGAGATGGACCGGCTTCCAGTCATCGGAGACCGGGTCGGCCTCGGCGCGCCGGAGCCGGGTTCCCGAGGGGTCTCCGGTTCCCTACCCGCTTTCGCACCTTAGGTGGCACTTGGTCGGGTTCCCGGATATCCCTAGGCTCATCCAAGTCCCCGCCCCGAACTTGAGGAACTAAAGCGAGGCGGGACACGCGTTCCCGTAGGGGGCTCCTCGCCGCCGGCGGCCCGACGCTTAGCATACTCTATTAGCTCGGACCGCTCATCGGGTCCCGAGAAAGACCCCATGGCAGCATCCTGACGGGAAAGCGCGTCGCTCTCCCCCGAAGAGGAGGCGGAGTCTGTCGCGGAGGACTCTGTTGACTCGCTGCGCTTCCGCCGCTCACGCCGCCGATTGTTCAAGGCCACCTTTTCGGCCTTCTTCCGGTCCGCTCGGGCCTTCTTCAACCGCTCACGTTCATTCCGAGCGCGATTAGCCTCTCGACGGGCCTGATCCTCAGGAACTGGGGGAAGCGACTCTTTGTAGTTCAACCTCCCCTGCGTAAAGAAAGGAGATATAACCTCAAGACCAACCTTCGGGAAGAAGAGGGGAAATACACGAATATTAACAGATAGGACTTACCATAGAGATATACCCCGGATCTGGACGCATTGCGATCCCCGGGATCGTCTTGGGAGTCTTGTCACCCAGAATACGCTGACCCGGCGTTTCAAAGCTTCCCCGTGAGATCCCCAAATGCCATCCGGGTGCCGGGACAAGTTAGCATCCCTTGTCATCTACCAGAGGTAAAGCGGCCTCTCCACGAGAGGGAGGACTTGACGATGAGAGAAAGCAGCCACAACCGCCGCCGCGTTCACGTCATGATCACGGAGCCGACGAACGGCGGCGCGAAGGGCATCCAGGTGATGCTGCTCTGGCCACGGAGGCCCATAGTTCCAAAGTGGGTCGGCTTCACCCTTATCACACTCCCGGTATACGCCGGAAGGCCCCCTCCGTCATTCCGAAGGTAGAACCATTCTTCCTGCCACCCCTTGTTGGAACCCGTGAGCCGTGAGGGGATGTACTCCTTCGTGCGGTTCACCCCTTGCCCGTCGTTGGGGCGAAGTTGAATAACGCAAGAACCAGCCTGCCACCGCCTGTCGCGGTGAGCCAGAGGCCCGGCGCGCTCGGGGTGTTCAACTCCGCCTTGAAGAACCATCTCCGAGTTCCCAATGGGGCTTGATTCCCAAGAAGCCCTCACAAAGAGCCACGAAAATCGATGCCCGGGCAATCGAATTCGGGGGATCTGATGGAGTTCAACGCCGTACCAATGCGGGATCGCCCGCATGAACCTGCTCGTCGGCACGCCAAAGCCCCGCCTGTGTGTAACACCCGTGTTTTTGCATCATTTTAAAAATCACTAAAAATTTGAACTTTTTGAATTACAACTAAAACTTGATTTATTTTCCGCTAAACCGAAACCCCGTTTTCAAAAAACCTGCATGTCATCATATAGAAAATAGGAAATCTTGTTTGTTGCTTGATGAGCTTTATGGTGACCAAGGATGCAAGGTAAGTTCTAGATTTTATTTATGGAAGTATAATGCATGAGAAATGGTTTACAAGTTTTCTCTAGGAATAATGTTTACCGACACACACGCGTACCAAGACACATGTGTACTAGAGATATATATAAATAATTTATGAGCACAATAAATAATTATTCTCCGCAATAAAAGTCAAGAATATGAATGTGCTCATATAAATATTTATAATAAATATTACACATGAAATATCAAACTCCGAGGGAAGATGTGTGCACATATAAATATATTTATGGGTACAATTAAATAAGTATTCTCAAGGATGAAAGTCATGGGAATATGTATGTGCCTACATAAATATCTATAATATGTATATGTGACACACATAAAATGATAAGAGTGAAGAAAGGAAGGGAAATAGAAAAGAAAAGGGAAAAGAAATTGAAAATGAACTCGCGGGCTCATTCTTCCCTCTCCTCTCTTTCTTGGCCCAACAACCGGCCTCCCTCTCCTCCTAATCCTTCTCGCGCCCGGCCCAGCCCCAATTCCCAAATGACGAGGCCCAGACCATCAAACCGATCGAGCCCATCTCAGCCTCTCTTCCCTCTTCCCTCCTCGCCGACGCCCGGGCCCCGCTACCATCGTCTACCTCCGACCGGGGCACAGCGCGACGACCGCACCACAATGCCGCACGAGCCCCGCTGCCCTGTGCGTGGGCGACGACTCCGGCACAGCGCCCCGCCGTACTACCACCTGCCCACCGTGTCGGAGTACCAGACAACGAGCACAGCCGCGCCGTGAGTTGTCCCATCGAGTCCACAGCGCCGCCATCAACTCCGCCGGTCCCGTCGCCAATCTCTACAGGGAGAGTCGGCGAGCCGGACACGCGCCGGCGCTGTTGACGAAGACCTCCACACAGCGGAAGCGCGGACCACCTCCGAGCCACCACGCCGGGCCAAAGATCGAGCCGCACCGCCACCCACGCCAACAAATAGAGGCACCGAGCTGTCCATGGCTGGCCACCAGCCGTCATGACGAAACACGACGCGCACCGACACCACCGACAACCACGCACGCGACCCGACGGCCGACAAGCCCGGCAAGGCCACGCGCCCGGCTGACCCGTGCCGAAAAAGATCGGCACCCGCAAGAAATATCTCGCCGGCGACCTTCCCCCATGGCGGCCTATAAATAGCCACCCTCTCGGCACACAATCGAGCTCGCCCCTCCACTCAAGAGCTCCGCCCGAGTCCGGAACGCGTGGTGCTCACCTTATCCTCCCCCTTTCTCCTCCTCTCCGACGAGGAATCCAAGTTTCCCCCAAACCGGAGGGATCCGCCGCCGCGAGCTAGGTCAGAATGTCGTCGTCGAATGAGTCGTCGTGGGTC
The DNA here is from genome assembly GCA_015847255.1 of Hyparrhenia diplandra. NCBI lineage: Eukaryota > Viridiplantae > Streptophyta > Magnoliopsida > Poales > Poaceae > Hyparrhenia > Hyparrhenia diplandra. The sequence goes on along the minus strand of JADLZK010005305.1, from coordinate 402,802 downwards.
AAAATTGGTGCGCCCGGTGAGTCACTCCACTCTTCCCTCATTTGTTTCCCCCTACCTATGATGCCCGCTGCCGCCCTGCAACACCCGGTCGCCGGAGCGCTGCCACCACTCGCCGCCCGTCCACGCCGCCGCCGTGGAAGAGCCCTACCCCGACGCCCCCCGTGTACGCCAACAAGGACCGGGAGGCATGGGGAAGCCGAGGAGCCCCTCGCGACGAGCAATGAGCATCGCCGGGGCGAAATCCCGGCGAACTTCCGGCAAGACGCCGCCGCCGCGCACACAACAGGGGTTTTCCCAAGGCCGTCGTCACGGTGTAACGCCGCCGGACGAGAGCCAATAAGAAGGCGACACGTCGCCCTCCCGCTTTCCATCCGTCCCGACGCCGTCACGTGCCACCGAAGCCTTGTAATACACGTGGCGTCCCACGTGGCGGCCACCGTGGCGTCCACTGACCCACGTGGCGCCCACGTGTATGGATACAGTCCGTGTACACTGTAAAATGCTACGTACACCCGGATTATGTACACAAATTATTAAAAGTAGTATCTCCCGTGTCGAGAAAAATTCCCGAAAAATTTGTAAATTCATTATTTGATTTATAGAATTTTATCATGTAATTAGTTCCAATATTATTACATGATAAAATTATATTATAATATTACCCTAGTGATTTAATTAGGGATTAATATTATAAAATCCATATCTCGTGCATACTAACTCCGTTTCGCGTGAAACGACTTCCATAATTCATCTAAAATCTAGCCCTATGCATCTAACCTATTGCCACCATAATGTTCTATGTTTGTTTTACATGTTATAGTTCAAGCTAGGGTTTATCGCCAGACGTAAAGTAGATTCGACGAACCGAATAGGAGTCTTCCGTCCGAAGGTAGCTAGAGACGTTCGACGCCGTGCCGATTCATAAGAACCTCCCAGGCAAGTCCTTACCCCTAATCTTGACCTAATTAATATGATGATACGATGAGATGATGATGATGTTAATAATGATAATCGGATTAGTAAATAGTGGTATGAGCCTAATAACGTAGCTATGGAGCTAAGCCGGATGACGGAATCATCCACGTTATCTACGCTCATACGTTGTAATTCAAGAGAAACATGAGAATGCCTAATGAACCCTAACCAACAAAAGAGGTGAGTAGTGGTAGTCTGGTAGAGCCTAAATACCACGTCGGGAATCGCCGCGAGGGGTTCCTGCGGAGAGATACTCGCCTCCCCTAAGGACCGGTTCATAGACCTTCTACCTAGTATAATATTACGTACAGCCACACGCCGGGATGGGGCGGCTTGATTTCACACCCCGTTGGGTTGAGGTATAATCTGGAGCCAAGGTGGCCGGAGTAGGCGAACGACCTATTGGGAGCAGACATGGGGAGAGTGGCCCCATGGTCCGGTTGGCGTGGATGCTGAGTGATCTTCCACGTAAGTGTGTGGGCGCAGTGGCGCAGTGCTAGAGGCACATATTGATGATTTATGATTGGGTTTTGTGTTGACAGTATAGGTTGGGTAATTAGGTATTACCTGTAAAGCCGTGGGTGATTTGGTATCACCGTATTGTCTAGGATGATGCGTCATCCTTCCAACCCCTGAGAAGTCGTGGTGAGGATTATACCAATATACCTAGGAGGCATCCAAGCGGGTACGGAATCTCGTTAGGCCTGTCTGAGCCAATGACGTCTGGGTAAGACTGTGCCTATCGTGTGGGGAAATTTGTACACCTCTGCAGAGTTATTTAAATCTATTCGAATAGCCACGTCCTTGGAATGGGCAAGTGCTAGGCGTGAACATCTATGATTAGATACACCTTGATGATGACTAACCTGTGGTGTCATGACAGCAGTGATGACATGAGATAACCCGGGAACTAGCGAGAGCAGTTTTAGAGACTCTGCTAGGGCCCAAACCCTTAATAATTATAACCCCCTGGTTGGGACTTGCTGAGTACGTTTGTACTCACCCCTCTTTTTTACAAATATCGGCACATGTGAAGGTAAGATCAACGACAAAGTAGAAGACCAAATGTATCGTAGGAGTCGTAAGGTGTTTGCTTAGGAGAAGGATGTTGAAGCCCGTGATTTCATCCGTGCACAAGTCTGCCTTTGTGGAGTGCGGGGCGTGTCATAGTTAATCCACCGCTTCTCGGCTGGCCAACTCTGATATTGTAACCCGGCTTGGTGACCCTTCGTCGCCACTGTAAGCCCCTATCTATCCTATATTTCTACAGCTCGGTTTATTATTAATTCTGTTTACCATTATCTGTTACTAATAGACGTGTTTGTGGCGTGATCCTGGCGCAAACACGTGTGATTAACGACCCATTAAAAGTGGGGCGTGACACTGTGGTAATCCATCATACTTACAATGTACTTGGGTGGGGGTTGTGGATCCTCGTGAGAAGCGTCGGGAGCCAACCACTCCGGTCGTGCATCCTCCGTGCGGCGGCGCAGAAGACCCTCATCGACCAACCGCTGCAACTTCACCTCGGTCGCCGACGACCGCGGCCAAGGCAAGGGATCTAGAGGAAGGGGAGCTCCTTCTTCCTGTGACGCCATCTCCCCTCCCGCAGCAACCGCAACACAAGGGAACAACAACAACAAGTAAGCGCAATTACCTCTTCACCTTTCCCTTAATCTCTTCCTTTTCCACGCCATCTTTCCTCTTTGCTCCAGGAACAGCAGAAGGAAGTGAGAACTAATGCTCTGCGAGGGGAGTAAAAGGAGGCCGTACGCTGCCGGCAGAACCCCAAATATATAGGGGAGATGGGAAACCGTCAGGTTAACCCAACCGGCGCGATGGAAGATCAACCGAACGGATCCAGCGGCGGATAGCCCTAGGCGCCCAGTGGGCCCCTGCAGTTAATACAGCAAGCAGCGGGCTCTGTGAATGGCGCAGCAAGCCGTCCCATCGAATGCGAACAGTCGTCTCCTCGAGAGGTAACATGGAAAGGCGTGCCAAGTGCGCCCGACCCGGGTAAGGGTAAAAATGTCAGTCCATTATCTAAAACTCCTAACGCCTCTCCCCCGGGAAGGCACCTCCGAGCCCTCGGGCAGGAATGAAACATCACCGCATCGCGTAACCTCTGAAAAGGAAACGCCGAGCCATGAGCTCACCGTACGGTCCAGAGGATCCGAAGCTGGGCCCTCCGGGTTTCTACAGCTGCCTCAGGACAACCGAGCAAGGGGCCAAAAGGAAATGCACAACCGGCCGAGCCTAAGCTCTCAGGAGCTTGGGATTTCCTAGACGCATCTAAGACTATGTCCCATCTGTGGGAGGCCGGCTGGCCCTCGGGACCCGACCTGTCGGGACCCGGGATCTGCTAAGTGGTCCGAAAGTTCCTACGGAGTGAGTCCTAGACCACACAGCCGACCCCTGCTCCGGCAGAGGCACGGGCACTCCGCTTAGATTTCCCGTTACAACGCTCAGCGGGGTATGCCATACTCGGCTTACAGGGCAGTATGACACAACCCCCCTCCTCCTCCTTTTCAAAAAAGGCGACAGAGGAGCGTAAATAAAAAGACGGGGAGGTTTGGAACGACCTTGCGCACGTAAGCGCGGGCTCTGAACTGCCCTCGCATCCCGGACCTCCCATGCACATCCTCCAAAAGATTAGTGGGTAGTTCAAATCTTACTAGCGTGTAAGAAAAGCCCTCTAAGGAATAAAAATATTCCTCCGAGGCCTCGGGGGCTACACCAACCCAGGTGCTGCCAAGCCAAGCACCCATCCCGAGATCAAAGGTAGACCAAAGGCTGAAGGATGATTGCTTTGGAGAACCCCCGAGCGAAACATTCAACTCCCTCGGGGCTCGGGGGCTACCGTCGGGGACAAAAATAATCGGCCCATTAAGAAAATAGGCCCATAAAAGATGGCGCGGCTTCAGAGCCCGGAAGGAGGATTGACGAAAAGATGACATCGGAGTTGACGACATAAGACGCGTTATGGGCCTAAAAGTCGCCCAGGAGAATGAAGGCCGGCCCCAAGCCCGTAAGCTCGCTAAGAAGGACTTGATGTAAAACGAAGAATTCTGCCGGGCCCCTCTATAGAAGCCCAAGACAGCCCATCTATCGATACTCGGTGGGCAAAGCCCAACTTATTTGAAATCACCCGGCTAGGCCGGGGAGGGCCCGTGAGCGAAGTCTCTAGATAATGAGAACAAAGACCGATTGAGTCACTATAAAAGAAAATCTGGGAAAGCATCCCCCAGCAGGCTCATTAAAGCCCATCCATATGCAGGCCCGGAGTCCGCCTGCATACTGCAACACCAGCCCGTAATAGCCCACTTTCATACCCCTAATCCGAGGGGCAGAGCCCCGGGAACTAAGTTCCGCCTCGCCCGAGGACACAGGGTCTCTAGAGACGATCCCTGCCTCGCCCGAGGACCACAACCCTCGGGTGAGACTTCTCCGCCTCGCCCGAGGATAGAGGGACCTCGGCTATTGGCTCCGCTCTCTCCCAAGGAACACCACTTCGGGCGCGCCTTGGGAAGCCGAACCAGTGGTAGGGAATAGCCGCATTTAATGCGCCTGCTTCACACACCACGATGACAGGGCAAGGCAATCGATTGCCCTGTCAATTCATCTGACCTGTTATCTCCTCGCACCCCCCATTGATGGGACGTAAAGGTAACAGTTATCACACGCGCCACCCCATACAGGAAAATACGGTACCACTGTTCATTTGCTTGCAGCTTCATCTCCATGACATGAGACCAAAGACCCTCAGGACGACGACACCGCACCATGACACGGACCAAGCCTACTGAGGGTCGTAAAGGGATCAGAGGATCACCATTTGGCCCTCGGGAGACCCACCCCTCGGGCAACGGACACGAACACAGGAGACTCCAAGACACGCGTCCACACCAGGGCACTCCCTTCTGGGAACCCGAGGTCTAGGCTCGGGCATGGCATGCCAAACAGCTCTGGATAGAAGACACAGTAGCGTTTGTACATGACACGTATTGTACACATTATCTCTCCTTTGCACTATAAAAGGGGGAGTATTGCCACACTAGAGAGGGACCCCCCGCAATTAGGTTTTCACACTTAGCCAGTTCATTCCGGATTGAAGCCTTCCTTCATTCCCAAGAACACATTGTAACCGCTTTGGTTCTTGTGCACAATTGGTGCGAGTAACACGAAGAGACACAACTGCTGGACGTAGGGCCCCATGGCCTGAACCAGGATAAACGCCTCGTCTTCCAGCTCGCACACGCCATCAGGCGGGGAGCGCACAGCCTATAAATTATTGCCGGTGCTTGGGATACCCCGGTTCTCAAAACACCGACAGCTGGAATATCCGGTTTTCCCCTCGGTAAAGATTTCATAATATAATTAGCCTAACTCTCTTATCCAAGCCTAAATTGAGTGATCTATATATGCATTTTTAATGGCTCGACATGAGCTATGTATGGAGAAATCAATTTTCCATTTGGACAGGTGTTCTGTTTTCTCCCTAACATGACAATTTAGATCGTCAACCATATTGGCACAAGCAAATACAAATATGTTTTGGCACAAGTCCACCATGCAACTTAAATAAGAAGTCGATTGGTACACCGAGTATATAATACTATAAATTATTACTAGATAAGGGCTAGGAAAGATCAGATCATTGTTCTGATGGGAATCATTCTATAATTGCTGGATCGGAGCGTTAGCAACATCGTCGGTCTTAGATGTGCATTTGCCATGGCACCAGCATTGGAAACTTTTACATAATCCATAATCGTTGTCCCTGCTTTCGTATATGCACTCACTATGGCAGTCGTCATCGTCTAGGACCCAAATGCATACCCCTTCAAAAATGCCGCTCAAGTGCCAGTCGCAGGAATCTTTCCCAATGGATGCCAACTTTGCATAGTTTCGATCTAGGCATTGGACATTATTTATGCAACAAATGTCAAATGTGATGAAACAACTTTTATCAAAAAAATTAATCAAATAACATCGCCACTTGCAACATGTAGTTCTTGTATGTGTATGCGTACATACCACGAGCTGTCATGACGACGGGTAGGAGGATGAAGACTAGGAGGATGGCAGGAGGCAGATTAGTTTGTGATGACGGCGTCATTCCTTTAGTACGTCGAAGAAGAATGAGCAAGGAGATTGTTGCGATCGAGTTTGGATAAGTGGCAATCATTGAAAGATAGGTGAATAAATAGAGTAGTATGGAGTGCAATTCAAACTCTACGGCGGCAAACAATAGTAGGATATATAATAATCCGGTCCGGCGCGTCGGGCGCCTATAGGGTGGGATCGATTGGTGGCCTCATCATGTACACGTGTACCAGTGCGTGCTCAGTTTGACATCAGCAGCAATGTCAGGCCAGCTGAGTAGCTGACGGTAGTTGTTGTTGGGTGTGGCTTGGACTGGCGTGCATGACGACGAGACGACGGCGTTTCCAAACACGATGTGAACGAAACATGTTTTCACCATCACCACGATGTGCAAGAGGTGCCAGCTAGCAACCCGGGAAGAACTCGCCGATGACGCGCAGGATGGTTCGGCCGGCCGGGCCGGCCGGTCATTTTGCCTAGGCGAGGTCGGGGAGGCTATCGTGCCAAGCCTTGCTGTCGGCGGGGGCGGCGGTGTCTCCACGCTATGACCGAGAAACCACCTGTTTGTTTGCAGACAGACATCTGTTTTGCTCATCATTACTGACTCACTGTTCACGACCAGATCAGAGAGACGATATGCATGGGGACGAATGGACGAAGATAGATGGATATGGATGGATGGAATAACCTGCATCATCATATGGCTTGAGGTGGATTGTCTTCCTTGTTTGCGACGATAACGCCACTGATGTTTTTTTGACCGAAGTAACGCCACTGATGTAGTAAAAACATGCATCATCAAGATTTATATATAATAACAACCTGATTCTGTAATTTGTATTTTACTTGCTAATTTATTCAAACATAATTATAAAAAAATCAAAAGCCTTCCAAAATTGAATATACGGTGCTTTAGTTCAAGAGGTGATCTTGGCCTTTCTGATTAGAACCGGACATAACAACTGATTAAAATTTTTCTTCCGTAGCAGAGCAGCAAAAATGTGTAATATAAATTTGGGTCATGCCAACTCATGAGAGTGGAAACTCGAACATGCAGTATATTGCAGCCCTATCGCGTAAAACTAGAAGCTTTGATTTCAAAACCATAAAGTTTGGTTTCATTGGAGAGCCCCACAAATTTGGACAAATTTGGCAATCATTGAAAGCCAGGTGAATAAATAGAGTAGTATGGACTATGATCAAGTCTACAGAGTGTCAAATATCGGGCACTCGGCAAAGACCCACTTTGCCATGGCAGCAACGTATGCTGCTCAGCAAATGAGGTTGACGAGTACTATGATTCCTCCAAAAAGTGGATAATTGAAGTTGAACTCATTCTCGTCAATGATTGTGAGGTACTCTTGGTTGAAATGCGCAATCAGTTCAGGGTACTCTGGGTCATATCCGATGGACACTTCTCCTACAAAGTAAGGCACAAACACTATCAATTCAAAAATTCAACAACACATCCCTTGCACGGTGAGGTTACAAAAACCTGCATGAAGTGGTCAGCCGTGTAGTCAGAATAGTCTTCTTCTTCGAACAACTGGCTTCCCCCATTACCCCCCCATTTCCATTAATCAAGACGGAGAGGTTGGCCTCCCTCATCAGCTCCGACATGTCCGGTCCCGCTGACACACTCTCAGCCTCACCTACCACGACCACGTCGTCACTACAGCGCACGAGGCCGGTGGGATGACCGAAACGGAAAGGCGGAAGCAAACACAGCGATGGACGGCATCTCCTGCGCAGTACACGAAGTGGTCATCCGTGTAGTCAGAATAGTGGTCTTCTTCGATAGAAACCTCGAGGAGCACGACGTGGATGAGCACGGAGTCTGCCATGCGCCGCGAGACCCCAGAATTCGTCGCATCAAAGCCGTCAGGTATCTCAAGGCAGACGCGAAATCTCTGGTGGCTCTGTGAGATCACAGAGGGAGATTTGGATCAGGTGGCCGTCGCTGGTGCGGGCTGCCGCCAGTGTGTTAATTCTGGCCGTGATTGTGGTCTAGGTCCAGCAATGATTGCCTGTTGTAGCCTAAACAAATTTGGTAGAAAGTAGTAGCCATCAATCTCTACATACAACATAAAAATACAACATAAAAAGGATGAAAGTAAGACTTTTCCTTGGTGCGGTAATTTTTCAGGTCACCTCCCTCACCGCCCCATGCGACACCGCACCTCCCTCGTCCACGGCCTTCCAACTATGCCACCCGCAAGTTTCCTTCCTAAAAATAGCCACTAATCCCCGTCCCCTCGGATCCCCTTTGCTGAATGTGCCACTCAACACAATCAAGGCTAGCACGCAATCACCGCATCCTCATCAACGCATAAAACGAAAAGCACGCAATCACCAGCATCTCTCATCATTTACTAAGTCGGGCGGGCGCGCTATCTCCATCCCTTCGGAGCCGGGATCCCTTGTGTCCGACGACGCCGTCTCGACCTCAACCGTCGGAGGTGCGCACCAACGCCATCTCGACCTCCCGACGACGACGCCCATCGGAGGTGCGCTCCGACCCGTTGCGACCAGACACCGCCGCCTCCACGATCACCTGCCGAGGCCCCGACGCGACAGCAGGCCGGATCGCCAGGTGTGTTATTTCTTGATGTGCGAAAGTGTAAAACCGAGCACCAAACCCTAATCCTTCAGTTCCTCCTCCCACTGCCAGCGGCAAAGAAGTTTAAGGTTTAGGGCCGGACCTCGATCGCGTGCAGGACGAGCCGGGCGAGGTCACTGGTGGGTGCAGGACGTCGTGTGTCCCCTCCCAACAAGATGACCTCGATCGCGCGCGCGTTAATTCAAGTTGTGCATGGCGTCGATGGGGTGGCAGGACATCCGACCCCTTCAAGATCGCCGCAAATAGATGATCAGCTTTGTCCAGGTTTTCCTTTAAGGCCCAAACTGTACCTTTGAATTTGACAGGAAACTTAGTCGACGACGGAAATAGTGATTTTGGCGTCCAGATGGTCAAGAATTAGTGATCTTGAACAATAGTCAATGCTTCTAACTACATGTATTACGCCTACAAATATTTTTCATTCGCACCCATGATGCTCATGCCTCATTCAGGCTAAACACCTAGATATTTATCCAGAGGAAGTAATATTGTAATTTCTGTCGTCAAAACAAGCTGCAGCCTTCATTGCTGATATGATATTGTTGCTTGTCTGCAGTTTTCCAGCTTGAGGCCTTGCATCGGGGTTATTAAAAGTCACTGGACCTTCTTCACACGAGAGAATTTGGAGCATTGGTGGCTTATTCGTGAGCTGGCATGTCCAATCTTCGCCAATTTTGCACAAAACCGCCCGCATGCAAATTTACAGAGAACCCCTCCTGCTACCCAAGCCGGCGCTCCCCGTACCCTCATTCCTCTCTCTCATTTTTCTCTCTTCTCTGCGGCGCCGCCCTTCGCCAATGCCTGCAGGCGTCTCCGAGCTCCCAGTCTCCAGGGTGGCGGCATGGGCCCTACGGTGGTTGCTCACGGTGAGAGTGCTGCACCGAGAGCTCAGTATACTCTGCGGAGTCGACGTCGTTTTTCATCCTACGCCCTTACTGTTTTCTCTAGATCTATTTTGCTCTTTGCAGCAAGATCCGATCCGCCGGCAGCTGCACGGTTGAGGCATGGCTCTCCGGAGACGCAGCCCCATCGCCAACCCCTACTCGAACCATACGATAGGGCCCCGTGGGACACCCAGTGGTAGACCTCAGCCGTCCTGGTGCCGCCATGGTGGCTGACGCAAACGCCGGGGACTGCGGCTCTTCCATGCTTCTGCTCGAGATCTGAGGCACATGCTCGATGGACTCTAGAAATTTGAGTGCGGGTCAACATGGAGTTCTCAGTGAAATGGTGAGACCTCTCCTCATCTGTGCGCCATGGGAAATTAAATTGTCTGCCACTCGACATAACTCTGATTGGTATGCTTCGGTTGTTGTTTTTTTTAATTATTTTTGTTGCCTACACAGGGTGTGTCTTGCGATCCACCAGCTCACCAGATAACTTATTGACCTTTTGAATTCTTTGATTGCAGGGAAGAAGCTGAAGGCAGGTTAAGCAATAAGAAAAATGGAGTACTGAACATTTTTACTGCTGCTGGTTATTGGTGCCTCTGGAAAATGAGAAATAATCTATGTTTTCAGAGAAATCAGTGGAGGTGCATGGCTATGCTCCTCTACCAGGTGGGGATGACGGCACAAAGATGGAGCATTCTCTGTCCGGAGGAGAAAAAGACCACGCTGACAAGAAAGGTGGAAGAGATCAAGGAGAGGGCAGCCCAAGTGCTGTGGCTCAGCTGACACTGGAAGCCGAAGGCCATGCTCAAGGACAGGAGTTTACAGAAATGGAGATCTTCATCGATGCCTGAAAAATGCAGTTCAGTTGTATACTATGTTAAGTCTGCGATTTCTCTAGATGATGTTCAATAATCTTTCGGTAGTGATCAATCTGAACTTTCCCAGCTGATGTGGTTACATTAGTCTGGTAGGCTTGAGATGACATGGGTGTGATGATGGCAGAGCCATCCGGGTGCTGTAAACTGAATTTTGTCCTTGGTGCTGTAAACTGAATATTGTCTATTACTTTTGGTAATGGACGGGGGTACAAGCCCTTTTAATTCCAAAAAAAAAAGCTGAAGGCAGGTGGAGGTAAGAACGAGATAGGTCCCTTCAGGATTCCATCCAGACGACATGTTGAAGGTAGAAAAATATGTGGAATGACAGAATGCTAGCCCGAAACGGTCAATTGACTGACTGGATTGTCTCCTCTCCTCTGGTACAAGGATACCGGCCAGCTTGTTACTGGGGGAGTTCTCCATTGCTATAGTGCAGGCTAACCAGCTAGCTTGTAGAGGCTTAGAGCCAAGTAGAGTCCAACTCTCCCTAAGTCTGGATCATGTTGGCATGGAGATATCTCAGTTCTCAATGATCACGAGTTAGAACTCTACGTGGAAGCCACTACAAATGACCCCATGTTTTCTTTAGTTTTTAGGAACTGATGATGTAGTAAAAAATCCTAAATTTTGGTATGTTGCTTTGGTCGGATGTTGTTGGCTTAGTGCTGATAATATCTTGAGTGTGTTCAGTTATTAATTGCCCCAGAATTTTCTACTGAGCAGAATAGCATACCCCCACCACACGCCCACGAACACAGACACAATCTTACTAAATAGATTATAAAGTGAATATGGAAGCTTTTCCCAAAGAAGCCTCTGAATCCGGTGCCGGACTCCATATATAGTTCATGGTCCTATATAGCATTTAGTTAATAGATGCATGTTAGTTCTAATGTGTCTTTGCTTTGACGTTGTGAAATATGGATTGGGTTGTGCATTGTGGAAATTATCATCCAATCTATGACTGATTCTTTGTATTTTCAGTTGTCCAAAGCTCGATGCACTTCTTTATGTCCACTGCTGCTGGCTTTCTTCTCTTGTGCAATCTATGACTGATTACTTGTACCTAATAATATGACAGCTTTGATCTGATGCCATGATAATAGTAAGTCATGCTTAGTAGCTTAGCATTATCTATTGGTCATAAATTGTTTTTTTTTCTCAAATCAATGTAGGGCGCCGAAGGGCGCCTGACGTTCTAGTGCTTTATAAATCAACAGATGAGTGCATGATGATAGAACAAGGACATCGACTTGAACATGCATCCAACAAAGGTAAAGATGCATTGTGTTTTCTACTGTGGTTCTGATTGATCCAAATGTGTTGTGTGTTTTGTGCTCCCCCGCCTGCTCCTTTGGTCCCTGAAAATATTACTGATTCTTATGTTGTTACATGTGGTAATTAACCTATCTTACTGTAGATGTTGCTATCGAGGGTCTTCTCACTTAAGTAATTGCTCTCACGATTGAAGGCTCTTCTCACTTAAGCACCTCACTGCACGCCCTGCTGGATCTCCTCCTGGTGTTGATTTTTTCTTCCATCTCCTCCCTAATGCTGATTCTTATGTTTCATGAACTCTATTTTATTTGTTTAAGACACAGTTAGTTGGCCATGTCATTACTAACTGCAAACGAGTACAACGCGGTTGTTTAAAGGAATCGAAACGATCTTGCGGCACCAAACATTCCAGGATTCCTAAAGCAATATGCCTATTACATTTTCTTCTTCTTCTTCTTCTTCTTCTTCTTCTTCTTTTACAAAATCATTTGGCATATTGATAGAATGTGGTTGCTGTACTATTTTTTTTATTGAAGTTACATGCTAATCAATGGAACAGGGCCATTTTGTGCCTGCTCCTGCAGCAGTCTAAACTTATCACATTCGTGTCACTTGGTATGGTGGGTTGGTCTAGGCACTTGCGCTCTCACTGTAAGGATAAATAATTGCTAGCTGTTTAAGGAATCGGTTTTATTGTTCCATATATATTTCTTTTTCAGCAAGCATTTTTCTGAATAGCATGGTTGTGCTCTCTAACTTCTCTGCTGGTGCTGCAGCTTTGATTGTCCTTCGTGTGGCTGCCACACTGCTGTAGACTGCTGGTGCTGTAGCTTTGATTGGCCATCGTGTGGCTGCCACACTGCTGCAGACCGCCCTAGCTGCAATCCTGGTTTTGCTCCCTAGCTACCATTCATGATCCAGCATGTCTTATTGTTCATGATCCAGCGGCACAACCATATTACGTTATCTTAGTTGTAAACTTATTTGTTCCAGTATGCTCTGCAATATCCGGTTATCTAATGACTGAGCACACAAGGAAATAATTTGTCGACAATAATTTTTCGGAGCATTCTGAACTTCCATTCATCATGACTGAAACTGTCAATTGGCATTGTTAATTTGTTAAAATTAAACTGAGCACCACTCTTTGAGTCTATTCTTGTCATTCAACATTTATGGTACTTGTTTGTATTATAGTCATTTTAATATTATTGTTTAATTTCATAGTATTGTTATTATGCGATCCAAGTTTTTTTACATAAAATTTTATTACCCCGTAGCAACGCACGGGCATTTAACTAGTTATTTATATATATCGGATGGGATGAAACAATGGTGCCAACATAAATAGATTAGAACCACGTGGCAAGCGTGGAGAGCAACTCTAAAAACACAAAAAAAAAGATTAGGGGGTCTAGACACACTATTTATGGATACCACGTTACTTATTTTCTGAAAGCCACATATTTTGAAAGAACATGAAAATTTGTTTAGAGCTGACGTCGTACTATACTATCATTACTGTTATCTTAAAAATACTGTAAGATTGTATTTAACTATAATCCTATATTTGTTCGGTAGAGGAAAATAACGAACAATTAAAATATCTATTCGATGATCCCAAATCGAAGTAGAGTCCAAGTCGCACGCGTCCTGTTCCACCTATTTAGCTTGTTTTCCCCGATCGATTGCCGCATATGCAGCAAGATGGCGCCGCCAGGGCTCATCGACGATCTCATCGGCGAGATCCTCCTCCGTCTCCCGCCGGAAGATCCAGAGTGTCTTGTCCGTGCCTCACTCGTCTGCAAGGCCTGGCGTTGCCTCCTCTCCGATCCAGGCTTCCCCCGCCGCTACCGCGTGTTCCACGGAGTGCCACCCCTGCTTGGCTTCCTCTACAACGAGTTGTTGTACCCCAAGAAGTACACTGGCCCGACCTTCCCCCGCTTCGTCCCTGTCAAAGAAGCGTCCCCTATCCTTAACCCCCCGCCGCCGCCCCAGCCTGACTACTATATCTTCGACTGCCGTCATGGCCGTGTGCTCCTCTTGAACTGCAGCAGTAATAAAGGTTTCATTGTCTGGGACCCCATCACCAACAGCCGGCAAGACATTGGGTGGCCCAAGATAAATCCGTCCTATTACTACTACAGGGCAGCGGTGCTCTGTGCCTTGGACGGCTGCGACCACCTCTGCTGCTGTGGTGGTCCCTTCCTCGTGGTCTTAATAGTCGTCGACTTCCCAGACGAAGACGACGACGACGGTGACAATGCATCAGTTAGAACCTACTCATCGGAGACTGGCGCTTGGAGTAGTACTGTCTCATCAGTTTACCTTGGCGTCTGCAAGATGAATATGAGCAGCCTACTTGCCAGAGGCGCACTATATTTCATCCTCAACGAAGGCCAGGGAATCCTCAAGTATGACTTGGCTGGGTGTGTCATATCTGTGATGAGGCCACCACCCTTGCCTGTGGGAAACATGGTGCTCATGAAGGCAGAGGGCGGCGGCCTGGGCGCCTTTGGTCTGGAGGGCCACAACCTGCACCTTTGGGCATGGCGGAATGGCATTCCGGAATGGGAGCAGGAAAGAGTCATCCAGCTTGACATTGATCAGCTCTTTCCAAATCTTTATGCATTTGATTTTGCACAAGGTGATGGTTCCTTCTTCATGAGAGTAAACAATGGCATTTTCGCTGTTGAGCTAAAATCTGGCCGGACCAGAAAGATAGGAATGGGAGGGGATTTCAAGGACATATTTCCCTTCAGGAGCTTCTGCACTCCTGGTACTAGCCTTGTGCCACTGGTTTGATTTTTATCTTCCCATGCCCACTGGTCTATCTCCTCATTCATAATCTTTCAATATTGAATTATTAGACCTTTGTGGCCAATCTAAGGCAACTCAATACAATCCTGTATGCAACCATCAAATTTTATACATCATAGGTCTAATTTTTCAGCTGTACCATCTTCATAAGGTTTACCCGTTTTTTTTTTCTCAGGGATCATGCTATGTACAACCAGATTGTAAGCGCCAATGATGATGGAGTAATTAATCAAGTTACCTGAGGAAGCCGTTGTGAGCATCTTGTACAATTGCTACTCATGGTGCTCCGTTTCAGTCGTTGTCACTTAATGTGACTGCTTCGGTCATTGTCACTGACCAGAATTATAATTGGACGATGCTCAAAAAAAAGAACTATTATTGGATCTACATATTAATTTCTATTAAATAAAAAATGAATCTGTAATTCATGGTTGTTTACAGGTTCATTCTCTGTTTGACAATTTTTCATCAACAATTACTGTTAGACTATTATTAGCTTGATTCTGATCGGCAAGTAAACCTATGAACAGAGCTCTACCGAGGGCCGTGGAGAGCTCTACCGAGGGCCGTGACCCCGGCTCTCGGTGAGAATCCAACACTTATCCTCCCCCCCACCCCCACACCACACTCCCTCGCTCTCTCGACTCTCTCACACTCATTAGTCCCCGCCACCGCCGCCCCCTGAGCACGCCCTCGCCACCTCCACCCGCGCTCTCCCAGGATCCCCCGCCACCCATGCTCACCAGCCCGAGCCTGCCTGCCACCACCCGCTCGCACCACCACGCCAACCATGGCGGTGCCGCCGCCGCCCACAGTAGCAACACCCACCACCGCCGCCACCCCCACCAACGCTGGCCGCCACCCCCAACACCACCGCCCCCCGCACCACCACCACCACTAGCTCCCCACGGTCACCGCCGTCCGCGAGCCGCCGCGTCGTCCCACTGCCGTCCTTCCACGGCCTCCATCGCCGATCGATTTGGATTGAGTTAAATATTGCTATGATTTCTCTGTAATAATAATATGTATTGTGATATATAATTGTACTATATATTTCTAGTTAAGTTGCAAAAAAAACTGAAACTAATTTCTATATTTTTATGTTAGATGGCTGGATGGAATCTTCTACCGCCGGAAGTCATAGGTTTCACTGGCCGATAAGTGGATCGGGGTTTGACCTTGATCCAAGATCTATGCCCACTTGTAGCTGCTAATGTTCCAATAATAGTAAGTATATTCATATAATCAATGTGTCTAATACATTTGTATATGTATATTTACCATTTATATGATTTTTAAATGTATTGCATCCAATTGACCAAATCACTTGGCTTAAACACACTCTCTCGTACTTTGGGATTCAAGAAGTGGGCGTCCGTCACTATCATGATCTTCATAGTGAATTAGGGCGACAAATCAATGTCGAATTAGCTTTTCCATCGTTCCTAGGAGGAGAGGTGGAAATCCTATATACATCTCGAGAGGTTGGAATAAAGGCACCTACGAAACCAGGCGTCGGTTGCACAAAAATATGTTGTCATGGGATGTGTAAACAAGCTTCAAGAAATGGGTACACTCTGCCTACATTCTCCTTATTGTTGATGACAGCTAAAAGTAGGAACATGCTTCATGATGTTGCGGGATTGGTCGCAAACCAAGGTCGAGGAACCAAAATGATGTGGTAATCTTGATATGTTAATTTATCACCTAGCTTATATCTAGAAATGATGTGGTAATCTCGAGATGTTCTTATAATTTTTTTTTCCAATAATTTTAGGCTCAAGTGTATGACTTAACCTATCTTTGGGTGTAGTTATGCATCCATTCTAACCCAGATAATGTCTCGATTGGGTTATGTTTGGATATGGGCTAATCCAATGACAACTCGCACTACAGATGGATATCAAGCATAGGTGGTTGCCCGTAAGATTAGAGGCAGGCACAACACACGTCCAGCTCGGTTAATAAACGTCGTCGGTATACTATGTCGTCATAGTTGTGAAGCAAAGGACAATGTATTAGTTATAACGTTGGTCTACATTTGGGAGATCTGTACATTACAGATCGGTGTACACTTTAGCCATTTATTTCTACAAGACCGGCAGCAGTGAACTTGTAATGAAGTTGTAGTTGTAGTAGAACTTGTAGTTGGACGTGACTTGTTTTAAATTATGCACTTTTCAAATTATGCAAGTTTGTATGGATGTGATATAAATATACGACTTGTTTTAAATTACGCAAGTTTGTATTTGTATGGATGTGATATATATGTGACTTCTTTTAAATTATACAAGTTTGTATGGATGTGATATATATATGTGACTTGTTTAAAATTCTGTTGGAGTAAAAAAAACAGTAAAAAAATATATGGTCAATTCACCGAGAGCCACAAGAAGGGCTCTCGGCATACATGATTCACCAAGGGCCCGGGACACGGCGCCGGTAGAGTGACCATAATCTACCGAGCGCCCTAACCCCGCTCTCGTAGAGTTGACGTCATAGGGGTGTTTGGTCATTGCCGACGCGGAGGCGTCAACACTACCGAGGACAGAGCTTTGCGGAGGGCTGTGCGTCGGTGAACTCAACGTGTACCGAGAGCCCTGGGTTACCGAGGGTTGGGCTCTCGGTAGAGGGAGCACTACCGAGAGCTTTATTCCTCCGAGTGCGGCTCTTGGTAGAGGTAGACACTACCGAGCGCCGGACGTCGGGCTCTCGCTAGTCTCTTTAGCGCTCGGTAGAGGCCCCGTGTGTGCGGTAGTGCATGCTGGCGGTCGTGGAGCAAGAGGAGCCTCGACCTCGATCTTCATGTCCTACCGGAGCATCACCCAAAGACTACGGAAACCGGGTCTTCGCCGACGGTATAGCGTTTTGCCGACCGCCCTAAAATAAGGCGTTCGGCAAAGATATTCTTCGCCGACAGCCCCGCCGGCCAAGAAAAATGGTCGGCGAAGCTTCCTTCGCCGAGCACCGGATTCTCGGCAAAGAAGCATCCTAGGCAAAGCTTTGCTCCGACGGTCGGCGAAGGGTAGGCGGTCGGCGAAGCTTGGCTTTGCCGATGGGAGATAGTCGGCGAAGGGTAGGCGTCGGCATAGCCGGCTCCGACGTAACGCCGCCGTCGGTTTGCATAGCCTTTGCCGATGACTTGTCGTCCGTCCCTCGGCAAAGCAAAAAACTTTGCCGAGAGAAAAATTTTTTGAGCTCTCGGCGTAGTGTTTTTTTAAAATTCCACCAAACGGCGCCACGTGTCCCTAAACTTTACCGAGCATTTGTGCTTCGCCGAGTGTTTACTGTAGGGTACTCGGCAAAGATTGGCTTTGCCGAGAACCTTGGTCCCAGCTCTCGGCAAAGCACAATTTTTTTTTTTATTTAGCCATCACAACTTTTTCTCTAGCTTAGCTACAGTACATGGAGTTCCTTGTTGAAGTTTGCAATTTTTTCAATCTTTTTACTATATTTTATGAATTTTCATGTATTATTTGAATTTCTATTGAATTTGAACGCAAGTGATTCGAATAATGGATCTAAATGATTCAAAAATGATAAACATGATTGTGAGTGTATCTTGAGTCCTCCATGGCCGAACACCAAAATTCGAATATCTTGTGCGTGAAACACGCCAACTCACTTAAGGGTTGATTGTTTTAAAATTCTATAAAATTCAAACGGAGTTGAAAAATCATGAAATTTGACGAGTTGTCCTTATATCACATGTGTAGACTATGAAAAAAAAAAAATTTGAGTCGATTTCGGTACGGTTGCATCTCGGACGGTAGTTTGCAAGACATCGTGAGCATGTGATAACAAAAACTCATGGTGAGATGTCCTGGTTTGTGCAATCCGAATTCAAATTTGCCCGAAACTTTATCAATTTTTATCACAGCCTACACATGTGATATCACGACCACTCGACAAATTTCATGAATTTCCGACTTCATTTTCTTTTTTAGAATTTTAAAATGATTCACGCACATGGGAATCGACATGTCTTGCACACAAGATCTTTGGATTTTCGCGTGTGTCCATAGATGAGGACTCAAAATAGACTAACAAACAAGAATATCATTTTTCCAATCACATAATTCCATTTTTCGAATGACCTGCAGTTCAAATTTTAGTTGTGAAAAATATTCAAATAAAAGAGGGAAAGTATAAAAAAATAGTAAAATGTCGGAAAAAATGTCCCAATTTTTGGCATGTACTTGTAAACACTCTATCTAAGCTATAGAAAAATTTGGAGTGAAAAATCAACAAAAAAAAAATCTTCGCCGAGAGCCCCCATGGGCCCTTGGCGAAGGCCACTTTGCCGAGTGTCAGGACAGGGGCTCCTAGGGCCGGTCTCTCCACAAAATGCCGGACTCGGGCCGGTCCGGGTACTCCCGTGAGTTTGATAGCAAAGAGTTTTGATTTTCGTTTTCAAGTAATCATTGTCTAACACTTGCAACCTTGTCTTCTTTGCGCAAGCAAGGCTTCCACTCTGGATCGGGCGGGGTCGAATCGGCCGGCTGTAGGTGATCCGGTGTTGAGCAAGTCTTCCCGTCCCCGAACCATCAATATCCACCTTTCCCACCCTTACCGCCTCAAGAATGAATTGTGAGACTCGTTAGACTTGTCTAGACCATTTGTGGACTTGATGTTTCTCTTGTGGACATGATGTTAGACTTGTGGACTTGATGTTATACTTGTGAGACTCGATGTAGACTTATGAGACATGTTTAATATGGGTTCTGTGATATATCGTTGTGTTTTATGTGCCGGATGTGTGAAATGTGATATATATATGTTACGTGATTGAATGGATGTGATATATATTATATATGTGTTTATTTGTCAAGGTGGAAAGCGTAAACAAATGAAAAATGACAATTTTTCAGCTCTTTGCCGAAGAATTGCTCTCGGCAAAGGCTTCTTTGCCGAGCGTTTTTGCCATTGTGCCCGGCAAAGCTGGCAGCCCCGACGGCCCCCTTCCCGACTTTGTTGAGGGTTTTTGCACGGGCTCTCGGCAAAGAAGTCATCTTTGCCGAGGACCTCGCTGTAGGGTACTCGGCAAAGTTTAAAAAAAATAATAAAAAAATTCTTTGCCGAGCACAGAACCGACACGTGCTCGGCAAAAGCTTTTTTAAAAAAATCTTTGATGAGCACAGCACTGACAGGTGCTCGGCAATTTTTTTAGAAAATATAAAAAAAAATCAAAAAACAAGCTTCTTTGCCGAGCACCGCATTGACAAGTGTCCGCAAAGCCGGAGTAACGGCCGTCAACCATGTGGTGCGTTAACGGTTACTTTTCTTCGCCGACAGTTGTTTTTCGGTTCTCGGCGAAGGCTTCGCCGAAAGGGGCCCTGACAGCTGTCGGCAAAGGGCCTATGCCGTTAAAAATTCCCCTAGCACCTTCGCCGATGGCCCCCGGAAAAGTGTTCGGCGAAGCCTTCGCCGAAGGCCCCTGGCCTTTGCCAAGCGCGCCGTGCGCTCGGCAAAGGACCAGCCTCATGTAGTGCAGCGTGGGTATCGCGGCAGACAACGCGCCGCCGGAGGGCCATTGCGCCGTTTGTGCTTCCATGGGCACCGCCGCCATCATCACCGCTGAAGAGTTGTGTGCCCTAGCTAGCTATTTTTCCAATCCGGCCTTATGGTATGGAAGGATCGATGCATCGAACCTTTCAGTGAGCTCCACTTAATAAGGAACGGTGGATACGTATATTGCAGACGGAAAGCAGGACATATATCCTTGATCTCTTGTGGGCAAAACTAGAATAGAGCCAAACAATTTAAAATTTAATCTATACCTACTAATAAAGAACAAAAATTTCTGCCACTTTTTTTCACCATCATTTTCTTTCACCTCCTACCTGTTGATAGTCCGTCGTATATGAATATGATACATATTCTAATACATGTTTGTATATGTGTCTACAACTTGCATCCGAGAAGGAATTTTAACCGTATATGTATCTATGACTTTGTGTACGTGTCTACGACTTGTATCCGAGAAGGAATTTTAGCCGTATATGTGTCTACGACTTGCATCCACATTATGAAACGTTCAGAGAAGGAATTTATGAATAGGATACAAGTTGCAACCTTTTCCAAGAAGGAATTTTCGCTCATAATAGGATACAAGAACAAGTACGTTCAGAAGAGTTCTAATAACAATATTTCGATTTTATTTTGACCGTGTGCCTCCAACTAGGACTCATTAATTGGTGTGTGGTACCATGACAAAAATATTATTCCTTACTTTACAATAATATACTCTTTTTTATGTTTAGTTTTTTCATTGTACGACGTTGTGCTGTGCAACATGGCTGTAACCCGTATGTCGCTGGCGATTTTGCGTAGTGTATCCGGCTCGCGGTCGGCAGCTTCTACGAGCCTCGCCGGTGTTGGATGATGTGATGGAGCCGATCAACACAAAGGTCTCGAGAGTTTTTAAGAAAGCTCTAGAGGATGGTGTATATTGTCGAGTGTCTTGTGAACAAAATGCAGCCCACGACAGCTGCCTGCATCGGCATTTGAGAATCTTCGTGATCTACTCATCTGAAAGGAGAACGAGAGTGTCCCCGTGCTGAACACTTGTCTTGGCAAGGATTCTAGCCATGGAAATCTAGGTGATATGACTTGTGGAGTGATCAATAAAGAACAACATCTATGTGAAGACGACTAATGAACGGGGACCCGGCGATTGAGTAACGGGCGGCGATGTCTATGTGAAGAAGGTGGAGTGATGAATACATATACGATAGTCTTTCTCCCGTTGCAAACGCACGGGCATGTTTTGCTAGTATATATAAAAGATTACTTATGTTTACATACGATGCTAATAACTTACTATATATCATTAATTAATTGTGAAATATATTTTATTGTATATCCATTTAGACATAATGTGGATAACGTTTTTTTTAAACATGGTCAAACTTGAACAAAATAATTTATCTACATTCCCGATGAATTAACACACCATCAATATATTCCAAAGAATGATGAGATCATGAGAGAAAATTGGTGCACGGATGTGCACATAGCCCAGCGGTTAGACTAGTTATCTCCAACAAAGACACTGAAAATACAAGACCCATTCGACTTTTTGGGAGTCCTAGTAGCATACTCGTGCGTTGCTGGGGGATAACTACACTTTGTTAAAAACACACGGGTCACACGATAAGATACAAATTAAATAATGAAGTTAAAGTGTCATTTAATCGTTATAAAAAGTGTCATTTATATAAAAAAAAAAAGGTCCATTAAATTAACATGGTCATGGAGAGTGGCGTCACAAGCTCATCAACTTGTGAACTTTTCTTGTGCATTGCAACAGGAATAAATAATGCCTGCCGTAAGAGCATCTAGTGGAGGATCACATTATGGTACTACTACAGAACATATTTGAAATATTAGAAAACTGATCAAGCATAGACATCATTTTTTCTTGTCTCTACACGCCACCAGTCATGCTACGCTGCAGATAAAAAACTTATGAATTAGCAAAATAAATTGACTGATTTTGAGTTTTTGATAATGTATTACATATGTAAACTCACAAGTATGAACTACTGTTAGCCATTGAGGCCTTCGCCATGTCATCGCCACAGGATGTGCCAAAGCGAGTACTATCAGGCATTTTCATCCGGCAGAATAGCATTCAGTAATCTTCTGATGTCTCAGCTTGTTCTGTGCTTCGTGATAGCATATACGAATATAATGACATATCTTGTCTTTATGAGATTCAGAATCGCGATACTTAAGCTACAATAACAACAACAACAACAACAAAAAGGAGAGAACTAAGGCAACCACAAACAACATTAGACCTAAAACTACTACATCAGAACTCATGGAAATAGGAGTACATTTGGAGGAGCGGAACTCTAGCATCAACTATTGTAGTTAAGTTCATAATTACCATACTCTATAGAAAGATAATTGGGTTCTGGTCACTGCCAACATCAATGCATGGGAGAGATTTGTATTTCAGTTCCAGGTTGTGCATCTCTGAAGTGATTAACGACAGTCTTTATAGCTCCACTCGGTGATTCAAAACTATGCGACCAATTAAGTCCAAAGTTAATCATAAGTGACCAACTAACAAGAAAAATTGCCTGAAAGTGGTAGATTGAACATCACTTATGTAGCATCAATTATTTCAAGCAGATTACTTTGGCATTCATTCCAAAGAACATAGAATATCTCCGATAATAAGCAAATTTATCAAGAAAAAAAAGAGTTATGTAATCTGCACCTCAATTTTAACTTACATGCATCTTGGGCCTTGGCTGTAGTTTTTGGGATCAAGGAAGGACTTGACAGTGTTCCATAGTAGCCGGAAGCCCAGACCAACATTATTGACAATAAACATTTGGTACACTGTGGAGACGCAACAAATTATTGTGAAATGGAAGTGAAAATTGTACGCCTGTGTAGTTATCATTGTCAATTTTCTACGGTCGCCCAATTGTCAATCTTTATAGGTTTTGTTTTAAGACAGGAGCCATATAAGCCCAACAAAATTTAAAACTGTCTTATGACTAAGCCGAGACAACCTCCACAATCGTATCTGTGACATACTCCCTCTGCCACTGAAGCATGTCAATCCAGATTTTCTTTGCTTTGCAAATTTTCTTGCTTTCAACATGACTTGAGAACCCTTCAAAACCTGAAGGCGCTCCTTGTTCTGGCCAGATAATTGCCTATGCTGCAGGTTAGAAGGATACAAGCAGCAGATTCCTTGTGCAGGATTTTGGTGTACAATTGTTCCGGATGTAAAGCATGCTTGTCAGTCACATCAGTTGGGAACTTATCACAGAGCATGCATGCTAACCTGCAGCAACAACTGATGGCAAGATTGAACCAGTATATGATGGACAACAAAAATCTCAATGATTTGGAGAATAAAAAGGAAGTATCAATGTCTCACATCATACATAAGTATTAGAATAGCACAACTCAACCATAATGACTGCAACTAAATAATACCAGTAACACAAGCAACCCCCATTTGGTCTTAAGAATAAAGTAAACAAAGAGTAGCGCGAGAAACTGGTAAGAGCGAGAAGAAACCAGTGATACTCACGGCTTAGCAATCTCTGTAATATCAAACCTAGTATCACGGCCTTTAACAATACAATCTCGAACTACATACAAGGGAGAAAGCATGAACAAAATGACAGCATAATAACAATTTCCTTAAAATAAATTTGTAAACTATTGGACATTGAAACTTGAGAATGCTCTGACCACAAATGTAAATGTGGCACGGAAGCGAAATGGTTGGTCAGCAGCAATTGCCAAAAGATCGTCCCCTGCAAAAGCTACAGGAATGAAGATGATGTGAGTGCTTTTCGTTTCACATCATAGAACCAAATTGCGGAGATTGTTACCTTGATATGTTACACCTCTAGCCTCCCAGCCTGCTGAGCTTATGCATCTTAAGAACACCCTAATCAGAGCACCGTTGTATGGAGCTGCTCCAATCCTGAATCTTCTCAAAATCTAAAATACCTAGTTTGTGTCGAGCATCAAGTAAAAATCATCGCCCGAACAAGTAGTGCACACCACACAAAAAAAATCGATACAAAAAGATTCACAATTCATATAGTCGCAGGAAAAGACGCATGGAAATCTGCATAGCCCAGTCAAATAAGTAGTAAAATGTCATGGGCAGCCAGCAGGCTGTCCTCCCAGGGAGGGCATCAGCCCTGTTAGTGGCTAGGAGATCAATTAGCCCCTGATGTTAGGAGATGTCATGGGCACCTTAGGCAGCAGGAAAGGCAAGCGTCAATTGGTGCCATGGCTAGGAGGAAAGATAGGAGTTGTTAGCTATTTTTGGTATTTCCTAGAATTAAGGAGAGATTACCTCCATTCCTCTATTCGGTTGAGCCAGAGGCTATTTATGCTTGTAACCAGACGCATGATAGAATCAAGCAATGAACAATGAAACAATTCTAGTCTCCCTCAATCTCTTAAGCTCTTGGCAAAGCATAAGGCCTAATTACACCATGGACTCAACGTCCATGACACCTGGTATCAGCCATCCAGGTTCGATCACCATGTCCGCCTCCTGGTCATCCACACCCACCCACCCGATCTCTCCACCAACATCACCAGCCGCAACAACAATATCCCACCCGCCCTCTCCACCGCCAGATCCATTCACTCGCCTCGCAGAGGGTATGGACCGCTTAGCGCAGCATTGGGATCGGTTCGTCGTGATGTTCAAGCGCCGGTGTGCTCACCAGGAGAAAACAGAGAAGGAACTCTGTGCAGCGGTGTGCCTTCAGGCCGGAGCACGCGATTCCCCGGCACGCCGTCGGGTGCAGTCCCTTTGTGGGGAGAAGCACCTTGCTGTGGTCTCCGTGGCCATCCCATGGCTGTCATCGTAGGAGCAGGCCGCGGTGCACCTACAAGCCGCATGGCATGGTTTCCTTGTTCGACGGGCGATGCAAAAGCTGCACATGCTGCTCAGTTCGTCGCAGCAGGGCGCGATCAGCCACTCGTGCTTCCCTATCTCCCCTGCGGCTCCAATTGCGCCGAGGTTCGGGTATGGCGCCTCCCGGGCGCAGCGACCGACCAGCCCAAGGCAGCAGCATGCACCAACGGTGGTGGCCGCGTTCGTTATCCCGGCACACACCTTGGTGGTGTCCGGCGCACGAGCAAAGCTGCTACATCCTCCCTTCATTCGATGTGAAGCCAACGATTCCGTGCTTCCCATGCGATCCAGATGAGATGGTCGGTAGCTATCCAGCTCGAGGGCGAGCTGGGTCTCCAACGGCGGGGGAGATGTCATGGGCAGCCAGCAGGTTGTCCCTCCCAGGGAGGGCATCAGCCCGGTTAGTGGCTAGGAGATCAATTAGATCAATTAGCCCTTGATGTTAGGAGATGTCATGGGCACCGTAGGCAGCAGGAAAGGCAAGCGTCAATTAGTGCCATGGCTAGGAGGAAAGATAGGAGTTGTTAGCTATTTTTGGTATTTCCTAGAATTAAGGAGAGATTACCTCCATTCCTCTATTCGGTTGAGCCAGAGGCTATTTATGCTTGTAACCAGACGCATGATAGAATCAAGCAATGAACAATGAAACAATTCTAGTCTCCCTCAATCTCTTAAGCTCTTGGCAAAGCATAAGGCCTAATTACACCAGGGGACTCAACGTCCATGACATAAAAAATGTCCCAAATGAGCCACAGGAGGAATTGCCTCCAGTTTATTAATATTTGGCCTTCTCTTTCTACAATCAATACTGTCACTGCCCAATGGCCAATGCTTTGTCCACGATATTACAAATGAAGTCACTACTACAAAACGTTACTAAGAGAACGCCAGCCGTTTACATTAGGAGCGGTTCATTTTTCGAGCCGCCCCTATAGTGAGACACCATACGAGCCGCCCCTATAGTGACCACATTAGGAGCGGCTGGTGTTACGAGCCGCCCCTACTATTATTAGGGGCGGTTCAATCACCAGCCGCCCCTAATGTAGTCCACAGTAGGGGCGGCTCTATATTGAGGCGCCCCTACAAAGTGAGATCCCGAATTTTGAAACGAGGCACTAAAAATTAAAAATTAAAAAACGACCTCGGATGGAAAAACTTCCTACATATGAAATGTAGATCTCGAAAAGTTATGAAACTTTGTAGTTGATAACTTTTTACTTTGAAATCATCTAGTCATGCAAAAGTCGTGTTCGAATGTCTCAAATTTGAAATTCGAATTTCGTAAAACCACCTTGGACGGAAAAACTTTCTTCATATGAAATGTAGATCTCGAAAAGTTATGAAACTTTGTAGTTGACAACTTTTTACATTGAAATCATCTAGTCATGCAAAAGTTGTGTTCAAATGTCTCAAATTTGAAATTCAAAATTCGTAAACGACCTCGGATAAAAAAACTTTCTACATATGAAATGTTGATCTCGAAAAGTTATGAAACTTTGTAGTTGACCACTTTTTAGTTTGAATCCATTTAGGACCTCAAATAGTCAATTTACACTAGAATTTGTATAATATGTGGGGACGCGAATGGGATATGGACATATATGAGTGTGTAGCGCAGTGGTGGGGAGGGGTCGCGCACAAGCACGAGGTCGCGGGTTTGAATCCCGCCGGCCGCGAAGCGCGATTTTACGCGAAAAAAATGCGCGACTTTGCGACTTTAGCATACAGCTTTTGGTATTTTTTTTTAATTTTGAAAACACGATTTCATACAGCTTTACTATAGGGGCGGCTCATACAAGTAGGGGCGGTTGCATCACCAACCGCCCCTACTGTAAAACAACTGTAGGAACGGGTAAGTTAGGGCGGTTACGAAAACCGCCCTACCGTACCTAATGAGCCGCCCTACGTAAGCTTAATGTAGTAGTGAGTAATGCCAGACTAGGACTTAAGACCACAACATTATACAGCTTGTGAAACAAATGTTACCAATCTGTGGAAGATGGGTTTGTTATGTAACTGAAATTACTTATAGCCTGAACCCCTCAACAAGGCACGGAAATGTCAATCTTGGTTATCGATCACAGGCACCCCACTATCTTGGCACTACTTTGGTTTAGCAAGCTTTGTCATGTACACATTATCAATGTATGGTGGTTGTGCTATTAGACTGTTTAGAAATAAAAATTAATGAGAGCTGGACTCTCTTTTTTTTTTTTAAAAAATAGCTTGTGCAAAATCAAAAATTTCAGAAAACAAATCTTAAAAGCAACTGCAAAAAAAAAGGCTTACTTTAAGCTAAACATGAAATTGGTATGGCTAATGTTTATGATTTAGTAAGCATTCCTGCGCTTATTCACATTATGCAGCTATGAATAACTTTCCCAAATCACAACCAAATCTGAACTAATTCCATCACAGGGAGTACCTGTTAATTATTCAAGTTTGCTCCAAATCTGAACTAATTCCACCATAGAGAGTAAGCGGTGAGTTTTTCATTACTGTTAATTTTTCAAGTTTGCTCTAAAATTATTAGGTAATATAAACCTGAAATTTGGTATTCCTCAGGCCTAATCTGAGCTAGTATGCTACCAAAGGAAACAGCTCAGAAGGCAAGGGCTGGCATTCTGCCGACCAGGTCACCAGCAGAAGCAACAGTTTTTGAAACCCAGGCAACAAAAAAATTCAGAGACAAAGTATACAAAAATACTGGAAGAAACATCATGAGAGAAAACAAATAACTAACAATAAACATCATGCATTGAATGCAAATAGAAGATATATTTTTTTAGAAAGGACGGCAAAGGCAAGTGCCAGCCCAGGTTTTTGACTGGAAACCGGGCCGAAAAACCATACTATTGTGGAGGGTACTCTACTCCACCTGCACAGCTAGGTACCAAATCAACACAACTTGCGCCACAACAAGCGCCCACTCAACTTAGGGAGTGCTCCACTCCGCCTACCACTTGATCCAACAACTCACACCATAACTAGCCAACCACTAAGACAACTCAACCAACAAAAGGTGGATGGAAGAGAAAATAGACTTGATGCACCACTCGGTTGGATTGGGTCATCAACACGAGCCTCCATCAACACCACTCGGCCGGATTGGGACGTCTACCCGAGCCACCTCGCAGGAGCCACCAAAGATAAAAACAAAACACAACCACAACTAAAAGGTACACCACCACTACCTGGGAAAGGAGCCGAAAGCAGACCGATGAGAATTGCGCCGTCATCACCAACGCTGTGCCATGCAAAAAGTTGCGGCCCGCTGCAATCTCGAACAGCTACTTGGACTCCTCCTCCATGGGACTATCCTCCTCAAGCCGCACACCCGGTCGTCGATCTCCCAGCTCCAGTGTTGCGTCAGCAGAACTAGTACTCCTGTCGCGGCACCATTGGAAACCACTTATCCCAGCCACTCTGCGTGGGGGCCTCGCCTCACCCAACGCCTCTCTCCCATCGTTAGGGACTCGGGCATCCAAAACCGCCTCGAGAGAAACACCTTCACCCCCGCCGTCACCGAGATCACCACTTTGCACCTTGCGTGCAAACTCAAGACTTCCAAACACTGGGGCCCTCTGCACCTTTCGCCAACAAGGACCACGCACCAACATGGCCTCCACGCGATAGGCAACACCCCCCAAGCCAGGAACATGACGCCACAAGGGCGCCGCCACCATTGCCACCACAAAGGGGGGGCAGTCGCCCAGAGACAGCACCATGCTTGCCGCACTCTCATGGCCATGACAAGAGCCCCGTCCGCCCCACCTCCGCAATGCCACTACCGGGAGAGGCCCGGCACGAGGCCAAAGCACCACCATGGCACCAACGGGTAAGCACCGCCCCTCAACCCCGCCACCAAGGCGGCGCTTAGATCAATATCGCCGTCGAGGAGGAGGGCAGCGCCGACCCCCTTGTCGCGACCGTCGCGCGCGCCGCAGATGCCACCGAACCCGCCATTTCCGGGCCACCACGCCGCCCGAGCGAGCGACGCACGAAGGGGCCGCCGGATCGCACGGTCATCGGCATCCGCCACAGCCACCGCCGGGCGCCACCACGCCCGACCGTAGCCAACCTTGCGCCCCCACACCGAAGATGTCGCCGCCGCCGCCGAATTCCAGCCACAGCCGCCGCAGAGGTGTCCGCGCCGGCCGTGGCCGCTGCCACCGCAGCCCGGCACCGCCGCCACCCCTCCCAAGCACCAGCAAGACCGGTCGCGCGCCACCGGATCAGGCCGGGCGCCGGCAGATCTGGGGCCTCCTGCCCCGACGCCGCGGAAGCACCCCGCACCGACGAGGAATCCCGCACCGACGAACGGCGCCTGATGAGGACACACCTACGCTGTCCAAAATAATTTCCCAATCTTTCACGGTACAAGGTAAATTGGATATAAATTTTCTGAATTTTATATGAATAAATAGCTTCAACAATATAATTCCCTCGGCTACCACAAGTAATCAGAAAAGGGGCAAATATATTCTCGACAGTATTCTGTATATGATTGCAAGTCTGACCAATCTCAATTCACAGCTACTCAACAAAAGCAGGTCTCGGATGGAGCCAAATAACAGCAGTTCGCACACGTCACTTTCCAAACTAATTCAGGAACAATAAGACAATATATGATGGTAATCTCCCTCGAGACAATTCAGATTAAAATATTTAGCCAACTAGTGAATAGCACACTCCTGATACAAGTACGCAAATAGCAAGAGAACACCACGAATTCAATCTAGCTTGACGTCAGACACAAGAAGCAGCACTGACGTATAATCCAGATGTATTACGAGAGATCAATCGGCAGTAGCAATATCATTAATATGATAGATAAATGTATCTTCGACGACACCAAATAACTCTCTGATTATTGAACTCAAAGTAGCAGCGATAAATAGAGGGATCGGCTTACAAAAAAACTGCAATCCGAACCTTGATAATTCTTCCACCCGTAGCCTCGATGACCACGATCATAAGATGGGGAACTCCGAGAAGTCTAGCACGCGCCCAGGCAAGAATTCCTGATCGCACACCAACACAAATCCGCGAGGATCCGGATAACACCCGCTAGGGTTCTTCACGAGCGGTGGCGGCTCGATGGAAATAACTCCAAAATAAAATTCTACCTGATCCCTACGTGGCACACAGGCCTGGCTTAAGGCACGCAGGCCAGCCCATCAGATCCGACAAAAACTCAACACACGCCACTTGGTTGGACTAGACCATGGTGTGCACACGCAATAGCAAAACACAGCTTTAAGAAACTAAATAAGGAAAATATATAATAATGCGGCAACTTGACTAATTTATTAACCTCCAATTCCAATGACGTAATTGGCCACATACTAGAGCGAGCAGGTATGGGCAACTTCAGGTTGGCTCCGTCAACAACATGGGTCCATATGTGATTAGTTTCCTTCCTTGTTTCTCCATTTTCTTGAGTAGATTACACTAGTACCTAAAACGTTTTCCGTGGCGGTCCTTTTGGTTTTGCGTGGCGGGCACAGCTGCCCGTCACCAACCAAAGGTCACGATTAATCGCGTGATTAACCGTGACGGGCTACTGATGCCCGCCACGCTTAAATTATTTTGCGTGGCGGGCAGATTAGGATGCCGCCACGGCCAAAATAATAATAAAAAAAACCCTAGACAGGCCCGCCGAGCCCATCACGGGCCCGTCGAGCCCATCTAGGGTTGCGGTGCCCGCCGCCACCACGGAGCACCGCCGCCGCCGGATCAGCCGTGGAGGAGGCCGTTGTCGCCGGATCCGCCGTGGTGGAGGCCGTTGTCGCCCGATCCGCCGTGGAGGAGGCAGCCACCGCCCGGATCCGCCATGGTGGAGGTCGCCGCGCCCGGATCCGCCCCGTTGTGGAGGCTGCCGCCGCCCGGATCGCCGTGGAGGAGAGGCAGCGCCCGCCGGATCCGTCGTGGGCGAGGTCGTTGCCGACGGATCCGCCGTGGTGGACGACCCGCCAGCCCGCCGGGATCTCGCGGGGGAAGGCAGGACGCGCCCGGTGTCGGAGGCTCGCCCGCGCCGTCGGAGGAGCCCGCCCGCGGATCCACCGCGTGGTGACGGATCCGTCGGAGAAGCCCCATGGCCGCCGCCGGCGCCGCCGGCGCCGCCGCGCCCCCATGACCGCCGGAGAAGAAGCCCGCCGCCGCCGCCCCATAGCCGGGTCCCGCCGGTGGAGGGGGGGCGCCGCCAGCCGCCGTTGGGGAGGGGAGGGGACCGGGCCATCAACGGAGGGAGGGGAAGGGGACGCGAGAGAGAGAGGGGAGGCGCGGGGAGGCGTCGGGCCGGGAGAGAGAGACGAGTGATCGAGTTGGGTGGGGAGTGGGGAGGGACCGGACTCTGTGAGAGCTAAACCCTAGCTTCAGTATTTATATGATGCTGACTATTGGGCTTCATTTTGGGCCATTTGGGCCTCTCCCTTTTCCGTGGCGGGCCTTTTAAGATGCCCGCCACGGAAAGATTTTTTTGCGTGGCGGGCACCTTAACACGCCCGCCACGCAAAGTATTTTGCGTGGCGGGCGTGTTAAGGTGCCCGCCACGCCAAAAAAATCTTTCCCGTGACGGGCAAAAACGCCCCGCCACGTAAAAAAGCTGGACGTGGCGGGGTATTTTCCGTGACGGGCAACAAAAGTGCCGCCACGGAAAAAGATTTTGCAAGTGCTCGCAAAAATCATTTCGCTACTAGTGTTAATCCCCACAAAAATGTGCTTGGCTGAAATAATTTCTGGGCAAAATAATTCCAGCCCATATTCATATTTTGCCTTGTATCTAATGAAAATGCACCGAAGCTTAAGAAAGGTGGATCTTTCATACTGTTAGCTGATAAATCACCTGAAATATGAACTTGTGGAGCCATGGGCTCATCACGCCCCAGGAAGAGGAAGGCAGCCGCGCCCGCACAACCGCCTGGGGGGGGAAGTAGCCCCGCCACCGCCTTCACTGCAGTCTCGCTGAAGCTTCCGGCGGTCCTCTCGGGTGGCGGCGTGGCAGGATGCGGCGTGCAAGGTGCTGGCGGCGGCTAGGGTTCAGAGGTCCGCCCGGTCGCCCACGCTGAGGCGACGCGAGCGGATACCGGTTCTGTGTAGTAGGCGCAAATAGAAGATATATTACCTAGCTTCCATGAGCTTGCCCAACACAGGTGTCCAGTTTATTGATCCGGGTTAAAGTGTAGAATTACCCAGATCGAAAAGAGTTCCACATTAAAATAGAACTTATACTTGAGAATTCCAATTTACAAAGACTCGCACAGTACAGCAGGTCCTCTTATATAGCAAATTGCAATTGGTAACTCACATCCTGACTCTGCAGACTAAGACCTGCAGCTCTGGCCTCCGGTAGGCGTTGTGGCCGTGCGGCAACAGAAGCAACTCCCCTTCGTAGATTGGTGCCGTGAATTATGTGTCGTGGAGGCCATGCAGTGTCTTTGAAAGGGATCAAAGTTAGGCATAATACATGTACGAACATAGTAGTTAGATCAACTCCCAAGACAATTCTTTCAGGGCTTGGGTGTTCTGTTTCGCACAGCAGGAAAGGGGCACACCTGGTTGTTCTCCTCGTCGACAAAGTGCCAGTTCAAGACTTGGAGATGGCGAAAGGTGCAATGAAGAATGAGGAGGCCGGACTTGGCGGCACGGCACGACCTTTGGGTGCACAAGGTGGACAAAGGCGTGCCGGGGCAACAGATTGTACAACGTTGGCACCTGGAACACGGCGTGTTTACCGTCGGCGGCGGGGAAAGCTGTTGTCCTCCTCCATGCCGGCAGGTGTGTCTGGCCGCCGGATTCCCCTGCACAAGGTCGTGCACGCCTGCTGTTCCAGTGCAGTGGGTGTCCCACCACGGTCGCTCGGGGAGGGGAGATCACAAGGCTCGGCGGCGGCGCGACGCAGCACTGCGGTCGCACGGGGAGGGGCGGCGTGGAAAGCCGATGTGGGGCAGGGCGAGGCGACGCGATCGCACAGGGCGGGGAGTGCCATGGTCCTTAGACTATCCGCACTCATGTTTCTCTATTTCCTTTCTCTATACATCCTAGTTATCAAGATTCTCTTCTTTACAAAGACTCTCTCCCCAAGATCCATCACTCCTTTATATCTCTACTCTATACTAACTACCATTAGTGGTGTCCGCTTATAATTTTATCTAAATATATCCATGTGAGATCTAATTTTCAAGAATTAATTGAAACAAATTCAATGGTGTAAATCGAAATTTAATTTGGCTTTTAGTTTGTAAGTTATAACATTTTTTAGCTATTTGAACTAGTGGGATCCACTTCATGGATGTTAGAGCCACATGCGCTCTCTCCCAATCCGCCTCCCGTGCTTGCTCTTTCCTGTGCGTGGTGGGGCCAGTGGCTGGTACCGGAACGACACTAAACCGCCATACTTCCCGGAAGCAGGAAACAATATGCCAGATGATGTGGCGTTTTACAACACACCCCTCCAGATGCTTTTTCCGGTACAAATGTTTACCGGCTTTTTCCAGGAACCCTGTGCAGACAGCCTTACCAAATTTGTCGCGGTGGAGGGATTGCCGGTGGGTGGAGTGATTGTCGGGGAGAGGGAGAAGGCCAGCGCCGTTCCTTCCAAATTTAGAGGGCGGTCGTGGAAGATGCATGGGCGGTGAAATTAAGGTGACCTGAAAAAATTACCGCACCAAATACAAGTCTTACTTTTGCTCTTTTTATGGCCCCGTGTTTGGATCACTCTAGCTCGGCTAGAGATAGAGCTAGAGCTAGTTTCTAACTCTAGCCTAAACTAACTCTATCCCTTGAGGTGTTTGGATATAAGAGCTAGTTTGACAATAAATATAATTTTTTTATTTATTTGGATCATTTAAACCATCTCACTATACAAATTTAATGTGGTTGGCTCTTGTGTGGCGACGAGAGGGGATATGATGTGGTAAAAAAAAGTATTTTTAATGGTCCCAATGCAAACTAGCTCAAATAATCACCCCTTGGAGGGGATAGTTTTTTTGGGTGGGCTAGTTGCAAAAAAACTAGCTCTAGCCCTCTTGTTTGGATACTTTTGGGCTAGTTTGGCTCAAACTAACTCAAATTAGCTTAGCCCTTGGATCCAAACAGGGTCTATGTTGTAGAGATTATATAGACCCAAAATACCCTTTTTTGTCTTCTCCAATAACAAGATCAAGATCTAAAAGAGAACTCTTTCTGCAAAATGGTTCCCAGTTCAGAGGATACACATATTTAGGTCATGCCTCTCCTACAACCCAAAATGGGTCTTGTGTACAAAGGAACTCTGTTGGAGACCAATTTTAGGTTTAGGTGCCGCAGTAGATCCTTTGTTGGAGATATTCTTTAGAATCTACGGGAGGAGCCCTATTGGGATTCAACTTCGCAAACCAAAACTTTAGTCCTCTAACTTTGAAAGATGAAAATCATTACTTGAAGGAATATCTTTGAAAGTGAAGTCGCAAAGATGACTTCGCAACAAAAAGCGGATCTCAAGGCGAAGATGGCTTCGTAAATAAAAAAGGAAGATGGCGAAGTGGAGAATATAGCGAAGACAAGAAGGGTTACTTCGCCAAAGAGATGATGAACATGACTTTAGTTTAGAATATAAATGTAAATTTCTCCATTTCTATACAGATACGAAGTGAAGGGACCCCTATAAATACCACCCGACATGTACAAATAAGTGGGGACATGATCTTTGGTTGCCTTGTAACCAAATTTTGTCAATAAAGGGGCTGTTGTCTTGATTCGATGTACAACATTTGGCGCCTTCATTTGTGTGTGTGTTTTGTCATCCCCATTGCCATCTTAGCCAATGGCAAGACCCAAAAAGCAAATCAGCATCCACAGACAAAACTAGACCATAGTAACATCGAATAGTTCAAACAAACGAAGACAACCCAATAGGGGATCAACATCATTTAGAGAATAATGAAGATGAAGAGCAAAGGCTCAAAAAGTCTAGAAGATGAATTGAAAACAGAAGAGAAAGAACTTGAAGCAAAGAACAAAAAAAAAAGCCAAAGCAAAAATAAAAGGCTACATGAAGAGATTGAGAACGAAACCAACGAAGTCACAATAATCGATGAGCCAAGTTCAACAAATAAAAAACAATCAAGAAAAAAAGAAAATACTGCCACCACAATTGACTCAAAGTCTCCACTTTCTATCGACTTACAAATGGTGAAGTTGCCAAAAGAGTTGAAATTCAATGTAATCCCAACTTACGAAGGAATGCCAAATCCTAGGCAATTCCTAATGAGCAGCAGTACCATCGGGTGGAGGAGACAAAACAACAATAGCCAAAGCACTCATAATGGCAATTAAAGCTTCTGCTCAAAAGTGGTATTCATCACTGAAGCCAAGATCAATAAAAACATGGGAACAATTAAGAACAACCTTACTAGTCGACTTCCAAGGATTCCAACATAAGAGACTCACAAGCAACGACCTGTTCGATATCAAACAATATCCAAAAGAACCATTGATTCAATACTACAAAAGATTCATTCAAATGAAGACGTAGATAATCATCTTTGGAACCAACAACAGTACAACTTCATCCAATATATATCTTTTACAACATCATCAATTATGTGATTAGCTTCAGCTCTCAAAAAGTCCGCTCACAAAAACATGGCCATGCGCTTGAACAGGGGACTGAAATGGCGCATAACATTAAACTCTTTCAAAAGTTGAACAAATAAATTTTCTCATACCTATTCAAAATTGCTAAAAATCAACAAGTTAAGGCATTCTATAGCCAACACGAACATTATCTTGATGGATATGAAATCTTTTTTAATTGAAAATATCAAATCTTTTAGCAACAAGTTAAGTTCCTCTCCTGCAGCCCTCTGTCTCCCCAGGTGGTGGCGGCGATGACGATGATGATATCAACGACGATGGTGGCCGAGGTGCCGGAAGTCCTCGTCCCAACCCACCTCCGAACAACCAGAAGGAGAAAATGGCGGCAAGACACCCCTGTTACGGCTCAGCGAGAGAACACCTTCTCCCTCCGCGTGACAAGGGGGCTCGCCGTCCTCCCACGCCGCTCAAGCGCCCAATGGTCGAGGAGGTTTCGTAAAATGTGACAGTATAGTAAAAAATACATGGCTAACTTGTAGTATGCATTAATTGGTGGCTAATTAAGTTCAATTCACATGCATAGAATTGTCACCACCGCTCATAGCAGTCGAAGGACGATGAGGTCGAATGTCCCCCCAGCGCCCGAAGAAGAAGCTATCAAAGGAAGATGAGGAAGTTCTTGCTATGACCACCAAATCCTTAGATAATGCGGACGTATGAACTAGCGGAGAAAGAAAAGAACCTCCGATTGGCTAAGAAGATGAGGAAGTTCTTGCTATGAACGGCAAAGTAGTAGGTACATATATGTATGCTAATCTCAACCAAACTTAGCCGGACATATTACGTATGCGTACGTAGCTAGATGATTCTAACGTACATCTCTTTCTGTATAGGAGATATGCCGGCCAGCTAATCGAGGACGAGGAGTGGGACACTCGGAGGTTCCACAAATTATATGAGAATGCAACTAAGCGAGGGGTGTCGGAGTTTCAGTACAGGGTTCGTAAAGAGCTCTTTTCATTTGGACTTCGATATTTCACTACCATTAGGCTTCGACGAAATGTGGCGGTTGCTTACGGCGCAAGGACCTCGACCAATCCATTGTCACACTCTTTGCTGCGTGAGTTTGTTTATTCATTACCCGCTCATACACCACTAATTCTACCACTCCTCCTATAATGACGTGACGACATGTGCTTGCAGGATGCAAGCATTCATAGCTGAAGAGATGAATGAGCCAATTGTGTATCTATGTCCAGCGTATATAGACGTGGCGAAAATTTTTGGATACTGGGTAGAGAGCGAGAGGAACCAAGATCTCAAGAAGTTGGGCAAGCAAGCACAATATGAACACTTTAAACAACTGGCCGATCAAAAAGTTAGATAGATGGCAGACTACATAAGTGCATGAAGAAGGTCAAATGGGAGGGGTGTCTCATTGCGGCCCAACATATCAAGTAAGTCAAAAGCATACTAGGTTAATTATTCAATACTTTTATTTTTGAACACTTGGAATCTATTTCTAATCAAATAAAATGGCGTAGCCTGGCTAGTATATGTACAACAAAGACACATGGGCCATTTGGATTACTTGGGTAATCTTCCCTCGATGGATGTGCCCTTAGGGTCGGACTCATTGCGTGATGTGCCAAAAGGCCTCTATAAACATTTTGAAGAGGCCCCCGCAAATCGTAAGTCACGCGACACTTCTATACTATTTCATACCACAAACTTCAGAAGTCATGACACTCTTGGATTTCGTACAGGGGCTTACAAGGATTATTTGAAAGACCCCGATTCAATCGATCGGAGGCCCAACATACGCAAAAGGGTACATAAGGACGAAATGAAGATCAGGCGAGATTATGAGGTATGTAGCATTACTCTCGTTTGCTCGTCCATATTGAATGCTCTCATAATATTCTAACCATTTTCTAGTACATATATCGTGCATGCAGTGCGCTAAGCAACCTGAAGGCACATCCCTGTGTGGTTTCTATGCCCAGACGCTCATGACGCCAAGCAAAGGACGTGTACCATAGTACTTGGCGCGAGCTGAAGAAGAGAACCACAGAAAATTATTGGATGAAAGACTTGAAGGACCTTACGCTCAAGAAACTTTTTGCGCCATCCGTAGGGCCGTCACTAATGACGTTGTGCTACCTACCGCCACTTCTTCGACCCCGAGAGCGACCTTGCCACAAACAAGATCTTATGGGAACTACGGACCGGAGGAATAAGTTAGACATGAGCGACTATATGTGGGATGGCCCTTCTTTCGATTAGATGTCAATCGTAAATAATTTGTAACCGAAACTTGATCAATCGATCGTTCGATCGAGTTTGTAAAACCGATGGTCACTTTTAAACTAAGTGCTTGAATGTCCATGTCGGTTGAATGTCGAATTGTGATGCATGTTCAAGATTTATGTCAATCTTCTCTTATTTTATTATTTAATATGTGGTGTAGATCATAATTTATAATTTTATAATATTTATGATTTATTTTTTTATTAATCCTGAATTAATTAACCGTGGCGGTTATATTACAAAAACCGCCATGGTTAATACATTAACCATGGCGGCACGTGAAGATGACCGCCATGGTTAATACATTAACCATAAAAAAAACCGCCACGGTTAATCAATTTTTCCGCGGCGGCGTGGAAACCGAGCTCCGTGGTGGTTTCAAATGCCCGCCACGGAAAATCCAAAAAAAAACCGCCACGGAAGTTCAATGCAGTAGTAGTGGAGGATTCAACAACAAACCTCCCAATAATCAAGATACTCAAGTCAAGCAACATATTATCTTTACCCATCATAAGTGGCAAAGCGGCAACCACATCCTGCGCAGGCTTCGAACGAGGAACCGGCGTAGGATGCACCATCATCAAGAACAAAGTATTTAACTTAACTTACACAAAATAGTTACAATTTCACTCTCTCCCAAAACTAAACTAATTCTAAATAACATGGTCACCGACATCATCTTCCTTCACCTCCTTAGCATCTTGTTCAAGTCCTTCATCAATTGAGCTTCTTCTTGAGCAAAGATGTTCCTCAAGCTATTAAACACTATGTCACGACCGAGAAATAGGGCCCGGGAGGACGGGCCCAACCGGCCCAAGGGCGCCGGCGCCGCCCCCGGGCTCGCCGCCCCGCGCCGTCCCCTTCCTTCCGCGGATTCTTCGGCAACTAATCCGGAGATAAAGGAGGAAAATATCTAGGATTATCTTTAGGCGTTTTGGTGTGCAAGGGGCTATCTCATCTATAAGGGAGAGCCTTATTAGGAAATAAATAAATAGGACATGCTTGTAAAAGGTATTCCAATCTATAAGGAAACCTTTAGAGAGATTGCTTGAGATACAAGTCCCAATAGCCGGGCTATATAAGTAAGGGGTCTCATAATCTTTCGGGTAACAAGCAAATAAAGAAATTTTATCCCAATCTCCTCGCTCCTCCTCTCCCACGCCCCCCCTCCCTCCTCGCCGACGCCGCCAGGTCGCCGCCCCGCCGCCCCCCACCCGCGCCGCCGCGCCCCGCCGTGGCGGTCGTTGTGTTTCTTAGCGTAAAGCGCATTAAGTCCGCAAGCGCACCGGAAATACCGTTGTAGCACTTCACCCGGAAGTGTTCAGGGTATCGATTTCCACGCAGAACGGGCGTTAAGTCGGCTCGACTAGCTACCGGAGGAAGATGGAAAGGGTGAACTGGGTAGTGAGTTTCTACTACGTAGGGATTATCCTAAAGCCAAATTACTTTTCTTTCTTACGTTCACGTAGCCACCGGCTCTCCCTCGGTCCGCGAAGGGTCCGGCCTCCGCATCACCGCTTCAACCGGACGGGAGGAATACTAAGGTCGAATCAGGGTCGCCACCACCTACCGCCTACCTCACTACCGTGGGACTGATTGAAACGAGGGTGACTTGTAGTTTAGACACCACGTCTACACTACTTATCACGCACGCTAGCATTGGCCGGAGCATCCGTCTTCATCGAGAGTCCTCTACTAGAGCATCTACCGATATGGTAAACAACGAACCGGTGAACGTATAATTAAAGTAATAATTTAAACTCGAAGATAATTACTGGAGACAGAACACGGATCTCTTACTCAAATTAGTAGGATGATCCGTAGAGGTACAAGTGCGGAGACGGAGCCGACAGGTTCGAACTTCGCCCCTTTGAGGCGTAGGGGTCGCTACTCCTCTTCTCCACACTTCCTCCTCTCTCACCCCTTCTACTTCTAACTTGGCTCCTTTCCTCTACTCCAATGTGTACTAAATGTGATGGAGTGGAGTGTGTGAATGGAGTGTAATGATGTGTATGATGATCAATGTGATGATATTACAAGTGAGGAGTGCCTCTCTTTATATAGTGGAGAGGGAGAGGAAATGGAGGGCTCTCCTTGCTTCGAGGTGTTCTTGGCGGGAACGAAAATTTGCACCACATGCAACCGCCGCTTGAAGGTCGCTCCAAACCGCCAGAGAAAGGGCGGGAACATTCGCCGAAAACTTGCGCCGGCCGCCGCAGTGGGCCGGCCGGCCCAAGTTTGGCCCGGCTTGAGCCAGGCTCTCGCGTGCCGCCTCTTGGTCCACTTTGGTCCATTGTCACGTAGGTGCGTCGGCCCGTTTTGCTTGATTTCGGACTGTTGGCCTTTCCCTTGACAAGGCGTAGTCTGGTTTTGCGCTTTCACTGTTGATTGGGCGTATTTGTACTAGTTTCCACTTTTGTTCCTGCAAAATATGTTTTCGACCAATACAAGTGGAACTAGCACTAGTAGAAATATGATCATCCGTGACGATTTGCCCGTGACGCTGCACACTTTTCGTCCGTAAGGATATGTCTTCAATGACGAAATGTCTATTTTCGTCATAAGTGTGCGGTGACGAAGTTTTAGCTTGAATATTAGTGACGATACTGAAAATAAGGTCACAGAAACGGTTAAAGGAGGTCGTCATAGATTATGTTTTGCTATGTCGACTCGTTTGGGACACCTAATGATCAAACAACTTGGTCACAGATCGGTTTTTGGTAATCGTTATTAGGTAACCTATCTGTTTTTCCCCGACGGCGTTTTTTTGGCCCGCAAATGCTTTCCCGCTTCGCTTCACACTTTTTTTAGCGCCCGACTGACGGCGTTTTTTTTGGCGCCACAATTGCTTCCCCGCTTTTTTTGCCACAATTTTGCATTTTTATTTACAAAGTGGAAAGCGAGAATTTGTTTTGGCAAAAATCTTTCTTTTGCAAAGAGAGAACGTGGCGATGTTGGGTCCCACCTGAGGGTTGCACCTTGCGAAGTTAATTTGTTTTGGCAAAAAATCGATCCCATGAAGCATTGAACCCATGACCATACGTTGCAATGGGTAGGAGTGTTACCACTCGACTAGTCAACATTTCTTATCAAAGTGATGTAATTTTTTTATTTCTAACCTTTCAACATGATAATTGGATGGTGGCTCATTTAGTTCAGTCGATCGTGAGGTGATGGCTCTAAACCCATAATCGCTCATTCCCCGGCGGCGACCTGATCGCTTGGACGAGGCGGCGGCAAAGGCCTCTCGAAGGTGATCTGTGTCATCGTAATTGTCCCCAAGTGTGTGGCGGTGGCGAGCAGCAGTGGCAAGGGTAGAGTACAAGGCTTGATTTTTTTCTGAATTAATGTTACATATATGGATGTGTTTGATTTAGGAAAAAAAAAAATCCAAGTTTGTTAAACTCAAAATACAAATCTCTACAAAGTGGAGAGATAAAACACCCTATTTGTCGCAAATCTGTTAAACTAGAGTTTACTATAATTAATTAATTAAACTCGTTTTGTGTTCCAAAAATTATGAAATTTGTATGGTAGCTCACTTTTGGTGTGTAGGATTTATGATAAAAAATTATAATCATTGGATATGGTATTAGTGAGTTATCAATTTATCTTACAAAAATGCAATAAAAAATCACTTCATTCAAATTTTGAACCCAAGACGTCAAGCATCACAACAAACCACCTCCCATTGAGCTACGACTAGTTTTGATATAGTTGATGCACTTTAATGTATATATAATCTTTCTCACACGTGAATTTAATTTTCCTTCATAAATCAAAACTATTTTTCCCGAGCACCACCCCCTCTAGTCACGTGTTTAGATGTCGCCCGTCCACTCCAAGAAAAAAACTCAATCTAGATGAATAAAAGAAAAATAAAACATAAGTGAGGAATTGAACTTACAACCTTTCAATTAGGAGAAACCAAACTTAACGACTAGGCTAGAACAATGCTTTGTTTACTCTCATCATCTTGCCTTACATAACCGCTCAGCCAGCCCAGCTCGCTTCCAGGGATTGTCAAAAAAAGCTCGCTTCCAGGGAAAAAAAAAAGAAATTTATGTAAAGCATTTTTTTTCATTTGTATATCGTATATGTACGTGAAATTTTAAATTTGAATCACTCCCGCACTAGTTGCCCATTTGCTGCACGGGCAGCCAAGCCCAGCAAGCCAGCCTGCACATTGTAAAAAAAAAGAGAAAAGATGTTGTGCACGTGAAGCCAAGCCCAGCAAGCTAGCGTGCGCATTGTAAAAAAATAAGATAATTTGTTTTTTTTTTTACTTAGTTATTACAAGGGTCATGGGTTCCATCAAACTTTGTTATTATTAACATGAGAGAACACTATACACTAATTTATAATTTATTTTGGATGAAGGATACATCTCAAGGTGCATTTATTTATAGAAATTTTTTATAATAATTGGGGAAAATTCGATGGCTCACATCGAGAGCATTCTTGTAGGTTTTTTTTTTGATAAAGGGTAAAACGGTAAATTCATAACTATGTTTTGATGGGTAGTATAGTTTTGAGATCATGATTCATTAACTATAGTTATGCGTGTTCTTATTAACTTTTTTTTTTTACAAAATTCCTAGGATCGTAGTTTCCCTCTCTCTTTTGCGGCCGTTCATTCAAGTTAACGCAGAAACGTATCTCTAGACGACGATGTAGTAGAAACGTATCTCTAGACGACGACATCGACGTGCCTGCAGGTTAACGCAGAAACGAGAGCGTCGTACGTTCATGACACTCGATCCGTGGGAGTGATCCACCAGGCCACAGGTGACGGGCTGACCAAGGGACGTGCCTGCTCCCGATCCTTGTCTATTACGTTTAAAACAAAAAAGAGTTAGCATTGGGACGCTAACAAAAACAATGGAGTGGCGCAATGGTTAGGCTCCTATAGTTTGATCCTGAAGACCCGTGATCGAGTCCATAGGGATTTTTTACAACATTTTTCATTATTTTTCCTATTTTGCTTTCTCTATTTTTTTTTATTATTATCTTTTTTTTAATTTAAATATATGGGTACGACCATGGCATTATAATTTTAAATGATTTGAACATGT
Source organism: Hyparrhenia diplandra (assembly GCA_015847255.1). Lineage (NCBI taxonomy): Eukaryota > Viridiplantae > Streptophyta > Magnoliopsida > Poales > Poaceae > Hyparrhenia > Hyparrhenia diplandra. The sequence goes on along the minus strand of JADLZK010005305.1, from coordinate 359,849 downwards.
ACAACTATACATCAATCACAACCATGAACCTCACTAAGTGACATGACTCTATGTGTTACATGGCCATGGTTGTGAATGATATGTATCACCACGTTCTCTAAATCATTTGAAAATTTTATGTCAGGATCATACACTAAAATTAGTTGTCCATGCAATTTTTTTTTGATTTTTCTACCTAGCTTAGGGTATTTTTACATTTATCCTTCAATTTACCATCAAATAATCACAATAATTGATAAACTTGGTCAGAAAATTGTACAAATGCACGCAACATCATAGTTTGTCTCCATTACCATGCAATTAATTTTTCAAATGATTTGGATAAAGTGACACTACATATCCATCGCGAACCATGAACTTCTTCTCACCGAAAGTGACATGACTCTATGTGAGACATGGCCATGGTTATGAACGATGTGTATCACCACGTTCTCTAAATAACTTGAATTTTTTATGTCATGATCATACACTAAAAATTAGTTGTCCATGCAAGTTTTTAGATTTTTCTACCAAGCTTAGGGAATTTTTTACATTTATCCTTCAATTTACCATCAAATAATCACAATAATTGATAAAGTTGGTCGAAAATTATACAAAGGCACGCAACATCATAGTTTGTCTCCATTATCATGCAATTAATTTTTTAAATTATTTGGACAAAGTGACACTACATATCAATCACAACCATGAACTTCTTTGACCGAGTGAAATGACTCTATGTGAGACATGGTTATGGTTGTGAACGATGTGTATCACCACGTTCTCTAAATCACTTGAATTTTTTTATGTGATGTTTATACACCAAAATCATGTGGCTACACAAGTTTTTAGATTTTTCTAGCCACTTTATCATATTTAAATATTTATTTTTTTAGTAATTCAACAAATAATTATAGTAATAGCTAAACTTGGTCAGAAAATTCCATAAATTCACACAACAACATATTTTGGATTCATAACCATTCTATAAAAGTTTTAAATGATTTCGAAAAAGTGTACTATTTATCCTTTATAACCAAAAAACATCTCCCACTTAGTCATAGGACTATGTGAGGCATGTATACCTTAAATGGGAAATGCACAACAACTTTTTTTTTGAAATCACTTGAATTTTTTATGTGATTCATATACACCAAAATCTTGTGGCTATGTAAGTTTTTAGATTTTTCTAGCCACTTTATGTTATTTTTTAACATTTATTACTTAGTAATTGAATAAATAATGATATTTTAGGTGTATTTTCTAGCGTACATATTTAGGTATATATTTTTATCTAAAATCATTTACTGTACAAATTTTAGGTGTGTTTGTCGAAATTTTTAATATAATCTTGATTTCACATTTGATTTATAATTTAAGGTATATATTATTGTTTTTGTTTTTTATTAAAATATACATTAGCAAAAATATTCGGTGAGCTAAAATCGTTGAGGTGGAGCAGCTCTCCGCCGAATTCATACAGGCGGGCAAACTCCCGCCCGCGAATTACAAAATTTTAGCCTCAAACCCACCGCTCCCACTTATTATTTCTCTTTCTATTTCCCAGCTCCGCCGCCCCACATCCTCCACGATTGAAAAGAACTCCTCCAAACCGTTTCAGATCGAAAAGGCTCCGTCGGCGTCGGTGCATCCCTGGCCCCCGGGATCAGGTTTCCCCGGCCTTCGCGGCCGCTCCCGCTGGCGCAGCTGAAGATGTTGGCTGGATCTCGCGCGCAGGGGTGCTCAGTCAGCTGTGTCAGATCCGCTCGGCAGGAATCGAGCACTAGCAGCAGCGCCTATCAGGTCTGACCTCCCTCCATCTTGATTTACTTTTTGTTTGGATCTCGGGTTAGTCGGACTTGACCACATCAGTCCGTAGCCCAGAATTTGTCGATATATGATGTGCAGTGCTTTGCCTTCTCTCTGTTTTACAGGGCACTCTCGTGTGGGATCAGGCTGCCCAGGATTGCTTTGCTTTCAAACTGTGCAGGTCAGTCCGCCGATGCCATGCGGTCTCTCTCCCTGTTCGTCGATTTCTAGTGCCCGGTGAGCAACCCCACCACTGTATTCCTGTGTCTGTTGCTGCAGCAGTGTGTCAAGTTCTGAATTTAAAGCCTCTTGCTACCAGTCTAGCAGTAGTGCTCGTTCTTGAGTTCAAGCTGCTGCTGGTGATTTATTTTAATTGCCCAAATTTCGGCCTTGTCACCATCAAGCAACAGTGCTTCCTTTATTCCATGTTTTATTTAGCTAGTCTGTGCATCCAGCAGCAAGTGCATAGAGATCAGTTTTTGATTTATCTTTTTGGTCACTCTCAAGCTTCAGTAAATCATCAATTCGTTTGCAGGCCATGTAAATGTTTCTGTGCTTCCGGTAGTTTCCAGTACTATCATATTTGCTAAACTAGTCACTAAGTTAAGCTTTTGGATTCGGCTGCATTTGTTAGCTTCCTCACTTGGAAACAAAGAAAAATTATTTTATGTGGAACCGTGGCTCACGTAATTCCCATTTCTTCGTAGTAGGATGCAGTAAGTTCTCACCTAGCAGTATATTTGCGCTGTTGGGTGGAGGTTCTCCCTTCACAGAGAAGGGGGTGTTCTAAAACTGTTAGGTGAAGTGAGCTGCAGTATATGTTTTTTCCTTCTCTGTGATAAATTTGTGCCTAGTGTGATCCATTTAATCACTAGTTCTAAAAGGCTACGTATATTTGCAGTTATTGTGTACCTGAATTAAACTAGACATATGATATTATTATATATAGAGGTGGAGATGAATCCTTTGATTTCTTTATTTGTAGTTGCTGGAACAGCGGTGGAGATGAATCCTCTGATTTCTTTATTTGTGGTGGTGGTTCAGTCTATCATCTATGCCTTGAGGTAAGCATACATTGTATGGTATTTTATTTAAGTTAGATATATTGTTCTTGCCATTTTGTTTCCTACAAATGTAGTTATTTTTTAATTATTATTGAGAGAAATTATCTGACGATGAGTTGTCCTAAGCATTTATGTTATTTATCTATTAGCTGTACTGAATAGCAAGTGCTTTATATTTTTGCAGGGCTCCAGTACACAATTGTTTTTGCAAGTTCAGCGGAACAACATTAGTAAGTGCCTCTCCACCTTAGTTTGTATTTATATATGCAATGTCCAGTTTAGTTGCTAGTTCAATGATATAATAGGTTTTAGCTTGTGTCGAGCAAAAGCACAAGTGTTAACATGATTAGTTCTTTTTATTTTAATAGTGCATTTGTTATATTGTTAATTAACAAGTAGCTGTGGTGGTCTTCCTCTGTAGATTAGCTTGGCTATTTATTTTTTTGTCAAAATAGTGCTTCTGTTATATTCTTTGGTGAAACAATCTGTAGTGTCATTAATGAAGATATATTATAAATGAAGACTAAACTGAATATAACTCACGATATATTATATAACTCGTAAGTTTATAATATATGTTGAGTTATACCAAGTTCAAATGGAACTCAAGTGGAGTCAAAAGCGAGCTTAGGGAACAACTTATGGCTAAAGCAAGGGCAGCTGTTCAAGGTGAAGTCGAGGAGTTGAAGAAGAAAAAAGTGCGAAGCTGAAAAAAGGATGGAGTGGCAACTTTTTACTATTTATTGTTATGTGTGCTGCGAACTCACTTTTATGCTCTCTAGTGGTGGTGTTGTGCGGTGAATAGTGATGGTCTTTGTGTCTTGAGTTGTATGTTCAGAGCTTTGTGTAAGTGCTATTTCCAAGCTAAACTTTTTCTTGCTTGACCTCAATTGTCTAACTAACTATGGACTTGACAAATGTGTAGGGGCGCTTGGCCATTAAGACTAAAGACACGCCAACAAAAGAAGCTTGTACTCACTGTAATAAAAAACCAGTGTTATCGGCTCAAGGCCAAATACTTCAATGGTGTAGCTGCAAATGAGATTCCGACAACTTCACCTGTTTCTTACATGACTGATGAACAGTGGTGGGATGTAGTTGCAAAGTGGGTGATCCAAAAACATGGTAAGGGTATCTTGTCATATATTATTCTTTCACATTCGGTTTGCACACGATCTTCTCATTTTGAATCTACGATCTCATCGACATCTAGTTTCTCCTGTAGGAAACATGTGAAAAGAACAAAAAGAGAACCATAGTAAGGTGAAGTATCATCGGACTACCGGTTCTCGCATTTTCTCACGAGGCACACCTATATGATTATGTAAGTGTAAATTTCCTTGTGCGATTCTTGAATCGATCGGCTGCCTTTGCACTTCATTTTAGACACCTTTTACGTGAATGTTTATGCATGCAAATGTATGAAGAGAGAAAAAAAGGAAGAACCCGGCTTAGATAGGACTGAAGAGTTAGATGCGGTGGAGGCCTTCAAGACCGCCACACCAGGCTCAAACGTGGCCTCGGTGAACCCGCAAGAGAAGCACTTGTAAGATCATTAGTTTGATTTATTCAATGCATTTTTAAGTCTGTGTTGTGCCTTCTGAAATAAGTCATGTCTTTGTGCCTTCGTTCTGAGATGAATCGTTATGACTTAACAACATAAAAATCTGGATATTGTACACCAGGCTGGGAATATTTCTTCTTTCTAGCTACCAGAGGTAGAGCTTCCTTGCGGCACCCGAAAAGTCGCATATATCTTTGAAAATATATGATGCATGAATATTGGATTGTTATCTTTGAAATTAACACTGTAACTTTGAATCGGTTTCCACGTCTTTGCTTACCTTCATAGCAATGATGATCTGTTCAATTAACTCAACACTCAGAACCTGAATTACCACAGAACTTTGAATCGTATTACAACATGGTGATTTGGAACCTTCAAAAAAATGTGTTCATAATTGACTACAAGTGCAGAATTCTAATCGGTGAGGCATTAAGATTTCTCTGAGGATTTCACCCAAAATAAGGAAAATTAGTTACTTACTAGCTAAGATATGAAATCATTTTGATGCTTGACATATGATTGGATCTCTTGAGGAATCTTGTGCCATGTCTTGTGTTTATTCTATAGCAGTCTTAGGAAAACATCTAACTAGTTTGTGCCCATGTTTTTTCGTTTGAAATGGAGGCTATGAACTAGGACCTTAAGGCTGCGGGTTATACAAACGTAAGACAATTGTGAATGTGGTGTCCATTGTGCTCTCCAAAACCGGCTATGAACTATTCTTGAAGAGTGTTGGCCTCAAGACACCACAACCCTCCGGTTCGGGAACAACAAATGAAAGTGAGCTTCGGGAACAACTAAAAGCTGAAGCAAGGGCAGCCGTTGAAGGTGAACTCGAGGGACTCATGAAGAAAAAGTGAAGAAGGCGATGAAAGGCTGCTCGGGCAACAAAAAAGAACTAGAGGAGTACAAGAAGGCGACGGAGAGCGAGAATAGGAAGGAGATGGAGGAGAATAGGAAGGAGATGGATGAGAATAGGATGCTCCTCGAGGCGGATCTTGAACCTCCAAGCTCCTCGTTCTAGTCTTTGCTCCTCCTTCAACATGAAGGCTGCTTTGCTCAAGTGTTCTTGTGTTTGGCCTGCTCATTTTGGCTAGTCACGAAAACTTAAGTTGCCCGTGGTGCCAACTTTTTAGTATCTCTGTTTTGTTTGTGCAAACGGATTTAAATGTGTCTTTGTGAACTGAGTTTATGCTCAAGTGGTGGTCTTTGGGCACTTAGTACAATACTTGTTTTATTTGAACTATGATATTATGTGGTTTTGTACAACCAATTGCAACCGCAATTAATTTATTTAGCTGCATTTGTATGACCAATATTATTGACATCACAAGCGCATTCTCGTGACCAAACCGATGCGACCTATGATCAATTACGTGACCAATTTGTATTGAAAAATCTATGACCAATGCGTGACCAATTATACCCGGCCACATGGCGATTCTAATTGGTCCACGTGGACTAATGAACAGCCAGGGGCATAGCTGCCACGTAACCGCGACACGTCATCGACCACGTCGGCGTCCTCGTGGCAAACACCACCGATTATGACGATACCCTAAAGCAATTGGTGACCAAAAATGGGCGTCATAGGATGAGCAGAGCGCCGTTAACGGCACCGTCAAGGCGCTTGTCGACGGCGATGGTGACAAACACGGGGGCATAAACATGACCAAACCAGATCGTCAAAGAATGATTGTACATCTTTGGCGATGGACTTATCGTCATTGAATGGAACAACATCTATGACCAACTTTGCTATTTCGTCACACTTAACAAATGTGACGCGACCCCCCCGATGATATATGATTTTGGTCACAAGGTCGTCCACGAGGTGAAACTATGTGACGTTTCGACACCTCAAAGTGACCAAAGGTGAACGTCATCCATGAGCATTTTCTACTAGTGTAGGTTAGAAATAAATGCATATGCACCATGAGATTGTTTATTTTCCTTGGAATGAACCCGAGTTGGCGGTGTTATATGCTCGATATTGACCGCCAACAACTCCCCACACTTGGCTTTTACTCGTCCTCGAGTAAAGTTAATCTTTAAGTTTTTCGTGAGGCTTGTTTCCTTTGTCAATAACCAAAGTGTTCTATCACATTACCTTGAATGATCGTGCGATGAAGATAAGCCGGAGTTCTTTCTTTCTACTTACACTTTGCACAAATAGACTTGGTTGTTTTTCAATTTTTTTTTTTTTTTTTTTTTTGAAAGAATTTGTGTTACATTCGGGTTTAATCAAACTTGAGAGTACCAACAAAATTGCTTACTTCCTTGTATGAAATGTCAAGTCAATTTCTAGATTAATGGAGAGAAGTGTCATATTCCTAGATCAAAGATGTGCATAGGTAAAGTTCTTTTTAGTTATGATGCCTCTTTGCATTCAAAGGGTCATGGGCTTGCTACTCTTTTTTTCATTTTTAATTTTTTGGAGAAGTGGGCTCTACTCGCCCTCGGACACTTGTCCATTATTTCTTCTCTTTTTATTTGGAGAAGTGGGCTCTACTCGCCCTCGGACACTTGTCCATTATTTCTTCTCTCTCTTCTTTTTTTTTTTTTTTTTTAGATAGGCGGGCATCGATGTACCCATTGTTTTCTATGTGGGCACGTGCCCATTTTTTTTTAGCACAGCCCATGACTTTGAAGCATACAGGTTTCATCATATTAGAAATATCAATTTATTTGTGCACATGTACTTCGATCTTGGGACCATGAAACTTTCTCAAACATTAATCTTTGAATTTGACGAGATACAATAAATAAGGAAGTAGCTATTTTGTTTGGATCTTGGTTCATGTTTTGATTATCCCAGAATATTATTTTGAGTTATTTATTTTTTAAATAGGAAAAACCAAGTCTTATTTGCACAGAAGGAGAAATTCAAGTAATCATGCTCTCTCTCAAAGCACAAGAATTCGAATAATGTGTGGCTCTTTTTATAATGGATTGACAGAAAGGATAAAGTTTGTCTATGTTTTTAAGTTAGTATATGAATTTAATTTCCCCACACTTGTTTCTTTTATAGAAGTTAACGTAAAAACAGAGAAACAAGTGCACAAAGAAATATTCAAAGATAAACTTTATTGATCTTCGTGGCAATTACAAAGTAAATGGAAATAAAAAATGCGAGGAATTAAAAAGGAAGCCTGAAAGCAAGCAGATGATTTTTACTGCGGAGTGTATGATACTCCAGCTATTTTTTGCTAGCTTTGCCACCCTATTGTTAAACTTGAACTCTTCAATTTCCATGTCATCGGTGAGGTGGCGCAAATTTGTGCGTAAAGTATCTAATTCCTCTATGGCCTTCCAGTAAAGGTCCTTAAGGGCTTCATATTTTTCTAGCAAGGAAGGTGGTGGTGCCTTGCTTTCTTCCCCGTCACTATCTCGTAGTCCTAGTGACTTGAGGTGTCCTAACGAACCTTTCACCCAAGGATGGCCTAATGAATTTCTCGACATGGGGTTTTGCGCATGAGTCCTTTGGCGTACCCCCCATCTCGGCTTTTCGTTGCCGTAGATGAAAAACGACCGCTGGGTGGGTAGTTGGAGGAGGTGCTAGAGCTGGCCTTTCTTTTGTGGTTTTTCTAGGTCGGACTCGGTGAAACTAAGGGGTTCTCGCTACAAAACAAGTCTTGTGTTCTAATGGGAGAGTTGGCGAGAACTTGTGTTGTGGGCGGCCATGGGGTAGGTTGAGCAAGTAGAATGAGGGAGAAAAGATGGTTTTTGGTGTGATTTGTCATGAGGAACTTGGGGTTCAATTTATAGAGTTTTACGTCGAACCGCGTGACCGTGCACCACGGGGATTGGGATAGGATCGGCGGGATTTATCTATGTGAGAAAACGAGGAGGCACGGGGGCGCAAATGGAGGCCGGCCGCCCCATTGCGCCGGCCATGCCTTGCCGGGCGTGCCTTGTGCACGACTTTTTTCCATGGTCATTATCTTATCTGAACTCTTTTGCCACGGTGGTGCAACGGGAAAGACCCAGTTTAGGCGATGTTTTCTTTATTTTTTAGAAAAGAAAAGAAAAAGTAAAAAGTAATGGCTATGTAATTTTAAATTTATTATTTATTTTTATTGTGTTTTTCTTTCCAAAATGTTGGCGAGCAATTATTGAATTATTTTTATATTGCTCAAAATCTACCAACATTATTTTCTCTATATATTTATTTGGAGAAGGCTCAAGGAAAACTTTTAAACGTTGGCCATTTACCTTTGATAAATTACACGAATCGTCGGTGATGGTGATTGCGCCATGAGGTGCGGCGTCGGCGACGGTGTATGGCCCCTTCCATTTGCTTTGCGACTTCCCTCCACCGAATAGCTTCACACGAGTTAAAGAGTAGTACCTTGTCTCCTTCGTGGAAAGTTTTACATTTGGATTCGGTGGTCGTGCCATCTTTTTGTTCTTTCTTTGTATAGCTTGGCACTTTGTGATACGCCTTCTCCCTCCATTCCTCTAGCTCGGTTAACTGTTTTTGTCTATTTTTCCCGGCTAGCTTAAGGTCCATGTTCCATGTCTTGATTGCCCGAGTAGGCTCGATGTTCGAGTTCTGCGGCAAGTGGGCAACTTTTTCCGTGAGACCGGTTGGAATGGTGTCATGTCAATGGGGGTTTTATAAGCTGTCTGTATGCCCGAGTGCATCGGGTAGCTTGTCTTTCCGACCCTTCCCCATTGCATTGACGGTTTTTCTGCGAGAATGTTCTTGATTTGCTTGTTCGACGTTTACGCTTGGCGGCTTGTCCGAGGATGGTAAGGTGTGGCTATATTGTGCTTAGATCCCGGCTCGTAAGAAAGCTCGAAAGGATCTGTCTATGAAGTGTGATCCTCCATCACTTATGACCATCCTTGGTGTTCCAAACCTTGGGAAAATGATCTCATGGAACATTTTTTCGCAAGTTTGGCATCGGCGGCGTATGGGCGAGCTTCGACCCACTTGGACACGTGGTCGATGCGATGAGGATGTATTCACTATCATGGGACTTTGGGAAAGGTCCCATGAAGTCAATACCCCGGACATCGAAGACTTCTACTTGGAGATTGTAGTTGAGGGCATTGCATTTCTTGATGTGATTCCTCCTTGCGGTGACACTTTTGACATCTTCGATGAATTCTCTTGTGTCTTGGTACATCGTTGGCGGAAAGAATCCACATCGCCAAATCTTGGCTTGAGTGCGATGTACTCCATAATGGCCTCCGTGCGGGTCATGGGTATTTTCAATGATTTCTTTGTCCCTCTCGGTGGGTACACATCTCCTTAGCATGCCGTCGGCACATACTGCGTATAGGTACGGATCATCCCACGGTGGCGGCGACTCTCAACTTGCAACTTGTGCTGGATTCGCCAGGGTGGTACGTAACACGAAACCATGTAATTCACAATATCGCATACCATGGGGTTACGTCCTCCACCTTGAGGAGCATGTCGTCGTAGAAAAATCGTTGATCGGTAACTCCTGCATGTTAGTGAATTGCAAGCGCGACAAATGATCATAACAGTGTTCTCTACTCCTTTCTTGTCTTTAATTTCTAAATCAAATTCTTGGAGTAAGAGAATCCATCTTATTAATCTGGGTTTAGCGTCTTTCTTAGTGGCCAGTATTTCAATGCGGCATGATCAGTGTAGACAATTACTTTGGATCCCACTAAGTAAGACCTAAACTTATCGATAGCAAACACTACAGCCAGGAGCTCTTTTTCAGTTGTGGCGTAGTTTAGTTGAGCTCCATTTAGTGTTTTGCTGGCATAGGCAATCGCGTGATGCTTTTTATCTTTGGTTTGGCCAAGGACCGCACCAACGGCGTAATCACTAGCATCACACATGATTTCAAAAGGCGGCGACCAATCTGGTGGTTGAATGATTGGTGCTGAGATGAGTGCTTTCTTAATGGTGAGAAAAGCTTTCATGCACTCATTAGTGAACGTAAAAGGCACATCCTTAGCTAGCAGGCTTGTTAACGGTCTAGAAGTTTGTGAGAAATCTTTTATGAACCGTCTATAAAATCCTGCGTGGCCTAGAAAGCTACGGATTCCTTTCACGTTCACAGGGGGAGGTAGTTTTTCAATCACTTCAATTTTTTGCTTTGTCTACCTCAATCCCTCTTTCGGACACTAGGTGTCCAAGGACGATGCCCTCTCGGACCATGAAATGGCACTTTTCCCAATTTAGTACCAGGTCCTTCTCTTGGCATCGTTGCAAGACTCGATCTAAATTCTCAAGACAGTTGTCAAAGGTTTTTCCATAGACGGAGAAATCGTCCATGAATACCTCCATGATTTCCTCAATCATGTCTGAGAATATTGACATCATGCACCGTTGGAATGATGCGGGTGCATTACACAACCCGAACGACATTCTCCTATACGGCGTCACGTTCCATACGGGCATGTGAAAGTTGTCTTGCTTTGATCATCGGGGTGGATGGGAATTTGGTGATAACCCGAATACCCATCGAGGAAACAGAAAGAGTGTTTCGCTAACCGCTCCAACATTTCATCAATGAAGGGGAGCGGAAAGTGATCTTTCTTTGTTGCCGCATTGAGTTTTCGGTAATCAATGCACATTCTCCACCCCGTGACGACACTTATTTGGGAATTAATTCATTTTTAGCGTTTTCAATTACCGTCATGCCTCCCTTTCTTTGGTACCACCTGGACGGGGCTAACCCGGTCATTTGTGTGGTGCGGGATAGATATCCGTGAAGAAGTTTGAGGACTTCCTTCTTCCGCGACTTCTCTCATCTCATTATTGAGCCGGCGTTGTGGTTCGCGTGAGGGTGATTTTTCCGGTCAACAGGGATGCGATGAGAGCAAATTAGAGGGCTAATCCCTTTTAGATCGTGTAAAGAATACCCGAAGACTGTCCTATGTTTTTTTCCAAAGATTTTGATTAATTTGGATGACTCCTCGTCGGTTAGTTTGTCACTGATAATTACGGGAGCATTTTTATCGTTGTTTAGAAAAACATAGCGCAAACCTTCAGGAAGGGCTTTTAGCTCAATGGGAGGTGGTGTCGTTTCTTCTTCTTCTTTAGGGAGATCGATAAATTCATCTATCTCGCTAATTTCTTCAACGAAGAATTTGGAGTCTCTTTCTAAGGATTCTTCGGGGAGTTTCAAAAGGTATTTTTGGCACCACCTCTATGGTTTTATTGGGGGGGCGGGGTTCAGCTATTGTGTTTTTGGATTTTTGTATGGGTAGCGTGAACGTGTCCCTTCCTAATTTAACATCTAACTCCCCTGGTGGTGGATCGCGAATAATTTTTTCTAGGGGATGGCCAATTAGAATGTCGAAATCCGCAATGTCAAAGATGTGAAAATCAAGGCTCATTCCGACACCTTCATGGTAAAGAGAAACATTATGTAAAACCCCAACCCTTGGAGAGTTGAACGCATATCAGCTCTAAAAGTTTTTATTGTGGGCCGGCGTTTCTCTTCCTCAAAATAAGTTTGGGCATAGATTTCGACATGATGTTAATGCCCACGGTTGGGTTATACAACACGGTTTCTGTTTTCTTTTTTATCGTGCATTGAATGGGGAACGAGGGAGTACGAATCTGAATTTCTTCGAGAAGATGACTCATTCTCGTGTACCCATTCGCTACTCATGAAAGATGTTAACCCCATGATTGACTCTCGTAGAGAGTCGGTGCTTAAAGGTTCTCTAGGGGTGACGGGGGCGGTGGTCTCTTTACCGGCTTCGTATTTCGAGGTATTTCCGAAATCATCAAGAAATACGTCCTCGATATATGGGAGGTCTCCCGAAGGGTTCCTCCTTTGGTTCGAGTCTGGTATTTTTAGAGGTTCGGCTTGAAGCGACGAAACCTCTTCGGATATCGGCTCAACACGGACGGGTTCTAGAGGAGGGGTGTTTTCAAGAATTCGGTCTAAAAGGGCTTCCCCTTCCTCTGTGGTTTTGTGTGTAAACGACCCTCCTGCGGCCGTGTCTAGCGTAGAGGGCGGAGACTCTCTAGTCAAACCTAGCGGAAATGCCTTTGAAGACATGGTGGGAATGGATAGTTACGGACCGGACCTCGTTAAAATTGAGAATCGTCCCGGTTTGCCGCACGTAACGACTCCTTCTCCCCTTGTTGGAAGCAGATTATCTCTTGACCGAGGGAAGCAATTCGGGATATAGGGAAGAAAGCTTGGCAAAACCTTGCCCGCAATTCTTCCCAATCACCGCTACCTTCCCTACGTTGTGGTCGAACCACTTTGTTTACGCTCTCTCTTCAAGTGAGAAAGGGAATAGCTTCCACCTCAACGTGTCTTGTGACATGCCTTCAATGGTGAGGCAAGCCAGAGTTGCTCGAACTCCCTCGGGTGATGGTATGGATTTTTCGTAATCATATCCAGAAGGATTGATCCCGAACCATGGCCGATAGGCGGGGCGGAGCTCATAACTTGAAGGCGTGATGGGCTTCGAAGAATATGGGCGTTCTAAGAGCTCGCCACTTTCGGGAGCGACAGTTTTGCAATAGTTGGGTGCTCCATAATTTTTTTTTAGATTTTTGTTTTAATGGCGGGGTGGAAATGGATAATGTAGGATACACGGGTAGACTAGGTTCAAAGACTATAACGACAACCGTTCCCGACAGCGCCGCGAAATGCTTGTTGGTGTTTCTTAGCGTAAGCGAGAATAGTCCGCAAGCGCCGCGGAAATACCGTTGTAGCACTTCACCGGGAAGTGTTCGGGGTATCGATTTCCACGAGAACGGGCGTTAAGTCAAGCTCGACTAGATACCGGGAGGAAGATGGAAAGGGTGAACGGGTAGTGAGTTTCTACTACGAGGGGATTATCCTAAAGCCAAATTACTTCTTTTCTTATACGTTCACGTAGCCACCGGCTCTCCACAGTGCCGGAAGGGTCCGACCTCCGGACTACCGCTGACAACCTGACGTGGAGGAATACTAAGGGCGAAACAGGCTCACACCACCGCCGCCTACCTCACTACCGTGGACCGATTGGTAAACGAGGGTGACTTGTAGTTTAGACACCACGTCTACACTACTTATCACGTACTCTAGCGTTGGCCGGGAGCATCCGTCTTCATCGGAGTCCTCTACTAGAGCATCTACCGATATGGTAAACAACGAACCCGGTGAGCGTATAATTAAAGTAATAATTTAAACTCGAAGATAATTCGCGGAGATAGAACACGGATCTCTTACTCAAATCGGTAGGATGATCTGTAGAGGTACAGTGCGGGAGGCGGGGCCACGACAGGTTCGAACTCCGTCCGCACTTTGAGGCGGAGGGGTCGCTACTCCTCTTCTCCACACTTCCTCCTCTCTCACTCCCTTCTACTTCTAACTTGGCTCCTTTCCTCTACTCCAATGTGTACTAAATGTGATGGAGTGGAGTGTGTGAATGGAGTGTAATGATGTGTATGATGATCAATGTGATGATATTACAAGTGAGGGAGTGCCTCTCTTTATATAGTGGAGAGGGAGAGGAAATGGAGGGCTCTCCTTGCTTCGAGGTGTTCTTGGCGGAACGAAAATTTGCACCACATGCAACCGCCGCTTGAAGGTCGCTCCAAAAACCGCCGGAGAAAGGGCGGGAACATTCGCCGAAAACTTGCGCCGGCCGCCGCGGTGGGCCGGCCGGCTGTTTGGCCCGGCTTGAGCCAGGGCTCGCATGCCGCCTCTTGGTCCACTTTGGTCCATTGTCACGTAGGTCGCGTCGGCCCGTTTTGCTTGATTTCGGACCGTTGGCCTTTCCCTTGACAAGGCGTAGTCCGGTTTTGCGCTTTCACCGTTGATTGGGCGTATTTGTACTAGTTTCCACTTTTGTTCTGCAAAATATGTTTTTCGACCAATACAAGTGGGACTAGGTTAGAAATAAATGCATATGCACCATGAGATTGTTTATTTTCCTTGGAATGAACCCGAGTTGGCGGTGTTATATGCTCGATAATGACCGCCAACGGCCCCACGCCGCCGCCCCTCATCGCCGCCGCCACCATCGCCGCCGTTCCCAATCCTGTGTGTCGGGTTCCGGCCCAATCTAGGCGGGAACGACACACTAATAATGAAAACAAAGTAAAACATGAAACAAAAATAACGAAAAGTAAACACGAACCCTCGCATCTTCTTCTCGGCCTTCATAAAACAATAGCTCTCAACTAGCATTATTCCAATACTCGAGAAAAGAATTTCTTACATAAACTTTGAGTCCTACTAGAGACTTGTGCCCTTTGTTGACACACTGCCATGTCGAGCCAATGATTCGAAGCATGCCAAGAAGATGTTCCATGAAGTAATATTCCCGAGATTTGGCACACCTCGAATGGTAATAAGTGATGGAGGATCACATTTCATTGACAAGTCCTTCAGGAAGTTTCTTGCAGAATATGGAGTAAAAACACAACATTGCAACTCCCTACCATCCTCAAACAAGTGGCCAAGCTGAGACATCAAATAAGCAAATCAAGAATATTCTACAAAAGACTGTAGATGAAATGGGAAAGAAATGGAAATACCAACTCCATGATGCACTATGGGCATATCGAACTGCATTCAAGACACCCATAGGCATGTCACCGTATCGGTTGGTATATGGAAAAACATGCCACTTGCTGTTGAATTGGAATTTAGAGCTCATTGGGCAATCAAGAGATGGAACATGGATCTTCATCTAGCCGAAGGAATCGTCGGATGCAAATATCGAGCCAGAGGAATGGAGAGAAAAAAGCTTATCACAGCTCTAAGATTTACAAAGAAAGAACAAAGAGATGGCATGACAAGAGAATCAAACATAAAGAGTTCAAGCCTAGAGATAAAGTTCTACTATTCAATTCAAGGGTAAAGCTCTTTGGTCATGGAAAACTTCGAAGCAAATGGGAAGGGCCATTCAATGTGCTTGACGTTGCACCACATGGCGCCGTCACACTTCAGGATAATTCAGGTAACACATTTAAGGTAAATGGCCAACGTTTGAAAGTTTTTCTAGAACACGAAAACTTAGAAGAATTTGACTTAATTGAATTCTTGCAAATCAATGATTCAATCTAAGAGACAACTCCTAAAAAACCTCTAGGCAACAAGGACTTAAGTGGCTAACCACTAACGCTTAACCTTGTTCCACAAGTCTTGTTGTCTATTTGAGTTTTGCGAGGATTTAAGGAGAGAGACATGATAGGATGACACCCTTGTCATTTGTCTACCTCAACTTTCACATTATCAACAACCCGACATGTCAATCTAGCTTGGGGGAGGGCACCCCATTTATCACGATAAGTATCTCTCTACTATATATTATTAGTTTTTATCTTTTTGTTTTGTTTGATAAGAGTCTAGTCTTTAAAAGAGTCTTTGTTAGAGTGTAAGAATAAATGATCTAGAGGGAGTATTCACCAGTTTGCTTTTGCTCCAATAAAATAAATCTTAAGTATGGAAATGATGAATAGTTGCTCTGCCGTAATTCCTTACTTGTACCTAGTTTTCAACCTTGAATTCTCCCAAGTTTTAGACAAAACTGTTTTTGACACATGATTTACTTTAAATTTGAAAACTTATGGGTAGCAAATGCTTGATCTAAGTCTAGGTGATTGACGGATATGATATATGAAAAGTTGAGTTGCTATTTATCTTGTTCCTAGTGATATTAGAGTCCCGGAGAATTATTCTTAAAATTAAAAAGTGCTACATGATGAGTTCTGGTATGACAGTGTTCTTACCATTACCATTTTACAACCTACACTCCACTCATATATGCTACTTCTATCCCGGAAATGCGCATTCATCACATTCCACTAAAAGCCCATCTTTGCTATAATGCTCATAGTTCTTGTTACTTGTCTCTCAAAAGAAAAAAAAAAAAATGAGGCTTGGGTTGTATATATATATAAAAAAAGAGAGACGAAAAGGGGAGATGAAAAATGGACAAGTGTCCTACTGAGTAGTAGAGCCTACCTCCCTAAGAGATGAAAAATGAACAAGTGTTCGAGGGCTTAGTAGAGCCCACATCTCTAAAATAATAAATGAAAGAGATGAAAAATGAACAAGTGTTCGAGGGCGAGTAGAGCCCACATCTCTAAAAAAATAAAAGAGAGAGAAAAATGGACACAAGTCCGAGGGTGAGTAGGACCCACCCCTCTAAAAGAAAGAAAGAAAAAAAAAAAGTATGCAACCCGGGTTCTCTACAACATATTCAAAGGAGAGATAGTTTCAAGGAGCAAAAAGAAAATGTGGCTTCACATTTCACCACCATCATACTACCATCATATTCACACCATTTGCCACTTTCACCATTTATGACCGTCACAAAACTCTCATACACAGGAATCTCTGAGTTTTATTTTGAAAATCTTGCAAAAACTCCGGGGGTAATAGTTGATCTAAGAGCTTGAGACATAGTGCTTGACTTGATTGTTACGTCTTTCACTTGCTCAAGACCCAAGTGAAGGCTATAAACCCTATGATAAAAAAAAATTAGAAAAATATTTTATTCTGAGGAGAATTCTTGTTTGAAAGCATTGTACTTTTGAGGCATGAAAGCATTGTAGCAACTCTGATCCATTGTTAAGTTTGGCTTTGCTAGGGACTAGCAAAGGGGTAAGCTTTGGGGAACTTGTTGACACCTGTTATATCATAATATTAATAGTCAACTAATCATGAAATAAGGGCATAAAATGAATAATCACATAGACTAGGGGTTTTTCTTGACATAGTTCCACAAGTTTTGGTGATTTATATATTTTCAGGGACTTAATAGATAAATGCAGAGAAGAATGGAGAAAGTTCCGAATATACATCCCATACGATGACCGGACTTAACCGTGAAGTAACTCGACCCAAAATGTGGACTAAAACACTCTAGAAGATACCGGAAGACACCGAAGAGACGGGGAAGCCAAGGTGGCTTGCCACCTGGCGGCCGCCGATTGCCAACTAGGCCGGCGCCGGTGGGTCCCACACGTAAGCCTCATCTTCCTATGGCGGTTCACTACCGACATTGAGGTTGTTTCTACACCGTTGCTCAAGGTCGGTTTGATCTAATGGTGGAGATTAGAGTTGTAAACGCAATACAAAAGGACTGCTCCACCTCGGACTATATAAGCAGCCCCAGGGTCGACACCAAGGCTTATCTCTCATTATTCTCTCATTATCTTTCTGAGCAAAAGTTAGGATTTCAATTAGAAGAGAGAGAGATCCCTCTAGTTGACTAGTTGTCTAGTTGTCTAGTTCATCTAGTTCATCTAGTTGTAACTAGATCAGGAAGAGAGTAGAGGAGAGAGAGCTGAAGAGCCGGGACTGTCGGATCTTCTTCAACTTTGTATTCTTGCGACAACTAGTTCGTCTTCAGCAATCTCCGGGTTATTCATTTATTTCTAAGTATTTATTTAATTATAGTTCTTGCTTTATTTTATTTCTTGGATCTCTGCTCGTATTGAGTGCTCTAGTTATTCGGGTAATTAGAGTAGTAATCTGTAGTGTAGACGCGTGGTGTCTAGACTAGAGGTTACCCGAGGTTGCGCCCAATCCTACGGATAGTTATGGTAGCCCTAGGGGGTGACACCACTGTCGGGCAGCCGTTGTAATCCACCACGTGCGGGTTGGTGTTTTTCGTAGAGCTTTAGGCAGCCTTCTCCCAACTACTTTCTTCCCGGTCTTTTTCGAGAGTTGGAAAGAAACTGTTGCTCAAAGTAGATAAAATATAGTGAGCCTTAAATTAGATAAAACCACTTAGAAAACCCAAAATCCTCTCTACCCATCTTATCTATCTTTTCTAGGGCGATCTTATTCCTTCTAGTACACTTCACGTTCCCGTGGAAATCGATACCTTGAATACTCGGGTGAAAGCTACATCGGTATCCGTGCACTTGCGGATTTCTCTCGCCTGGCGTTAATTTATACCAATAGCCACAACATTTGTAGGAAATTTGAATGAATCATCATAAAAATTCTCGTAGAGGGATAGTCAAACGAGAAGTTTGGAAAACCTAGAACGACACCCTTTTTGAGACGGAGGGAGTACTAATTTGATGTGGACCGGCAGACCTACATAGGTAACTGAAAATTTCTAATCACTTATATTGGTGTTGTATCAAAAACTGAAACTTTCGAATAAAGAATCTACTGTCGATATAAGTAAAGGCTGGCATTGTGTTGCAACTGAATTACAATATGTATGTTGTGTATACATATGCGCTATAAAATATAATGTTACTTGGTGTTTGATAAACACTTCAATTAATAAATGATCAAAATTCAGAAAGCTAGCATGAAAATAAATCACACATAACACAAACGATTCCTAGTTGATTTTGGGACAAGAAAAAAAAAAGCACTACCTCCATGCACTTCACACACACGACCTGTCGGATCATAGGAACAACCTTTGGGGATAAATTAACAGACAAAGTGCTGATGGATCAATCTTCGGTCGCCTTAATCTCCATCAACAACCAATCCTTCCTCAGATTCTTGGGTAGCCTTGAAAGACACTTGAACCGACGGCAGTTGTCACGGCCTGTGTTTTCTCTACCGATATTTTAAAAATCTCGGAGGTCAGCGATAAACGGGAATATCGGATATATCGGAAATTTATCGGTGATAGAAATAAAATTTCGGATAAAATTTAGACAAAAAATAACTCATTTTATTCAGGAAAATACATAGATCGTTTTCTGAACCATTTAACACAAAAAACTAAATAAAACATATTATCAATTGTCTATTCAAGTAAGCAAGACAATGACACGCGGCCGAGCGTCGAAAGTGTGTTACTTACGGCGAAAGGCAACTTGAACCTAGAAGAGAAGAGGAGAGAAAAATGAACCATGGATTAATTGGGTGGGCTTTGGGGTCTATATGTATGGACAAATTCTAAAATTTTAAAAATATCGGGCGATAAATGAAAAATATCGGACCCGACCGTAAACGGGAAATTTCAGAAATTTCGGATATTCCGGACCGTCGAGAAATATATTTTTTGCTGAGCGTGCACCGCCTGTCAATGTATTCTATGTGTATTTTTCTGGTGTATTTTTCTGATGGTACACGCTCAAAAAAATAGTTTTTCTGATGGAATTCTTATTTTTTGTGCGTTTTCACATGCACAGAACTAATCGATTTTCCGGTAGTACTAGCATGAAAATAAATCACCCATAACACAACGATTCCTAGTTGATTTTAAGACAAAAAAAACAGTACCTCCATGCACTTCACACACACACACACACGACCTGTCGGATCATAGAAACATTTTTTGGGGATAAATTAATCGACAAAGTGTTGATGGATCAATCTTCGCTAGACTTAATCTCCATCAACAACCAATCCTTCCTCAGATTCTTGGGTAGCCTTGAAAGAGACTTGAACCGGCGGCAGTTGTCACGGCTAAGAATTCTATACGCTTTCAGTTCATCATGATCCAATCCATAGCTAGATATCTCCTGAAAGGCCTCAAAGATCTCTGACGCTTGCACCGGCGGCTCAGCGAATGAAGCAAGTTTTATCGGGTTGCTGCCATCGTCATTTTCTCTTATTAGCTGCTCGTCAAGGATGACTGGTGGTGGCCTCTCAATGTCCCCTTGCCTTTGTTCTGGGAATGTTGTATCACTACTACTGCCTAGACAAGAATTGAAGAAATATGAAACTTTGCTAGGGATTAGGCCATCTTCTCTGCACCGCAACCCATCTTCGTAGCGTGAAACAGAATGTATTGTTTTGGTTCTCATGTTGATCATCAGTACATCTACCGTTTTGTCATCATAGCTCCAGGGGCCGCCCACTGGAGGCTCGTGCAACCAGAAGCAGATGAGTTCAGGTTGATCCAAACTCACGACGGGGCGGTGGAGTGGCAAGCACCGGAGGCCCTTATAGGAGTCGAGCCCCCAGAGCTCGGTGGAATCAACCACGCCATCCATCACCCACTCCATGTCGTCATCGCCGATCCTCATCGTCCAGGTTTCGATTGTGTAGGCGTGACAAGAGTCTTCGCAGCTGGATTCACCAGGTCCTCCGCAGCAGCAGCGGCGGAAGATGTTGACGAACTTGAGCGCGTCGCCGCCAGCAGTGGCGCACACGTTCCGGTTTGAATCCGCCCCCACATGTTTGTCCAGGGGAGCCGTCTATACTGCAGCCTGGGTGTCTCGTGGAACACGTCGCAGAGCAGGACACCGGGCTGCCTCCATAGGTCGAACCAGCTGCAGAGTAGCCCGTCGCCGATAGGGACGACGGCGTTCCACAACCAAGGAAGTTGTTCTGGTTCTGGGACTTCACTGGCGTCGCTGAACTTGATCTGCACACGCTTGACGCTCCACTCACCAGAACGGAACAGGGTGAGGTCGGCCTCCCTCATCAGCTCCGGCGTGTCGGGGTCCCTCCGGCACACTCGCGAACTGCGCCACCACAACCAGGTCATCGCCACGGCGCACGAGGCCGGTGGGACGACCGACACGGAGAGGCGGAAGCAAACTCATCGTCGGTGGCCGTGGGGCGTCCCCAGCAGCGGCACCTGCGTTGTACACGAAGTGGTCTGCCGTGAGGCGATGTGGATTCTGTTCTTCGAAAGAAACCTCGATGAGCACGGAGTCGCCATGCGCCGCGACGACGCTAGAATACTTTTCATCCAGGCCGTCAGGAATCTGAAGGCAGACGCACGAAACCCCTGGTGGCTCTGCGAGGCGGAGGGAGACTTGGATCAGGTGGCCGGCGCTGGTGCGGGCAGCCGCCAGTGTCTTGCTGTGGCCGGATGTCGAGCAAGAGGAGCCCTCGACCTCTATCGTCAAGTCCTTCTGGAGCATCACCCACCGTGGGTAGGTGGCAGACGACGCATCGGAGGGAAGCTGCGCCGTTTGTGCTTCCATGGGCGGCGCCGCCGCCGCCATTATCAACGACGTGTACGTGTGCCCCAGCTATTTCGATCCCTATGCCGCCTGAACGGATGTGAGCCCTATCCCGTAGGGTCATATGCTTGCGGTGGGCTCAAAATAACAAGGACAGGAAACTTTGTAACCGAGTTGTATTGGATGTCTCCAGTTTGATCAGTTTAATATAAAGTAATACTGTATTCTTTTAGTAAGCTAATATTGTATTTATGGCGTCGAAAAGTATCACTAGGATAAGGCATCCGCTCTAGTAGTCCCTTTTTAAAAAATTGTACAAATCCTAAAGGTACACTTTCTTCTGAGAATTGTACATCACTGTCCACCGCATCACAGGCGGAATTAAGAAAACCGGTAGTGAAGACCCTTTTATGGCTTTAAAATCAGAAAATAATTGATACTAGACAAAATCCGGGCAAAGGAAATCCACGACACTACCGGGCTGGGGTATGAAAAACGACCGGTAAGTCTATAGCAAAGATCGGTTGCTTTAAGGCCGCCTGATGGGAGTTTCATTAGTGTTTCGTGCACATTAAATGCGATTACCACATCAAAGAAAATTTCACTTTTTGCATGAAACCTCTAGGAGAGAGAAGGAAAGAGTTTCACCATGGTGAAACCTTTGGCACCGTTTTCACATGCGTTGGAACGCGTGTGAAACCCCATTGAGACACAAATAGAGTTTCACCATGCAACTACGCAATTAAACCATGCAATGAGAGAGGTTGTGGGACCCTTGAGCCTATGAAACGTGCCGCAATGAAAACGTGCGTTGAGGGAAGGCGTCTATTTACGCCAAAGTTTCATATGTTGGCAAACCGGAGGTGAAACTCTCCATCGGTGAGGCCGACCTAAATTAAGCCGGTAGTGATATATGGATCTGGAACCGAAATTTTTATCCATCTTGGCTAACTCAGCCTTCACGTCCGCACATCTCTCCCATCATCTCAGAAAATATCGCTCTGCCCCCACCCTTGTCGATCCATCTCAAATCCCCACGGCCTTCTCACTCTTCCTCATCTGCTGTGACCGGCCGACGATGTATCTGTTGCGGCAGCGGCGGCACACGTACATCGGCAGGCAGCACTTCGCCGTCCATGGCGGCAGTGGCGGCGCACATCGGCGGGCAGCGCTTCGCGCCGTACGTGGCGGCACCGGCGGCGCACATCGGCAGGCAGCAGTTCGACGCAGGCTTCTGCTCGGCACACGGAAGGAGCAGCCTGCGACGCTGCCGCGGTTGCCGCACGCAAGAGGTTCTTTGCTGGTGTCTCGTCAAGTTCGTCCTCTACAAGGTAATCACCGACGGTTGCCTTGCCTTGCCAATTAATTTGAGTGGCCCATGGTTGCCTTGCCAATTAATTTGAGTGGCCCATGGTTGCCTTGCCAATTAATTTGAGTGGCCCATGGTTGCCTTGTGCACGGTAATCTAGATCCACATACACGGAGTGCAGCAGGTGCTAGAGGCCTCGTGCGGGGACTTTGCAAGACAGGAGACGGAAGAAGAAGGGAGAGGTGAGTTCAGATCCGCTTCATGCACATCTCGATACATCAAGATCCCAGTCACGACCCTCTGCCTCAAGGTAATTTTTTCTCTCCCATGGCAATCTTCCTTTTTGGTGCTTTTCTTCTCTCACACATTCTGTCTCCTCAGATCTGTCGTGGGGGTGGCGACCGGGGGCATTGCCTTAGATCTTGCACTGGAGCAGTGAAGGACGGCGTGCTGAATGAGACGAAGTTCATCATTCCTAGGTGGAATCGACTCGATTTGTGTGTTAATCTGTGAAGTGTTGAACTTTCTGGTGTAATCTATGAATTGATTTGATTTGTGATGTGAAATCTCTCCTTGGTCCTTTATTTGCGAATTGTTTCTTGATGAATTGTTTGATGGAGCGGCAATGGTCAATTCTTGATGAATTGTTTGATGGAGCGGCAATGGTGGGAGCCAGCAAGCATGGCGTAGCGGCTGTAGCCTGCTAGCATGCTGGCTGTATTTTTTTTTGTTTTTTTTAAAGCCTATCACTGCCGGGTGTTCACCGGAAAGTAAAATTATTGGCACATCACTAACGCTTCTCTACTGCCGGTTCATTTTTCGGCAGTGAAGGGGGTTTTGGACCCGGCAGTGATGTACTATTCTGTAGCAGTGCTACTTGGGTCCTGTCTGGGCGCCAGCCCGTCCATCACCCGATCCCATGCCCTCATGTAGATGCAACGTTTGTCTCCGTGATTCCGTGAGTACGTAACTCCGTGATTCAAGCTCATGGAGACGAGCGGAGTCCCGTATGTCATTACTTGCATCTAGATGAGGGTTGTACTTATGACGTCGAAACTAGTATCCTCGTAGGAGCTCAAGTCCTTGAAGATCATCTTTCCGGTTTCACTGACGTTGGTGAGGAGCTGATGAGGACATCACCGCGCTGGACACACCTACGCCACAGTCTTTACCAAGTTGCAACTCATCTCCAACTCACCGTCCGCGTCACCCTCGGATTCGCCGGACATATTAGCCGTCAATGTTTCGGTCGTAACTCCCTCATACGATATCGAAACGGGCGATCTTGAACTCTATGGAAAGGGGACGACGACGCCGCCGTTTTGATCCGTTCCCAGCTCCAAATGGCCCGTGGATCATTCTGTGTGACCACGGAAATTTGCTGTGTCGCCTGTTTTGGGCCAATTTGGCCATGTATCGTGTCGGGCCTTAAGCCCAAGTTGTGGACACCCAGCCCCTGGCCGCCCCCAACCCTAGGTCTAGTCTTAGACTATAAACATAGCCTCCGCCGCTACTAGTCACTCGGGTTTTGTTTAGTTTGAGTTTTCCTTCGAGAAACTTGATTGATTCATTGTAACCGTGAAGATTATTCCGCTTTACGATAATCCAGGGCCCCCGCTCTTGTTCTTCACACCCGTGGCGATTAGTCCTTTTGTGATCCGAGCTCGAACCCCATTAATTCCATTAAGTCATTCATATTTGCAATATTCAAATTGCATTCTTATCTGTTCTTCTTGGTGTTCTCGATTAAACTTGCGGGGAAAGCCTTCTTGGCGAGGTCAATCAAGTCGTGCTTGGTTGATAACCATTGGAGCAAAGGGTGTAGCGGAGGGTCGTATTGTGTTGATTCGAAGCCGGGACCGTCAACGTCGAGCTCTCCACCAATCGATTTACCATGTACCTCACGGAAGATCGGGCCGGACCCTATCGGTTGGTATCAAATTTCGGGTTTACCGCGAGGTATTATCTCGTTTGCCTTAGATTCATACATATTTGTTCATTACCTAGAGTCCACAAAAAGCCCAAAAATATTTCGATTTACATCGCTGTCCTATCAACCTTTGTGCCTTGCAATTTCGTTTTGATTGCGTTGTTGAGTTTGTGTCCGGTGGTCGAGTCTATTTGCCGGATTAGGATTGTGTTCGCGTCGTAGTTCAACCGCCCGTCAATGTGATTTGTGTTTCCGCCCCCTATCCCATCCACCTCCCATACAACAAGTCGATTCCACCGCATTACTCGACTTGCCATCGCTAGCCTTTGTGTGATCTCTCGTTGCCGCGCAAAAACCCTAGTTAGGTTGCGGCCGCTCAATTTTTCGCCGCACCGCAACCCTCCTTACATCATCCGACGCATACCTATTACTCTTCTTGTCAGGGGAGATTCATTGTATGTTCGGTGTTGGAGTTTAGGGATCCTTTGCCCTTATTCGTGCTTTTCGGAGTTTCCGAACACCATATCTTGAGGTACCTTCAAAGAAACGGTCATAACTTTCTCGCACGATTGTCCAAAAAATCTGAATTTTTTTTGTGCAGATTCTTGATTCGATTTCGGCAAAAGGCCTATTGGGGTCCAGCAAAATTGCCAAAAAAAATCGGAAAATAAAGAAAAAAAAATTGTCAAGAGTTTCGCGACACTTTTCGGAGATCTTGTTGATTTTCTCTAGGCCGCATATCACCTCTCGTTCTAGGTGATCCTTTTTTGTGATTTTCCTTCTTTGGTGATCCTTGTTCTAGGAAAAATATCAAAAAATAATAGAAAAATAAAATAAAATTGTGATACACAGGAACGCCAAAAAATCCGAAAAAAAGATGAAATAGTGCTTGCTTTGTGTATGCTTGTTTTTATCTTGCTATTCTCCATCGTTCATTTGTTTTATCTTGTTGCGCCGACTAGGCACGTCTTAGCCAAAGATTTGTGACTTGTACTTTGGATCCAGATTGAACACTTGCTAATCTGATTTCGTTATTTGCTAATCCTTGTTGTCATATTGTGTGCCTTCCTATAGCTCCACAAATTTCTTAATTAGCACAAAGTTCCTTTGTAACTTTTACACCACAAGCACTGCCGACTTATTGTACCACCCGTGTGGCTTTGGTAAGAATACTTGCAAGACGTGGTAAGACGTTTTGATATTGTATTCCACTTATACCACCACTTTCACCACCATCCGGTCGTGTTAGTTGCTAGGGATAATACTTTGTTGTTGTCTCTTCGCTTTTACTAACCATGTCGGGAACCAATGGTGAACCAAAGAGCCTCTCAACAGACTTCAATGAGTGTGTGTCCAAGGCCGAAACGACCACACTCCTAGCTGATCAACGTGCGTACATAACACAACAATTCCGGGAGAGATCTCATGATTTTATTTATGTCAATTGTCATTGTTTTCTTATTTGGTAGTTGATGTGGGCCTAGTTTCAGAGAACATTAGATGAAGTTTGTTGTATGTAACCATTAAATCAGAATGTTACATTGCTATCAATGTATGATACGTTTTGGGATTTACAAAGAACTGAATTCCATGAATAAATTTAAAATTAAAATAACTAAAACAAAAACGCCGGTTAGCATGGGCCCCGGCGGTGAATGACAAAGAAACCGTAGTGTTACTACAACAAACACTATCGGTTTGAATTACAAACCGTCATCGGTGACGTAAACAACATTGTCGTCTATATTAACCAACCGACAAACGGTGTCAATTGAAATAACACCGCCGGGTTAAAAATAAACCGATAGTGTTAACAGAAATATCACTTTGCCGGGTCCACAATAAACCGATAGTGTTGTCACTTTTCGCTACACCGCTTCGGCACAATTTAACCCGACGGTGTTATTTCTCCGAATCTTTTGCCGGCTCTTGCGGCCCGGCGGTGTTGTCAATATCAACGCCGCCGCTTTGACTTGGGAACCGACATTTCTCGGATCGGAAATGCTTGCGGTCGAGAAGAAGAACCCGGCAGTGTTCGATCTCGCAGTGCTACAAGGTTGGATAGTGAACCGACACTCTATCTTCACATCAACGTCGGTGTTTTGACCTGGCGGTGATTTGAACCTCACATCACTACCGCTTTGGTTACTCGATTCATTTTCCATCAATGAAGGGGGTTTGGACCCGACACTTATGTACCGATCCGGAGTAGTGGTTCCTAGGAGCATCAAGATATAGCAATAGCGTGCATTTTTGGTTGAAATGGACAAAGTTTTCCTTTCAAGTTTGGAAATTGGGGTTTTGGACTTTGCTGTGACATGTAGTAATCGGGACTGACTGACAGGAGGTGCAATTTGGTAATTTAGCGTGAAAATAGAGCGTATTTGGTTGGAAATGGACGAAGTTTTCCTTTCAAGTTTGGAAATTGGGGTTTTGGACTTGGACAACTTTCTGCCTTGAAATTTGTTATTTTTATATCTCACAAACGAAGTCGAGTTTGGACAAGATATTTTACAGAATGTGCATCATCATATCATCTACATGTATGATTTTTTCATAAATTTAGATGACTTTTTATCGTGGTTTCTTGCGGTTTTTCACGTTCTGGTTTTATAACATACATTGCCTATGGACTTTGCTGTGCCATGTAGTAATCGGGACTGACTGACAGGAGGTGCAATTTGGTAATTTAGCGTGAAAATAGAGCGTATTTGGTTGGAAATGGACAAAGTTTTCCTTTCAAGTTTGGAAATTGGGGTTTTGGACTTTGTTGTGACATGTCGTAATGGGGACTGACTGACAGGACATGCAATTTGGTAATTTAGCTTGGAAAAGGGCAACTCGGCCATGTTGAGTCACAGTGTGAACCCTGCGGTGCCTCCCCATGTGACCCTGTGCCTACTTGATCAAGGGATCAAGGCCACAGGACGTTGTCCTTCCGCAGTGGTTGGTGTTGGGTCCTCCACGTACGTCATCCTCATTTCCTGTGGTGGAGCGGAAAGTATTTCCTCCGTCAGTTGGATGCTTCCATACATACGACCGAGCCAACGTGCCGGCCGGTCTGCTTCTAATTAAGCAGCATGATTAGGCAAAACGAAAACCATTCATTTGCGAGCGCCAGTACGTGAAATGACTGCATATATACATGTCGCTTGCAGATATTCAAATTTAAGTTTGATGATGATCAGGAAGAGCATTCAAAGTTGTGTCAAATCCAGCCAGCAGCGTCAACTCTTTCCTAAGCTCGATCTGCTAATAACACAATAGCATAGCAATGCTCCTGCAAAGCATCTCCCGCACCATCTATCTCTGATCTACGTCGCCGTCGATCGTGTGTCCTCAAGAACGCGCGTGCGTTGATTATTAGCATCTCTCTCTGATCTACTACACCACGCCATATCTCCTACTCCTCAGCGCGTGGAAACGATCAGAGTTCTGATCAAGTTAAGGAATAACCGCACAGCAGCAGCACAGAGGGAGCTGCACAGCTCCAATACAGGAGGATCAGGACCGGAGCGGGAGTTGCGTGCAATCCTGTGCCACGAGACCGCCGCGATTTCTCTTCCACTCATCCAGTCATCCACGACGGCCGGCCCACGTCGCTGTCGGACGGCGACGAGAAGGACGCATGCGCGCAGACCGGCCCCGGCGTAGCCTTGAGATGGGAGAGTAGTGGCCCCTAGGCAAAGCTGCAGCGCCCAATGGCGCGAGGTGATGGGCCACTGCCGCCGTCGTCGTCTGATCCGCGATGATTACGGTTGGCCAGCGAGTTGCTAAAGTCTAGATGCCTAAAGTTTTGTCAAAAACTTCAAATTTTTAGACACTCTCTCCATCACATCACATTAAATACACCAAAAGACATATGTTCGGAACAGTAAATATAGGTAAAAAAAAATGCTTACACAGTTTTGTTGTAAATCACGAGACGAATCTTTTTGGCTGGTTAGTCAATGATTGAACAATGTTTACCAAATACAAACAAAAAGTCTTACGGGAGTTAGAAACAGTCTGATTGGCAAATATTTTGCCATCTAAACGAGGCCGGCCGGCTTTTGTGAGAGAAAGGCGTTGGGGACAGAGACAAGGATGGATGGGGGTAGGTCCCCACTCGCGGCAGAGGGTACACTACAATATGTCCCCACATGCATGGTACAATGGATGTCCCCACTCGCGGCATATCCCCACATCATGGTACAATGGATCCTTCACCTCCCTACCAGATGCGTCCTTTACCAAGCGCTAGGGACAATAGCGCTCAGTATAGGCGCTATCGAGCGCTGCTCGGTAAAACCCCCTTAGTGAATTTCTCGTCGGAAAAGGACTTTAACCGAGAGCTTAACGGCGGATGCTCGGTAAATGTCTTTACCGAGGGCCCCCTTTGCTCTAACAGGGTCCCAGCATTTTTTTTTTTTGGACCAAACCTACAGGGTCTCTGTCTGATCTTGACGGTGCGATGTTACATGGCGCAGACTAATCGTGGGACAGGAAAACGCGCTCAAAAGTGTAGTGGTGCACTCACTCACCCATGCCACAAATGTAAGAGGCTTGCTTGCCTGAAATGTAACCTGTTCAGGTGACATTTCGCTTGTGCCACTGCTAACCTTGAGCCAGCTCACATATCGCCTGAACAGAACTCAGATTTTAGGTGTCTGAGCTGTAGCAAATGTGTTATATATATATATATAATGCTTACATGAAGAATACAAGAGTAGAAAACTAAAAGAAGTATCTATAGTTTCACAAAAAACTAAAAAGACTATATATAGTAACAAAAGAGAGGCCAAATTCGTTGCATTTATTTCGTCATATATCACCAAAGCACGTGCATATACTGGTTTCGTCGGCGTCAATTAGGCATTAACCGGAGCAAAGAGGCTGACAGGGTGCAAAACCAGGCCTTTGCTTTTCTTTCCAACCATTCCTGCAGCCTCCCGAACATCAACATCCTTAGGCTCCTCTCCGCTTGGCAGCTTCCAGTCGAAGTGGTACAGAAGGCTGGCCAGTGCGAGCTCCATGTTGGCCACTGCAAGGTTGACTCCTGGGCACATCCGACGGCCAGACCCGAACGGTAGGTACTCGTAATATGTCCCTTTGTAGTCTATGCTCCTGTTCTCGAACCGCTCCGGCTTGAATTCCTCGGCATCTTCCCAGTACCTAGGGTCTCTACAGATGGCCCAGACGTTGATGAACACGCATGTGCCCTTAGGGATGTCGTAGCCCATGACCTGACACGTCTCGCGACACTTGCGTGGCAGCAGGAGCGGCACCGGGCAGTGCAGCCTGAGCGATTCCATGAGCACCAGCTTGAGGTAGCTAAGGTTTGCCCTGGCCAGGTCGTCCTCCGTGATGGTGGTCTTCCCCTTGAAGGCCTCCCGGACCTCGGCCTGCGCTTTGGCCATCTTCGCGGGGTGGCGGACAAGCTCTGTCATGCACCATGTCAGCGTCGTCGACGAGGTGTCGTTGGCCGCAGCAAACAAGTCCTAGTACGTATGTAGAGACCAAATTCATTAGTTAAACGCCAACTCATCGATCGATCGATATGCATGATGATGGGACGTGACTTACAAACATGAGCGCCATGACGATGTCGTCGTTGAGCTCGGCGGGCAAGCCGGCCTCTTTCTGCAGACTGAGCAGGACACAGAGCATGCTCTCGTTTGAAGCCTTGTCGCCCCGGTCCATGGCTTCCTTGGTCTCGCGGATGATCAGCCCGAGGATGCGCACCATCTCATCGCGGCTCGCCATCGCCTTGTGTGGCGCCGTGTCGAGACTCTGCAACAGCCTAGATGACGGGAAGATATTTGCCACGCTTAGCGCCGCCGACACCCGGTTGGACGTGTCCAGGGCATCTAGGTACTCCGCCTGATACTTGCACCGGCTGCCGACGGACTCCCTGACGAAGGTATTGGTGGTGAAGACAGAGATCATCCTGGACAGGTCGACGGCGTTTCCGGCGGCGGCGGACGTGGCAAGGCTCTGCATGAACCACGCCACCTCTTCCTGGCGGATGCGCCGGAACGACTGCACGCGTGCGGTGCTCAGCAGCTCCAGCACGCACAGCTTGCGCAGCTGGCGCCACTGCTCGCCATAGGCGCCGAACAGCAGGTCCCTGCCGTTGAAGGAGAGGATGTCGACGGTGCTGTTGATGTGGCGATCCGCGAACGAGATGTCGTGCGTCTTGGTGACGGCCTGTGCGGCCTCCGGCGACGACACCACTAGCGTGGGCACCTCGCCCAGCCACAGCATCATGAGCGGGCCGTGCTTGTGCGCGAGGTCGCGCATCACCCGGTACGCCAGCGGGTTGCTGACGATGTGGTGCATGCTGCCAATCAAAGGCAGCGTCCATGGACCTGGTGGCAGCTTCAGCTTCGGCTTGGACACCAGCAACGACTTGACCTTGGAGAGGACGGCGACCAGCGCCACCACGGCCACAGCGAGGAGAACCTTGTCCTCCATTATTGTGGCTACCTAGCTACCTACTTGTCCGTTGGATATGTTGGCGACCGTGGTTATATTTATAATGTAGTAGATAATAGACTAGTAGCAACGACTTGACCTTGGAGATGATGGCGACCAGCGCCACCACGGCCACAGCGAGGAGAACCTTGTCCTCCATTATTGTGGCTACCTAGCTACCTACTTGTCCGTTGGATATGTTGGCGACCGTGACTATATTTATAATGTAGTAGATAATAGACTAGTAGCAGTGGCAAAAGATGAAATGCAGTAGCCAGCTTTATTTTAAATTGTGTTCTATGCTACTGTGGGTGGAGCCTGAGGCCCTATTTAATTAATTAGTCCTAGAATTTTTTAGTCCTTACCTCCCTGTTTAGTTTACTAGGAACTAAAAGAAACTTTTTTTGTCTAAGTCCCTGAAACCAAACACCTCCTAAGATCCTGAATCTCATTTTTTTAAACAAATTTATTTAGAGATACAAATATTATATATTTTTTTCTACAAATCGAGTCAAACTTGTAAGCACGAACACCTAAAACGACACTTTAATTTAGAATGAAGGAGTATGTTCTATGCTACCCCTATACTGTACTTATTGACGAGACAGTGTTCCATTTTTGTTTCTTGAACCATTCCAATGAAACCTCAAAGTCCATGTACAACGGGTCTTTTGCCCCATTTCTAAGTTGTTGTTTCTTCACAAAAGCCCCCCGCCAATGCTTAGAGACAGCAGCCTTGTCTCTTCATGAAAGCATGATTTGAGCTCGTGCTTCAATGTTTACAGCGACTTCATCTTGCATTGTACAAGAGCTATTGAGTCGAGCGCCTTCACCACCGATCCGGTGTGTGCATGCATTAAATAGTTTAGAGATAGTGTCTCATCTATGGATTGTATGACCTTTCTTTATACATGTCTATATAATAGATTCGAGGCCCGTAGAGATAGACCCAGTGCGTGGGTTATACATGCCCTAAGGGACACTTGCTTCCTTTTTACTGTGGCATAAATGGGTTTAAGATCTCCATCCCTAACCACGGTAGGGGCAGTACGTGGGAAAAGAGGGAACCCTATCCACTTATGGAAAAGGCTGATGGTAGGATGTTCTACCTTATTGGTATGAGGGCGGCAGAAGACACCCTTCATAGAAATTTCCTTCCAAAATTTTGTACAGTGAGTCTTCTAAAGCAGCGTCTATATCAAGGGCATAAGTGGGGCAAAACCTAGGTAATTGCTTAGCTCCCTCCAAGACAGAGAATACTCACACGCACAACCGGAGCCACGGGCCTTCCCGTGAGCGCGACGTTCATGGGAAAGGCCCGTTCCCCCATGGGAAAGGCTTCCCCGTCTGCTCATCACGGGAAAGAAGGCTCGGGAAAGAGCCTTTCCCCGTGAGCCGGATGTGGGGTTCACGGCTTAGCCTTTTCCTGTGCCCCCCATGGCTCACGGGGAAAGAGTTAACGGGGTGGCTATGGTGACGGCGTGAGCCCCCTTTCCGTGAGGCACCCGTCGGGGATCACGAGAAAGGCCGGCTCCTAAACGCCATTTTCACCCTCTTTCCCGTGAGCCCTAATGGCGTGGCTCACTTTGGAAAGAGCCACACTTTGCCGTAAAGCATAGGGCCCGCTCATGGCAAAGTTATGGTCAATTTGCCGTGAGCGGCCATATGCTCACGACAAAGAATATTGTTTTTGTTCCAAAGACATATTTGCCACATATATATTGCATATACAACACATATATATCACAGACCGCAAATATATCACATATATAGCACAATAATCCACAAATAGCACATATATTACATAAAAATCCAACGAGTCACAAGTTCACAAGTTTAACCATGAGTGCAACCATCACAATGACAACAATCTGTTCAAGTACAAAAGTTTATCATCAAGTTTGTGTTGAAAAACAAGAATATAAATTTTTTACTAAATTTTTTTCAAAAATTTCAATCACTTGTAGTTAAAATTTGGCTTCATTTCAAAATTGTTGTAAAAAGAGAATAATTACCTAAATATACCAAATAAAGTAAAACAAATTCACCAAAATTGAACATGGAGTGTCATATGATGTATAAGAACGTAGAAAAAGTTTGGAGCCCAAAAACCAAAAAATAAAAAAAAAAAATGGTACATCCTTTGCCGTGGCGGAACCCCCGCTCATGGCAAAGGGGTGTTTCTTTGCCTAAGGCTTGCTATTCCTCACGGCAAAGGGGGCTCACGTGAAATCCTTTCCCGTGAGCTCACGGGAAAGGTTGGCGGAGTACAGATGGCCTCCCCGCCGTTGCCTTTCCCGTGAGCTCCACCTCACGGGAAAGCGGGGAGGGGTCTCCCCGTGAGCTGACCCTCACGGCAATGGCGCTGTTACCGTGAGTCCTTACCTCCCCTCGTTTAGTTTACTAGGAACTAAAAGGGACTTTTTTGGTCCTAAGTCCCTGAAATCAAACACCCCTAAGATCTTGAATCTCATTCTTTTAAACAAATTTATTTCAAGATACAAATATATTATATATATTTTCTACAAATCGAGTCAAACTTGTGGCACGAACACCTAAAACAATACTTAATTTAGGATGGAGGGAGTATGTTCTATGCTACCCTGCCCCTATACTGTATTTATTGACTAGCGGACGTTGTTCCATTTTTGTTTCTTCGAACCATTCCAATGCAACCTCAAAGTCCATGTACAACTGGTATTTTTGCCCCATTTCTAAGTTGTTGTTTGTTGGAAAAAGTCCAAATTACTACCCTATGTTTTCACTTAAGTCCAGATAACCCCTAAAGTATTGTTTAGTTTATTTTACTCCGGTGGTTTTGCAAACCGGTGCACTTAACACCTTTTGGCACTAATGTAATCCGATTTTGGTGGCGTGCTATTAGTCATGCCACGTAAGCAGGCTGACATGGCCAGAAAGACACGCACATATTTGCATTCATGCAGGGGACGGCTGCATGCATATCATTGAACAAAATCATACACGCCTTCGATATATGTGTGCTGGCTCGGTCCATCCACTGGGATTTTTTTTAATAATAATTTCCTTATGCTCTACGGCATGTTTGCGTTAGTGTCTTAGTGAGCAATGCGAGAAACCGATCGATCACTGTTGGCTGCTGCTCTCGCGCCGTACCAGTCAAGAGATGCACGGTCGTAATAAACACCGCTAGCTGCTGCTCTCGATCAGTATTTTTTTTAGAAAAGGCCGCACGTATGCATGGAACTGAAATCAAAAATGCTATGCGGGCATACATATGCATGCATGGCAGCATGGGTTCAAAATTAAGCCGATCCACAATTAAGCGGATGATGCATGGCCGAACCATGACTTCATGCGATACTACCCAAGGTGTTAGTAAATAGGTACGTGTAGTCATCCCTACGTAACCCCTACGTGCTATCGGAAGACACCGCACGGAAATACGTGCGCACCTTGGAGCCACCACCGATCGCCTCGATGTGTCGATCGTGAAGGCTGTTGCCGTCGTCGAGGCCGCGGATGGATGTGCCGCCATGGATGGATGTGCTCCCACGGTCCTCTATGCCGCATTCGCCGTCGGTCTTCGGATAGAACTTCAGCGTGTGCGCAAAGGAGTCGCGTAGTCACATACGAGTCGCAAGGGAGTCACGCTAGGGAAAATAATTTTTCGCCCATGTCGGCAACTTATGTGGCAAGACTAATTGCAAAGCCACTTCACGTCACCAAAATCGGATTGGATTAGTGCCAAAAGGTGTTAAGTGCACCGGTTTGCAAAACCACCGGAGTAAAATGAACTAAACAATACCTTAGTGGTTATTTGGACTTGAGTGAAAACACAGGGGTAGTAATTTGGACTTTTCCTTGTTTCTTCACAAAAGCGTCTGCCAATGCTTAGAGACACCAGCCTTATCTCTTCATGAAAGCATGATCTGAGCTGGTGCTTCAATGTTTAGAGGCGACTTCGTCTTGCATTGTACAAGAGCTATTGACTCGAAGTGCCATCACCACCGATCCAGTGTGTGCGTGCATTAAATAGTTTAGGGACAGTGTCTTATCGTGGGTTGTATGGACCTCTTTTATACATGTCTATATGATATATTCGAAGCCCGTAGAGATGGACCCCGTACGTGGGCTATACATGCCTAAGGGACACTTGCTTTCTTTTTACTGTGTCATAAATGAGTTTAAGATCTCCATCCCTAACCACGATAGGGTCAGCACGTGGGAAAAGAGGGAACCCTATCCACTTATAGAAAAAGCTGATGGTAGGATGTTCTACGTTATTGGTGTGAGGGCGGTAGAAGACATCCTTCCTAGAAATTTCCTTCCAAAATTTTGTACAGTCAAAGTCTTCTAAAGCAGTGGTTCATGAGAAGGGATCCTGGTTGAGTTACTCCAGATGGAGCAGGATGATCCGGAGCGGCCTAACAACCTCCTCGTGAAATTACTCAACCTGCAAAATTTAATAAAACGCATAAACAAAACTCGTGGATAGGTTAGGAGAAGTAAGAGTTAGTGGTTAGCCGTTCAGAGTTAGTGGTTCAGGAGGTTATGACTAGTATTCTAATTTTCTTTCAGTACCTTCCTAGCAACTTTTAGCCTTGATTATGATACACTACCACTTAGAAGCACTTCGAGTGAATTTCGTCCATCCCCTTCCTTGATGCAAACCAACGCGAGAATTGTGCTGGTTCGGTGGAAATAAGTGGAGGTGGAGGGAAGCAGATGGTGGTTGATGTGATAGAAAGTGAATATGATGTGTATTACATGTGGGTCCCAGGTATAAGAGTCCGTACGCTACAAAGAAATCCCTGAAATTCAACGCCTCTTAATTGCAACGCTGAAAATTTGGTTGATAGAGAGGGTTGTACTGCAACAATTGCCAACAAATGGTAGCGATAGGTACCTTTAATACCATGCTACGAAATACCATTAGTTAGATGCTCCTAAACAATTGTCTTCAATAGTTCAGTACAGGTAACATCTATTTCAGAGTAATCATTGAGAATAACTTGCTGCAATTTGTTTTTTTCTTTTAATTCCAGTCTATTTCATGGTGCTTATTTGATTGGTTTGATGAACAGCGTCCGGCCTCGAGAACAAGAAGTTGTTGGAAGTTGTTGTGCCTGCACCGCTGACGGGCTTGGCTGTGGGTCTTCATAGTTTTGCTGGTGACCAGCACCATCTGGCTCTGGTATAGCAGGCCGCTGCAGCGGCACTTGAGAGATGGAGATCGGCCGCACACGTCATGGAGATCGGCCGCACACTTCAAATGACCTTCAGGTTAACAGCCATGCAAGTCTTCCTGCCAATTCAATAGCAGACGCCCTCTAGATTAGGATTTTGTGCATCCAAATGTTTAGTATTAGTGAGTCCTTGTTTATTTTTCACAATCGTTTTTCAAAATATCCATGGCTACAGTTGTACACAATCAAAGTGTCACAAGAATCAAGAGCTTCTCTATGATGAGCTGTGCCTATTGGTAATCTGTTTGGCTTAGGCCGTCTCCAATGGTTAGCTTTTAGGCTATCTAGATGTGACATGGAAAGGAAAAGAAAAGAGAGAGAAGAATCACTAGCTACATGCAAATAAATGAACTATTTCACGTCTGCACAAGAATATGTGAGAAAGACGTGGGTCCAATAATATAAAATAGTCTTTGTTATTGTTTTTACTTTACATCACCGACTATGTATAAAGACTAACTAGCTATTACCATTACAGACGCCCTTAGCTCACAGTTCTCTACACACTAAAGAATCAAAATAGCTGTTTTTTTATGTTGACGATAGAAAGATAACTTAACATGAGAAGAGAAATTGAAACTGTTTACACCATCTAGCAAGACACTGGAGGAATGATTCAAACATCTCAAGATATATTAATACAGTAAAAAAAAAGAATGAGTTTATACTTTCTATGTAGTAACTATGTATTACAGAAAAATGCAAGTTTTAGTTTCTACAAACTCGTAAACTTGAGAGAATTACAACTAGCAGCTATAAAATTTTATTATTATTCCAACTTCAAAGAGATTTTTTTATAGACACGTGCGTGGCGCACGTGCATTTCCACTAGTATTACAAAATATTAAAAGATATTCGGAGATTTTTTTCTTCTATAAATTTTATTATATTTAATAAAATTTTCAATATGTGAGACTAAGAATTGTTTTTGGGCGCGGTCGGTCATCTAATTTTCTTTCTTTGTTTTTGTCTTTTAATAATCTGATGATGAGGCCCAATTCTGATGGCCCACGCTGTTAATGCCCTTCGAATTTCTCAGCCCACTTGAGAGAGACGCAGCACACGCCGTCCGGCACATGACGCATTACCCCTCTGCTCCGGTGAGGCGCCGCCGGCCGGCCGCTCTTCCAATTCCTCTGCATCCGCGTTTTGATCCTCCTCGATGAATCCGATTCCGATATCGCGCACTGGGCTGCTCAGTTTGTCTTCGTTTCAATTGATTCGTGCACGGGACATGGTTGTCGGTGTGACGGATGCCACCCAACACGCCGGTCGGTGGATCTGCCCACCGGTGAGATGGACGATCTGCTTCTGTATATGCCATCGCTGCCTGAGGAGCCCCATGCTTATTAGAAAGCAATTACCTAATTCTCCTTATATGCTCGTAGAAAAACATTCTTGTTGTTTTGGCACTAGCTGTTGATTCCTTGTCGTCGTCTAAGTGTTTGACAAAATGTGCAGGAACCCAACAGCCAGTTAGTGACTGGGTACAGGGGATTCAGTGGACATTGAAATCCATCAGGTTTGTTCATAGCAAATCAGTATTACTGAGTACCGGATACATTGTATAAAATTGTTATCGGTATCTTAGAGCTGCAACATGTTTATTGATTTGGTAGCCTGAACCTAACTATGACCTGAAACTGCATATGGTAGAAACATTGTATGAAAATGTTTCCTTGCATGCTAAAGAGATTCACTTGAAGGAGGGGTTCATTGTCGACAAGGACCAGGAGTCAGCAGTGAAGGGAGCTTCTGCAACACCAACCACACGAAAAGGTTATTTTCATAAGACCTATATAAACTACAACCAGATATCAACTTGATACTGAACTGACTAGTGATACCTCAGTTTCCTCTTAGATAAGCCTCCTTTATTCCGTGCAGCCTTGCAACCACTCCCTGCATGTCCATGCGCTCATTTGGGGATGTGTTGGCGCAGCAAAGTCCAATCTGAAGCAGTGAGAGTAAACACTCCAAGCTTTTCTCCTTCATGGCTACTGAAATTTCTTCTGAGACATCATGCTCATCTTCTAGCAGTAGGTCAGGGTCCGCAATATGTAATACCCTGTCAGGAAAGTTCATCTCAACATATCTTACAATATTCAGCCCATCCTTGAACATGTCATCTGTTGGCCTCTTCCTTATAAACAGTTCTAAGAGAATTATTCCAAAACTGTAAACATCTCCAGCAGTTGAAACTTAGCCACCTGCTGCACACTCTGTAGATTGCACAGAAGAGTTATTTAGTCCAAAAGATAACACAGCACACAATGACACAAACAAAAACAACTTATGAAAATTGGTGTTACCAGGAGCGATATATCCTATTGTCCCCTTTGATAGCCGTTGACGAAGTTGAGATCGAATCAGCAAAATATGATGCAGCAGAATCAAATTTGAACCTTGTAAGTCCGAAGTCTCCAATATGTGCTGTCATGTTCTCATTCAAAAGAATGTTACTGGGCTTCAGATCACAATGAACAATAGTTCCTTGGTTATTATGGTGAAGGTATTCTAAAGCATCTGCAACATCCACCACAATGCATAACCTTTGAGCAAGCGTAATGCTGCTAGGGGTGTTTGCGTCATTTTGAGTCGAGTATAGTAATGCATGCAAGTCACCTCGTGGCATGAACTTGTAGACTAAGGCTTTGAAATCATTTCCTTCGGTCACTACTTGAGCATGCAGTCAGTATAGGGACTAGATTACGATGCCGCAAGTTTCTTAGAGCATTACATTCTGCAATGAAGCTCTTTCGTGCTCCACTTGTCTCTAGACTAAACACTTTGACAGCAACCATGATTCTGTCTTGAAACAACTTTCCTTGATATACAGAAGAATATCTTCCTCTACCAATCAAATTGGATTCTGAGAATCCCTCTGTTGCTCTGGCAAGATCAGTGTAAGAAACTTTAGTGAATTTGCTATCGAATGAGGGTGAAGATAAAATATTTGCCTTTTGTTTTCCCCTCCAAAACAGCACTACAGATACGACAACAACAAGTGTCACAGTGCAGGCTATTAATGGAACCACCACTTTTGTTACAAAAGAATGCTTCTTGTGCTTGCTAGATTTTAGAGGCATGACAGGACATGCGAGTAGGTGTAACTCTAATGCCCCACCACACAGCTCCTTATTTCCTTCAATCCTCACGGCACTTACATTTCTGAAGATTCCTTTTGTCGGGACCTGACCCATAAGGTGGTTGTATGACAAATCGAGTTGCTCAAGATGTTGTAGGCTTCCAAAAGACATAGGTATTGGTCCGGTCAAATTATTGTGAGAAAGGTTAAGAACTTGTAGAGCACT
Source organism: Hyparrhenia diplandra (assembly GCA_015847255.1). Taxonomy (NCBI): domain Eukaryota; kingdom Viridiplantae; phylum Streptophyta; class Magnoliopsida; order Poales; family Poaceae; genus Hyparrhenia; species Hyparrhenia diplandra. The sequence goes on along the minus strand of JADLZK010005305.1, from coordinate 320,395 downwards.
TATGTTGCCTAGGGACACAGGAATGCTTCCACTGAAACTATTGTGATCCAACTCTACATTTTCTAAACTTTCACAGTCACCCATAGTGTTTGGGATATCTCCAGACAGTTTATTGTAATACAGTAGAAAATTTTGAAGTTGTTTGGCTTTGCCAACTTCTCTAGGGAGTTGCCCCTCTAGATTGTTTGAAGATAAACCAATTTGTCTTATTGTTGGAATTTCAAAAATCTCCTTTGGTATCACGCCACTGATAAGATTATTGGAAATGCTCAATGTATCGAGCATCCGAAGGTTTCCCAAACTTGCATGTAAATGACGATAAAATTGATTAGAATCAAGAAATAGAGTGCCCAGTTGGGACAAGTTAGAAAGAGATTCTGGAATAAACCCTGAATAGTTGTTGTTATGTAAAGCTATTATCTGTAAACTTTTCAGAGACCCAAGCCCTTCTGGAACTCCACCTGTAAATCGATTGTCATGTAGTCCTAATCCAATCAGGTTGCTGAGGTTTAATATGCCAGAAGGAAACACCCCTAATAAATGATTGACTCCTAGATATAATTCTTGAAGCTGCACAGAAAGGTTACCTAATGAGTCCGGTACATGGCCCTCCAGATCATTCGCAGCCATAGATAAACTCTGTAGCTCAGTGCAGTTGGCTAAGTTGTACACAAACTCCCAATCTTTCTTGTTGATAACTTTGAGTTTATTGGATTCAAGATTCAATGCCACAAGTTTGGTAAGTTTACCAATGGAGCTCGGTACAAGTCCAGTGAAATTGTACCATGACATGTCTATATGGAGTAAGCCAGAAGCATTAGAAAATATTGAAGACGGGATAAGTCCATGAAAGAAGTTTTTTCCTAAAAGGAGTTGCTGGAGATTTGGTAGAGAAATGCCAAGATTGGATGGTATCTCCCCACTTAGATCATTGAAACCAAGGGACAGGCCAGTAAGTGAAGACATATTTAATAAGGTATGTGGAAAAGTACCTGCCAACTTATTGCCACCCATAGCAAAACTCTGCATCATGGATAACTTCCCTAATTCATTTGGGATGGTTCCCTCAATGCTATTATAAGTACAATCAAGCAATCTTAGCATTGTGATATTGGCAAGAGAAGAAGGGATAGTTCCAGTAAAATTGTTATAAAGAAGTGATAGGTGTTGAAGGTGGTAGGGCAAATCTTTAGGGATTTGTCCAATTAGATGGTTTTTACCCAGCTGTAGCACCATGAGATTGGATAAATTTGCAAATTGAGGAATAATTCCATGTAGCTTGTTGTTACTCAACTGGAGTGATTCGAGGTGATGCAAGTGATCACCAAGAGACTGAGGGATGTAACCAGTGAATGCATTTCCTGATAGGACCAAATGTTTCAGGAATGTAAGGTTCCCCAGCGAAGGCGAGATTTGCCCTTCCAAACCTTGATCAGTAAGATTAAGAGAAGTGACACGAGGAGGAGCCTTCAGTCGGCACAGGACACCGACCCAATTGCAGAAATGGTTGCTATCATTCCAAGAAATCAAGGCTTGCTGTGGATCGAGACTGATTGCCTTCTTGAATTCAAGCAGCGACAAGCGGTCAGTCTCATTTCCATATATGTTGCTGCAGAGGACAAGTTGCGCACCAAAAAGCCACGAGTACCAAGAAAGGAAATCGTACGACCATAGTAGTAGCCTTCATGGTTGCTTAGGTACCTTTCCATCAAAACAATTGGAATTTTAGGGGCTGGGGTGGTATACCAGGGTTGAATTGTAACTTGTAAGAGCTCAATAACATTTGCATTTACATTTAGAGAAACAAAGAAGCGAAAAATCCTTGTGAATTACCTGGATGACTTGATTTTCTGACCTTCTGCTCGATTGCTGTCTAAAGTCTACTTACTCGCGTAACAGGCCTGCATACACATAGAAATTATATTATACTTTCCTCATCGCTTTGAGTATATAAAGAGATTAAACCAAAGCTGTTCATCAACCACCTAAACTTATAAGGTGATACTAAATACACTAACTATAAGCACTTGTGGCTTAACTGCACAACTACTGAAGGCTTCTAGCAGACCGAGGTGGTAAATACATTAGCTTCCTCTTGTTGAATTCAGATCACAAACTAACTAATGAAAAAATCTAGGTAAAAAGTTTCAGATATTCAACAAAACTATTGCCATCAAGAATATTCAGATTGATTGGATGTGGAAGTACCCAGCGAAATTTTTGTACTTGAGATTTTCTTGTTCGAAGACGTTTTGTTTGGACAAGAATAAAACAAACATAATACATTGCTGACAGTCAACATCATCTTACATTCTAGATCTAGAACTTTTGGCATATATGCATATCTATCATCATCTTATATTCTAGATCTATAACTTTTGGCATATATGCATATGTATCACCGATGAAAATATAATAGTGAAAGCTAAATGAACAGAAGGATTATCCAGTGAGCGAAATCGACAAAGCCGTGTTATCTTGACAACAAATGGAAAAAGGCCAGGTACAAGGAGCAAACAAAATGTGCACGCTTACATCTGGTACACAGCTGGAGTAGTGTAACGGCGATCTATATATGGCACCCTGGCTCCGGCAAAGGCACCGGTGGAGTCATGGAGAGATTGAAGGTGCTCGACAAGGCACCATGCCGGGAATGAGGCAGCTGCGTATAAATGATGATGATACACATAGATATGTATATGCAGCAAGTCAATATTTCTTTACTTAACACCTTCGCATACAACTGGTCAAAGATGGCTGCCTTGGTAGCCGCCTGCATGTTCATGAAGAAAACAACTAGTCAAAGATGGCTGCCTTGGTGGCCGCATGCATGTTAATGAAGAAAACAGCTAGTCAAAGATGGCTCCCATGGTGGCCGCATGCATGTTCATGAAGAAAAGAGAGTAAGTGCGATCCCACGAAGAAAAGGTTGCAAGCGGCGTCCATTTGAGTGTTTAGATGACTGCTAGTCCACTAACCCGTGCAGTTGCATGAGATAGAATTTTAGAAGTCATAAGCATTAGGTGATGTTACTGGTTAATGCCTCTAGCTAATGATAATTACTTATACTAATTTGCCTGTTTTTTCTCTCTCTTTGTTCATTTTATAACCAAATAGGCGTCTCGTATAGATGCTCTTTCATCTTTATCCTGTTGTAATAATCTTACCGATTACTAATCTATATATGTTCTTTCATCCATATCTATAATTTTTCTTCCTCTATATAGCATCTCTGTGTATTTTTTCCATATACAATTAGTTAAAAACCTAAATTTAAATTATGGCGACTCTGTATTTTTTCAAATGTTTGAAATTTGGATTTCTCAAATGACCTTAGATGGAAAAACAACCAAAATAAGAGTTGTAGATCCCAAAAAGTTATGATACTTTGTAGTTGGCAATTTTTTTATTTGAAATCATCTTGTCAAAAAAAATACATTCAAAATTTCAAATGTGAAATTCAAATTTTGCAAATGACCTCAGATGGAGAAAACTACCAAAACGAAATTTGTAGATCTCCAAAAGTTATGAAACTTTGTAGTTGACAAGTTTTTCGAACAATCAATTTACACTCATTTTGTAATAATATGTGGAGAATTAAAATGGAATATAAACACAAGTGACAAAGGGGTGCAGTGGTAGAAGAAGGTACACGCGAGGGGATGTCATGGATTTGAATCCCACCGACCGCTGGTGTGCGATTTTCACACGAAAAATGGCACAACTTGCATCTCGTGTGAAAAAGGGCGGCTGATTGTTGGGGCCTCAATTTTTTTAAAAAAAAAAAAATCCGTACTTGTTTCGTGTATTTTTGGGATTTCCTGAAAACCACCTTAGTGACTGACACTAATGCTCAATTTTGTGTTCAATTCTGTAGTACTGAGATTAAATGGTAGATTTTGGAAGGGAAATAATGTAAAAATATAAACATCTGTTGTTTGAACGAGGTGGATGAGAGACACAATGGCTAAGCGGGTGTTTGGATCTATTTGCAATGGTAAAAGATTTGCCCCTAAACTTTTGCCGCTACACTTTAGTGATGGCAAAACTTGAGCCCCTAAAAGTTATTTCACACCTCCCTACGCACTTTAGTCTTATTCTTTTTGCGCATTTGGCCCTCTAAAGGCCATAAACATGGCTAAAAGTGTAAGGCCAAAGGCCATAAACATATGGAGTCCACTGAGCTCTGGTCCACCGAGAATGAACTAGTGACGAGGATGCGTGTCAATAAGCTGCTTCGATGGGTTACCTTGTGTATTTCCTTCAAATTTAAGCAGTCCCAAAAATCACATGGATGCACCATGACTGTAACCTGTCGGTTCCCTATGACTTATTATCAATCAGATGACAACTAGCGAGGTCAGTATGTTCTTGATTCTACTGGAAGCTGAATACAGCCCTCGGTTCTCAACAGTATACTTGACATTGTCAAATAATAGATACCGAGCACCGGCCGCTCTCTGCAGGAGAATTTACTTTGAGAAAAGCATGCCGAGAGCGGGCTGCCCAAATCATTCAGGAGCGGGCGGCGTCGTGGAAACAAAGGGGCAAGTGCAGGGCTCTGAAAGAGGGGGATGCCAACACCCGGTACTTCCATGTTCGGGCGTCCGGACGGCTCCGACACAACCGAATTCAGATGCTTGAGGTTGATGGGCAGCAGCTGTTTGCCCATGGAGACAAGGTTGCAGCCACCACTTCCTACTACACAGAGATCCTGGGGAGGTGCACCGGGGTGTCGAGCGCTTTGGACTTGGATGCTTTATACCACGACATGGCGTCTGCCGATGCTGAAGCCCTCACGGCCCCGTTCTCTGAAGCTGAGACGTTGGCAGCGCTCAAGGCGATGTGTCCCACCAGCCGCGCGGGGCCGATGGGATTGGGCCGAGCTTTTTACAAGGCTGCGTGGGGCGCAGTGATGGCAGACATTCTGGCGTTCCTCAACGCCTTCCATGCTGGGAACGTTGACACGCAGAGGATCAACCGGGCGCACATCGTCCTCATCCCCAAGGCCTCGGGGGCCACGACGTTGAACTCCTTCAGGCCGCCTCGCTACAGAAATTGCCCCATCAAGATACTCACCAAGGTGCTCACAAAGAAGACTGCAAATCACGTATAGCAAAACCGATTGACGTCGATCAAACCAGTTCTTGAGGGGGAGATCAATCTCGAAAACTTTGTCTACGCTGAGCTGGTCCAGTGCTGCTACAAACGCAAAGCCCCACAATTGTTCTTAAACTGGATTTTGCCAAAGCTTTTGACTCGGTGGATTGGTCGGGCATGATGAAGATTCTCAAAGTCAAGGGCTTTCTAGACAGATGGCTGCGATGGATGCAGGACCTCCTCGAGTCCTCTCTCGCTCTGCGGTGCTAGTGAACGGATGCCCGGGGCCTTGGATCACTTGCAAACGTGGGCTTCGGCAGGGAGACCCGCTGTCCCCCTACCTGTTCCTGTTGGTGGCTGATGTGCTTCAGGTCATGACCAAGAAATCGGCTCCCCACGTGCGGCACCCCCTGGAAGATGCTCCCTGCCCCGTCTTGCAGTATGCGGACGATACACTCATCCTGTTGCGAGCCTCGGAGGAGGATGTGACGCCCGAAGACTTGCTCGATCGGTTCGCGGGACACCACGGGCCTGAAGATCAACTACCATAAAAGTACGCTGGTGCCTATGCATGCCGACGAACGAGTGGTGGCCAATGTGATTGACATACTTTGGAATGCAAACGAGACACCTTCCCCCAGACGTATTTGGGGCTACCGCTGTCAAACACTAAACTGAGATTGTCTGCGTTCGCCCCATTGATCGCCAAAGTTGACAGATATCTGGCGGGATGGAAAGCAGTGCTGCTAAAGCCCGGCCGGGCGTGTTGTGCTGATCAATGCCGTCCTGGATGGTCTCCCTACGTATGCAATGGCCGCCCTACTGTTCCCGATCGGCATCCGGGGTGCACTGGACGCACGGCGTCGCTCCTTCTTGTGGGCAGGCTGGGACAAGGTCTCTGGGGCTCAGTGTCTAGTGGCGTGGGAGAAAGCCTGTGCAGAGAAGGAAGATGGAGGGCTGGGGATCAGACAACTGGAAGTACAGAATGCGTGTCTACTCCTGAAACTTTTGCACCGGCTACACAACCCGGGGGAGTCATCGTGGGCGTCGTGGGCACGGCAGCGGATTTGCTTGGCTGATCTGTCCGGGGACGTCGAAGGGGCGCACTGGGATGCTTTACGTGGACTCCTACCTGCATACTTTGGGTATCTCTCGAGTGGAAGTGGGCGACGGGGCGTCCACATCCTTCTGGCATGATCGATGGGCGTCCGATCAGCCACTAGCAGAGCAGTTCCCCTCGCTCCATAGTCACTTTGCTGGGAAGAAAGAGGCAGTCCGCGACGTCATGGCAGCTGGTCTCCCCTCTTTGCTGCAACCACGGTTGACAACACGGGCGGCCGTTGAACTGCAGGAGCTCATGAATCTGCTTGCTGACGTTCACCTGGCCAACACCGACGACGTCCGGGTGTGTGGCATGACCAAGACGGGGCGCAGCTTGGCCACAGGACTGATCTACAAAGCCTCTGTCAGAGGAGACCACAAGACTCCCTTCTTCTCCTTCGTATGGAACAATTTTGCACCACCCCGTGTGAAGTTCTTTGCCTGGCTCCTGGTTCAAAACCGCATTCAGTGCAAGGCCAACCTCATCAAGAAGAACATACTTGACTCTGACCTCTGTGACCTTTGCAATGGAAGCAGCGAGGATGCGGATCACATCATCTCTGGGTGTGGGTTCGCCAAAAGCTTCTGGAGCCGGATCGGATGGGACCCTGACTGCATAGTCATGGTGGAGCGACTTTGGGCCACGACGCCACCTCCTGGAACGCCGGCAGCGGCGCTATCCAGCCTCATCCTGCTCCTCTGCTGGGAACTTTGGAAGCACCGCCACGATGTTGTCTTCAGGCATCTTCCCCCCAGCGTCGACCGTCTCGTGGCAGCCTGCAAGAGCTCGGCAAGCCTCTGGTTGTGTCGCATCCCGCGTCGAGCGTCTGATGTGCGTGAGTTCTGGAGTGCTCTAACTTTGATGTAAAACCTCTCATTCTCTCCCAGCTGCTTGTTTCTTCTTTAGCTCAATGGAGCTTGTAACCGGCAAACACTTAAGGGCCCCGTGAGCCCTGCCCACCCCCCGGGAGCCTGCTCTCCTGATATCTGTGGCTAATGAAAAGGTGGGACTCTTCGTCCCCCCGAATTCCTCAAAAAAAAAAAAAAATAATAGATACCTACCAATGTCAAAAGAAAAGCCCCACATATTCGCCCATACTGGAGTTCCCAGCCAACCAAACATGGACAAAATGAGAAGATAACATTAAGCACCATGGGAGTAATAAATGAACCCACAACAGATAAAATTACAAAAACAGAGTACATTAACCGTTACAAATTACAAAGAGTCCAGGTTGGTTCTCACTTCTCAGCACACCAGTTCACAACTCCATACACATATAGCTTGGTTTCATGACAACCTGAAACCACCAATTATTAACACACATACAGAATCTAAGCATGTCGGGCAAACCAGCACAAATATGACATGTCCCTTGGCAAACATTATCAGAAGGAAGCAAACACACTCATCACAAAGAACGATACAATAACTCACTGAGATGGATGGAATGGAGAGGGAAACTTAGCACAGAACTCTGGATCTGAAACCAAACTGATCACCTGAGGTAGCTTTCAATGATATGGTTCTTGCGTGATACAAACTCTGGTGGCACCACATGCAAGTAATAGTCACTCTGCTCTGGCAGCTTCAACTGCAGCCTGCCCCACCACTCACGCTCTCCACTGACTTCCACCTTTGACTTGGGATATTCCTTCTTCAGGAGTGGGAGGTGTCCAAAGGATCGGCAGCCCCGGACAAAGAGCTTCTCCCAATTTGCCGTTTCAAACTGAAATGTAACATCATCATGGATGTGCAGCAATTGTGGAAGCTCCTGGAGGTAGATCTTTTTGATGTTCGGTAGGGGAGAAGGTGCTACCTCAGAAGAAGGATGAGATTGTTTGTAGAAAATTGTCTTGAGGTTCGAACAGAATAGAATGACCAGAGTCTCCAGTGCCGGTAATGATAAACTACATGGGAATATTTTCTCCAGCCGTGGGCAATGCTCCAGGTGAATGTGCTTTAGTAGCTTCAGAGTGAGCAACTCAGAATATGACAGTCTACTAGGCTCCACCACACATAGGAGGTTATTTAGATCGAAGACCTGCAGTATCTGTAAGTTTTGTAAAGCCTCTGAGCCATATGACCGCATCAAAAATACTACGTTCATTTGGTGGCAGCGCTGGAGCTGGCATTCTTCTAGCTCATTGAGATTGTAATCGAGGTCTGTAAGGCATCTAACAAAAGCATCATCTGTGATGAATAATGAATTGATGACAGAGAGAACATGCCTTAAGCCATTTGGGTACTGATTCACTGCTGATATCTCAACATGACGTTGCATTGGCTGAAGCTTCATCATGGGCACAATGCTAGCAGCCTCAGAATACTGGACATCACCATATGTTGAATGGCTCTGCATCCTGGTACGTAGCCCAACTTCATTGTTCCTTGGCTCCTTGCCTCTAACACTGCATGGCTTAACTTGGACAATGAACGACTGAAGAAAATGTCCTTCCTTGACTAACTTGTTGGCAGCATCTCCATTGAAGCTATAAAACATTCTGGGGTCATTTATTTTTATAAAACATTCTTGACTAACTTCTTCTTTGTGCTCTCCATCCCCATAAGTTAATTTCTGCTGGCCAAACATCTTTGGAATATGATTCTCATCATTTGCACAGTGATCCAAATAGAAAACTTTAGGAAACCGGACCAACTGATGCCATGGAAATCTCTTGAAATAAGGGACGCCAAGAAGAAGTAACATGTTGAGTTGTGGTAGGTTTGGGAGGTTGTGAGGGACCTCCTCAATAGCAGTTCCAGAAAGATCAACATCCTCCAATGCTGTAAGATCTTCACTGAAGTCCACAGATTTGAGCTTCCTGCACCCACGCAAGGACAGGCACCTGACCCATGGTCCAGAGATTGAGAAGGTTGTCAGATTTGGGTGCCCAAAGATCTTGATATCTTCCAAGCCCTCCCAGGTCTGTACATAAAGATTTTCAAGGAATGGTAATAGTTCCCAGAGATTCTGAACTGTTAATCTAATGCAGTTAGAAATATGTAGCTCTCTGAGGCATTTGACTTTGGACAGTGATGATGGGAGTGACCTTAGGCTAATGCAGTTACTAAGATGTAGCACTTCAAGGCTGTTGGCTTCAGATAGGGACCTTGGGAGTGACAGCAGTAGCTTGTTATTGATAAGCTTGAGTGTATGGAGTCTTTGCATTGCTTTGAATATATCCTCTAGAAAAGAGGTAATCTGAGTCCCCTCAACATGAAGGACCAACAGATTTAATAGTTGAGCCATGGAAGAAGGTAACTCTCTGAGATTGGTGCAATTTCCAAAAATGAGCTCCTGGAGGCTTGACATTTCATAGAAGAATCCACAAGGCAGGGTGGTGAACTTTGATCCTGATAGGTCGAGGTAGTGCAAATTGCTCTTGTTACTTCCATCTTGTTGTGTTAGCGAAATCAAGGGAACCCCATTCATATCTAGGACTTCAAGATTTTCAAGATGAGCAAGTGGTGATGTTTGTTTGTAGCTGAGTGCAGCCTCTAACCGAGAGCAAGTAGAGATTCAGCAGACGGGAAAATGAAGGAGGAAGTGAATTTATAGGTGTGTAGGACAAATCAAGGACACGGAGGTGTGGGGTGAGCAGCTTATCAAGAGGAAATGCTGACACATTTGAACAACCTCTCAAAATAAGGCTTGTAATCATTGTATCTCCTTTGGTTTTCCTTGGCTCCCAATCCCAGCTTACATGCCTACCATCGTCATTCATAAATGAGAGCCATCTTAGTTGGTTGCCCTTCGTCAAATAAGTAATAAGTTCATCTTGGTTCAGACAGGGGACACCTTCAGCTAACTTCAAGACACCAGTGATGAAATCCTGAGACGATGATGCAGAGTAGGTTGGCAACAATGAGTATTCCTGCAAGGCTTGAATGACGTCCTTTCCAGCTTCAATTGCAGACCTGTGGTAGTTGCTTTGTTTTGTTGAGAAAAGCAGGTCCTCAGCCACCCAGCAACGAACTAGCTCGTCAGATGTAACAGAGGATGTGTTTCTTGCATGACGTCCATCATCAGCTCCTTTTCGATGCAGTGGATTATGGTAGAGGATACCATAATACAAGCAGTTTTGAGCTACTTGGAGCCAGAACTTCTCATCTCCTTTGTCCTTGAGTGTGATATAGATGGATCTGGCTGCGTCCACTAAGGACTCTTTAATCAACACAGCCCAATCTCGCTCATGGAGATCACCAAAAGGAGGTGTGTAGTATTGTTCTGGAGTTAAATGAAAGACCGAGCCAGAAGCACCTATGGCGTCTCTGCTTTTCTCACAGACATCCTTGGAATTGGTTGAGATGAGACACCGCCGGTTTTGGTATACTGATGGCCACTGCGGGCCCAGTATGAAAACCAGCATGTCCAATGAGGCGGGAACATGCAGGTTTTCTACGACCAGCAGGTGCCTCTTCCCTTGCAATGCTTCCCGGATCCGTTCGTACGGATGGATCTGATGCAAATAAGTAAATGTACTGCTGTCCAAGAGCCTGGAGCATCAGGTTGTCAGAGATTTTGCCGTAGCCGAAGTAGCTCTCTTGTGCAGCAAGTTGCTTGAGTTCCCGAAGCGGTTTGCTGTCGTCATGCATCAGTATTTCTGTGAGGACCTCAAACACCAACCGATGCTGGTGGTGGTGGGCTGTACTAGTGCTTGCAGCTTTAGCGGCAGGTGGGAGCCTCACGCGTGTAATTTGGTCATAGGGCCCATTTAGTTCCTTGGTGCCGTCGAACAAGAGCCTGGTGAGAGTGGGCACAAACGAAGCTGAAGCTGCTCGTCCAATTCCGACGTTCCATATCACTGAGTGCACCTTGCTCCATTCCTCTACCTTCTCTTCCAAGGCTGGCAGTTCAGACCGATAATATATACGTATTATCGGTCTGAGAGAATACGTATTCATGCAACCTGGAACATATATACAACGCCTCGTCAGTGCTCGCTTAGAAAAAGTAGAGGAAAATATGTCTCAATCTACATTGTGAGAAATAATATAATATATATCCATTAAGTAAGCTATACATTTGTATATTGCACACTTCTATTATTGGAAGTAAGCATATGCTATGTTCCACCGTGCAAACTAAATAAAAAATGTATAATTTAGGATAAATATTTATTATAGTAGCTTATCTAACGGTGAAAAAAGATGTACCCTTAACAAACCACATATGAATAATATTTATATTTCATTTTTTAAGTTATACTACTGATACTCCACGATAATTAATTTACAAATTGATTTTTAAATTGGTTTACACACTTTAACTGAAACATTAAAATAAAATCAGTAATGTTGATAAGACATAAATTACGTCTTATCAACATTACTAATTTTATTTTAATCATTTGATATTTACAAAATAATACTACTATACACACTATGGGAAAATCATACTTTGCCGAGGGTACAGCGTTTTGCCGAGTGCCGCAAACGGCCGCTCGAAAAAGGAGGACTTTGCCAACGGCCGCTCACGGCAAAACTGAGCCCTCGGCAAAGACTCCTTCGCCGAGAGTATAGCCCTCGGCAAAGGTGGGCCCTCGGCAATGTTCCCCTTTGTCGCGAACCAGCTGTCGGCGAAGAAGCGAGCCTCGGCAGAGATCTGGCCAGGGAAACGCCGTCCATAATGTTGATTTTGCCGAGGGTACGATGTGTGGCTCTCGGCACAGTATGGGGCCTTTTCCGAAGGCTTCATCACCGAGCATGTGTTGATTGGGCGCTCGGCAAAGAGCCTCTGCCATGAAAAAAAAAATTCCCCGGAGGCTCTTTGTCAAGCACTACGCTCTACAAAGCCTTCGCCGATAGGAAATTGGCCTTTGCTTGGCCCTCGGCAAAGGAGCAGCTTCATGTAGTGACATCTTGAATTCCACCGATGCAAGCCAAACGACTAGTCATTACACTATAGAAATGATGAAGAAGATATCATAGGACCTCTAATATAATTTAGCGAGAATATCAATTGAAAGTTCTTGTGGAATATGTATTAAGCACTAGATTTTTGATTTAGTTTATGGGTAAAAATTGCAACAGCTAGATGAAATGAACCCTATAGATTAATTGATATAACATGTTCGCTCAGCCCCGGCGTCGTCCCCATGCGGGCGGCTCCCCAACACATCTCGCCGCACCCCACCTCCTTCCCTTCCAAGCCGCGCCTGCCGGAGCGGGCCGCCCGGCAAGGCGTGGTGGCTTCTTTGGGATGGCGGCGGCGCATCATCTTCGTGATTCGTCGGCACGGGATGCGGCACGATTGGCGGTCCATCACCCCATGCGAGCTGCGTTGAGCTCGTCGGGAAGCCGTTGTGCTGTGGCCGCGCCGGCCGGTGTCCATGTTGGCGCAAAGGGGATGGCGGCGGGGGCTTCCTCCTCCTTAGTTCCCCCCTCCATGGTCACGAAGGTGGCGGCGTGGCGGGGGCCACCGAGATCCGTGGCTCGATGGCCAAATCCGGTGTCCATGGCCGGCGGCGCGGTGGATGGTGGCGTTCACAACGGTGGTGGTCGGGGATCGTGCAAGCACTAGGGGCGGCACTCTTCTCCGCCTGCCCCCCCTCTCACGACCACGGCTGCGGCGGCGGGCGGACGGCTTTGGCTACTATGGCGATGAGCGAGCCTCTCCAAGTGCGGGCGGTGGCCATGGCACCACCGGCGGTGCCTGCTCAGTGCCTAAGGAGGATGGGGCGGCAGCGGCGGCAAGGGTTCTGTGTTCGAGCCTAGCATCCGGATCCAATGTTCCCGGGGCGTGGGGGGCCAGGATGGTAAGGGCACGTATGTGGCTGTTGTCTTGTCGGCAGCAACCGGACGGTGCCAATGCCGATGATGATGGTCGGTGGAAGCCTAGGCATGCGGTAGTGTGACCTTAGCGGCGAAGTCGAGGTTCGGGCTGCCCCTCGATGAGGCTTCGTGGGGTGGCGGGATAGTGGCGATGGTGGTGAAGGTTGGCAAGGGGTCGGCTTCATGACCGGGGTTCGTGCTAGAGGGTTCTTGGCGAAAGTGGCGGCGCGATGCCATTTGGTGCCTTTCCCCGCTGTTGAGGCGTCGTGTTCCCCTTACGCATCTATTCCAAGGGTGAAAACTCAGTTCATGTTGGACATGCAATGATGGCGCCATCAGCACCGCTTGCTTCCTGAAGGCGTCGCATTTGGAGTATCGTCATGGCTTTGATGCGGGGTCTGCGGTTGGAAGTCGATGCTACTCTTTGGTTTGAGCTTGGCAACGATGACCAGTGGCGGTTGTTAGTTTCAGACCTGTCGAGGCTGGCTAGTGGGTGGCCTGCCATGGGAAGTCGAAGCTGCTAGCAGCTTGGCTCCTGGCTTCCATGCCCGGCAATCATGACCCATGCCGGTGTGTCCGTGTGTTGCGTGGGGCCATTAGCCCTTCAGGTGCCTTTTTAGCATCTCGTTTGGCTAACCTTCTTGTACATAACATTCATTTGTCTTAATTCAGCGGCAGAGCTCCGCCTTTGTTTCAACAAAAAAAAAATGTATAGACCGATCATGATTAAGTTCCAACTAAATGAATATTGTACGGGAAAATAAAAATGAATCCTAAAAAAATCTAACTAGAGGTCCTGAATGGAGCATCCACGTTAGACCTGCTACAAAAATAATAATAATCCTAGAGATTTTTACAAAAAATAGAAATATATGACAATCAAATCGGTAGACTCTAATCACATTGATGAATGGAGAATGGATCTATTAAATTTGCAAAATATTTATATAAAGTTCAGTTAAGAGGATGTTTATGCTATCTTGGAGTTCTCTTATGATGAATCTTATTGTACCAAAGTTGCATCTAATGGAGCTTTCTATTATCAGGTAGATTTTTAAGATTGTTTTAATGTATAGTTAAATATCTATGAAAAAGGGAAGAGACAGAGCTGCAATCATGAACAGTAGCGCGACGGTAGAAGCTTGACCAACGGGTTTGGTGGGTGTTCTATGGTGCTACTGGTTGTTTATACTTATACTTGTTGGTATGATGTTGCTCGTACTGAGATGGCTTGTGATCGGGTGGTTTGGATCCTGAGCATCTCTAGATTTCTCTTGATCGTCAGTAAAGGTAAGTAAATATGGCATTATGGTCCACAATTCCACATGCTTCAGCTCTATTGTTTGAATTACCTCCACTAAATTTCAGTACCTCACACTACCTATATATAATCTGAAATTTGAAGTAGCGCTACTTTACTTTTTAGTACTCATATCTTGTGTTATTACTATTGAATTATGAAGAGTGTCACAATCGACCATCTCGACAGCAACCTCATCTCTAAGGTTGGGGATATATTCTAGTATTACTAATACTATTGAATTATGAAGTATGTGAAGTGCACATTGCATTTGCACTTTCTCATTGACATAGGCACTGCTGTGTGCTAACGCACACATAGTCTTTATCAATTTCAGTGAAGCAGACACGATAGAAGAAGCCAAGCTTCATGGCAATCTGGTTTTCAGTTCATAAATTTTTGAACAAAGTTTTGCCAGAGATAGAGGCACGATGGCATTATTTCAACTTATTTTCATTTTTCCAGCAGTCAGTCAGTTCGAAATAGACTAAGACTTGAAGTACCCTTGTGTATAAACAGCGAAAATGCAAGAGACTCGAGCCTAAACACAAACAAAGTCAAGGTACAACAAGGAAATAGGCACATAAACAGCAAAAAAAAAAAAAAAAAAAAAAAAAAAAAATCCGTCCAAACGTTATTTGGAGTTGATTCATCAGCCTCAGTTGAGAAAATAAATGCAGCTAAAAGAACAAGAAACAAGAGTGTGATCACGCACCAAGTATGTTCAGGGTAATTGATGAGAGAGTCAACCAAGTGAAAGACATCTTCTTTAATACCCATTTATACGTCTAGCTAGTCACGTCGTCTGCTTGGGCGTCGATGCCTATATATAGTCCCACCTGAAACATGTATAATGCTGTAATGATTCGGGCTGTTTGGCAAATAGTTTATATATGGTTGACAAGTCGGCTAATGTTGTTTTATTTCTCCCAAATAATAATTATATTAATTATATTATATACAAATGTTTAGATAAAAAATACTATTGGAAAGAACATTATTTATATATACTCCTCTCGTTATGATGATACTTTTTATTACTTATTTGTGTATAAGTTATGTAAATAAATTACTAGTGCTATATTATATGTTGGACAGAGAAATTTTTGCCCTAGCTGTGGTATATGGGTTGGAACTGCTTTTGTTAATTTCTACTCCCTTGTTGAGTCACAAATAAGTGATGATTTAGATTGACATGGTACCTTCAAAACATAATTTTGGTCACTACTTTTTCAAATAAATTTTATTAAAACGTAGTATATAATTTTTACAAATCTACATTTTAAAGCTAATCCAATAATACTATAATTTTCAAATATCAAAAACATGCAGAATCCCTCACTCATGTTTGAATAGAGGGCGAATAACACTGGTAAAAGAAACAGACATCTCTGTGTGTACTGTTTGATATGTTTGGTTCCAGGGTTAGAAAAAACATAAAGCAGGAAAATTGTGCTCTAGAAAAACTAAATTTTGAAGCACCATCTAGACCCACAGAAGGGCCTGTCCATTTTCTGAACCACAAGGGATCGGTTCAGATGCAGAAAAGATTTTAAAAAATAAGCTGTTGTGCCTGACAACTTCATATCAGTGTTTGAAGCTATGTTTTCAACTTGACATATATCAGACCTCCATAGATGAAGCAATATAAGGAGATGAGTGGGAAATAAGGGAAAAAAAAAAAAACTAAAAATGTGGATGAAAATAATTAGTAACTAAAGCTTATGACAAATGTAGAGAAAAGATAAGAAAAAATATTTGTATTAAAATTGTTTTAAGCATATAAAAGATCATGCACGCGACTATGCACACCATATGTATATATACACACTCCGTCTGTTCTAAAAAGACAGCACATATTGTTTTCTAAGAAATCAATTATAAGTATAATTAATTTTATAAACAATAGTATCAACATTTATGTTTCTAAATAGTTGAACTATGAAACATATTACATGGCTAATCTAATGATATGTATTTTCTATCATAAATGTTAGTAATTTCTTTAGATTTGGCCAAATTTGAAATTTGTTGAATTCTTAGAAACCAAGATGTGCAGTTTTTTTTTTGAGGGAATACATGGAAGCATGGATAGCGACAACCATAATAATTCCCGGTGTTTTGGAATCGTGTAAACATTTCTTATAAAGAGATTTGCTGCAGCGCTCAAAAGGAACCACTAATAATTCCCAATGAGAAGCATGAATTGCAACGACCATAATAATTCTGGAATTCTTTTTGATCCATTGATTTTTAAAAGAAAAAGATTATGCAATTGTTTCTGCCCTTTCGGACTGCACATAGCTAGCCAAGTTTTTAAAAAGGTGCTCAGCTAATGAGCTAACAGAATATAAAGGAAAACATGACACAAACAAATTTAAAGATCTACACATAGCAATGAGAATATCAAGGATGTTAAGTTATATTATGTTGAACATAGTTCAGAATTCATATAGAAATTTAAATTTGCATTTGTAGAAGCCGTGGGTCTATTTAATTGTTTCGCACATTATGAAGTTGTGAGCTATTCATACATGGTAAAAATAAATAAAACAAAACACAAAGTCAAACCTTAAATCCGTAGCTAAACAGGCCACACACTGCAAGTCACAAAACTCCCCATAATTTCTGGAAATCAAAGATCCTTGAGTCACATGGGTGGGCCTAATCTGCAAAGGAAATAAAACAAAATATCAGCCAACGCAAATGGAGTTTGCATATGAAATCAAATTCTCTCTGTTGCGTAGGAATGAGGTTCATTATCACTCATGAGAATATCAAGGATGCTAAATTATAATATAGTCCAGAATTCTATTTAATTGTTTAGATTATGAAGTTGCGAGCTATGCATACCTGGTAAAATTAAATAATAAAAAGAGAAAGCCAAATGATAAATCCGTAGCTAAACAGGCCAGGCACATCAAGCCACAAAGCTCCCCATTTCTGGAAACCAGAGATCCCTGAGGCACACGGGTGGGCCTAATCTGCAAAGCAAATAATTTACACAAAAAAATTCAGTCAATCTCCGGTTGAATCGGTCATTCTCAGTGAGGTTCACGCCGATGTGTTATCACTAATACTTCAAGTACCAACAGCACTAGCTATAGAGACATTACTGTATGCTATGATAATTTAACACTAGTAGTTGTATTGAAACTATACCTGGTTTCTGACGAGCCAGTATTCTGCACTTTCAGTTGAGGAGACTGCCAATATTATGATGTGAGATTGTGAAATGCGATAGGGTTGAGAAAGCACCACACGCATACCAGCAGGCGTGAGCGTACAGGAACTATATATAGACAACCATATTTTGGATGCGTTTCTCTATCATACAGCTGTGGATGCATAGACATACAAGTAAGGAATGATGCTGTATTGTCTTTTGATAAAGCTCGCGATATGCATGTGCACGCCATGTTATGATGCGACGATGCAGACCACAAGCAAAGGAACAGATCAGAGGACATTGCTTTTGACCTCATCATCAGTCAGGCTGTAAAGGGACTGGATGGTAAAGAAACGCTCAAACAAAGACGTTATTTATATCAGTGTGAGTTCAGTCGTTATTTATATCAGTCAATTATTATTATTTATATATGGGTTGATTCCTCCCCTGTTCAGGCGCAGCGACTGCTGTGGCCAAGCGTCGCAGCTACCCTCTGCTTCAGGCTTTCGGCACGTTCGCATCACGATAAAAAATTGGGAAAAACAGTGTGAATTTATATATAGGAAACCTTAGTCAATTGGGAAAAACTTGGGAAATCTTAGTAAATTGCTACTTTGCTACATATACTACTCTCCCCATCTGCTATCTCTCGCTCTGCTCGTCACAAGAACTCAGAGAGGCGGCAGGTACCCTCTGTGCGCTCCAACGGCCACCACATCAGCCTGCCTCTGCTTTCGGCACGTTGTCATCACGAACGCGCAGCACTGATCAAATCTAAGTTCAAGACAAGTCTGTTTTCTCAACTACTTGCAGCACTGATCAAATCCAGATTCAGTGGCAGTCATTCTTCAGCAACGGAAATTTTGAAATCTTTACAAAACTCGTCCTGAAGCGAACAAAGCACAACCCTGCCAGAAACTGAACGGCGACCTTTTTCTGTTAACTTATGTAACAGGTATTGCTTCAGGTTCAGGACAGGAATCCTGTTGCTGTAGCCTCCATGAATGTGCTCAGGATGGGTGATTGGTTGCCTTTGCCTATAAAAGTATTCGACGTACCGTGATGCAGAGACTCCCCTAGGCTCTGTGTTATGAATGCGCCATTGCTTTGACTGGTTAGTTGTGTTCAAAGATCCTGTTCATATGTTTCCTTCAAATTTAGGCTCTGTCCCAAAATTTACATGGGTGCATCGATACTGCAACCTGCCCTTTTCCCTACAACTTATTATCATCATCAGATAACTAGCAAGGTCACTATATTCTTGAGCTCTCTGTTCTCAAGTATAACTAACTGATACCTACCAAGGTCAAAAAGAAAAGCCCCACCATCTGGCAAAATTGGAGTTCCCAGGCAATCAAACAGTGACACAAATGAGAAAATAACATTAAGCGCCACGGGAATAACCAATAAGCCCCGAACGCATAAAAATACCAAAATAGAGTACATTAACCGTTCCAAACTACAAACAGTACAAGTTTGTTCTCAGCACACGAGTTCATAACTTCATACACACAAAGCTTGGTTTCGTGGCAACCGGAAATCAACAATTATTAAAACACATACATATTAAACGCAAACAGAATGAGCAAACCAGCACAATGATGATATGCCCCTTGGCAAACATTATTAGACAAAAAAAAACACACTCGGTCACAACAACAGGGTAGAACTCACTGAGATGGATAAATTGTTTGCTCTAGAAATGAAAGCAAACTGATCACTTGAGGTAGCTTTCAATGATATGTTTCTTGCGTGATACAAACTCTGGTGGCGCCACATGCAAGTAGTTGTCACTGTGCTGTGGTAGCTTCCACTGCAGCCTGTCCCACCACTCACGCTCTCCGTTGACTTCCACCTTTGACTTGGGATATTCCTTCTTGAGGAGTGGGAGGTGTCCAAAGGATTGGCAGCCCCGGACAAAGAGCGTCTCCCAATTTGCCATTTCAAACTGAAATGTAACATCATCATGGATGTGCAGCAGTTGTGGAAGCTCCTGGAGGTTGATCTTTTTGATGTTTGGTAGTGGAGAAGGTGCTACCTCAGTATAACGACTAGCTTGTTTGTAGAAAATTGTATTGAGATTGGAGCAGAAGAGAATGACCAGAGTCTCCAATGCAGGTAATGTTAAACTACATGGGAACATTTTCTTCAGCCGTGGGCAGTGCTCTAGATGAATGTGCTTTAGTAGCTTCAGAGTGAGCAACTTAGAATATGACAGGTTACTAGGCTCCACCACACATAGTAGGTTATTTAGATCGAAGACCTGCAGTATCTGTAAGTGTGATAAAGCCTCTGAACCATATGAATCCAAT
This sequence comes from Hyparrhenia diplandra, assembly GCA_015847255.1. Classification (NCBI taxonomy): domain Eukaryota; kingdom Viridiplantae; phylum Streptophyta; class Magnoliopsida; order Poales; family Poaceae; genus Hyparrhenia; species Hyparrhenia diplandra. The sequence goes on along the minus strand of JADLZK010005305.1, from coordinate 300,635 downwards.
AAAAATACTACTGTCATTTGATGGCAGCGCTTTAGCTGGCATTCTTCTAGCTCATTGAGATTGTAATTGAGGTCTGTAAGGCATCTAACAAAAACATCATCTGTGATGAATATTGAATTTGTGACGGACAGAATATGCCTTAAGCCATTTGGGTACTGATTCACTGCAGATATATCGACATGACGTTGCATTGGCTGAAGCTTCATCATGGGCATAATCCAAGTTACCTCTGAATACTGAACATCACTATAAGTCGAACACCTCTGGATCCTGGTACATAACTGAGCTTCAATGTTTCTTGGCTTCTTGCCTGTCACAGTGCATGGTTTAACTTGGACATCGAATGACTGGAGAAACTGTCCTTCCTTGAGTAACCTTTTAGCAACATCTTCACTGAAGCTATGAAACATTCTGGGGTCATTTATGCTGATCTGAGCAGCGCTGGTAGTTTTTTCTATATGCTCATCTAAATCTCCGGAAGTTTCCTGCTGGCAAAACATTTTTGGCCTATGATTATCATCATTTGCACCGTGATCCAAACAGAAAACCTTAGGAAACCGTACTAACTGATGCCATGGAAATCTCATGAAACAGGGGACACCAAGAAGAAGTAACATGTTGAGTTGTGGTAGATTTAGGAGGTTGTCAGAGACCTCCTCAATAGCAGTTCTAGAAAGATCAACACCCTCCAATGCTGTAAGATCGTCACTACAGTTCACAGTTTTGAGATTGTTGCACCCACACAAGGACAAGCACCTAACCCACGGTCCAGAGAGTGAGAAGGTTCTCAGATTAGGATGCCCAAGGATCTTGATATCTTCCAAGCCCTCCCATGCATGTATATATAGATTTTCCAGGAATGATGGTAGTTCCCAGATAATCTGGAGTGCTAAGCTATTGCAGTTTGATATATGTAGCTCTTTGAGGCATTTGGTTTTGGACAGTGATGACGGGAGTGACCTTAGGCTAATGCAGTAACTAAGATGTAGCACTTCAAGGCTATTGGCTTGCGACAGGGACCTTGGGAGTGACATCAGTAGCACATTATTGATAAGCTTGAGTGTATGTAGCCTTTGCATTGCTTTGAACATCTCCATGGGAAAAGAGGTAATTTGAGTCCCCTCGACATGAAGAGCAAGCAGATTTGACAGTTGGGCCATGGAAGGAGGTAATTCTTTGAGATTGGTGCAATTACCGAGAATGAGCTCCTCCAGATTTGACATTTCACAGAAGAATTTCGCAGGAAGAGACATGAATTTGGATCCTGATAGATCAAGGTAGTGCATATTGTTCTTGTTACAGCCATCGTGTTGACTTAGTTCAAGCAGGGGGACCCCATTCATATCTAGGACTTGAAGGTTTTCAAGATGAGCAAGGGTTGATGTTTGTTTGTCAGAACTAGTTGGTGGTGGAGACAAGGTCTGTAGCTGGGAGCAGCCTCTGAGCGAGAGCAAGTAGGGATTCAGCAGATGGAAAAATGATGGAGGAAGTGCATTTATAGGTGTGTAGGACAAATCAAGGACACAGAGGTGTGGGGTGAGCAGAATATACAAATGGATCTGGCTGCGTCCACTAAGGACTCTTTAATCAACATAGCCCAATCTCTCCTGGAGTTAAATGAAACTCTGAGTCAGAAGCACCTATGGCGTCTCTGCTTTTCTCACAGACATCATTGGAATTGGTTGAGATGAGCCACCGCCGGTTTTGGGGTATTGATGGCCACCGCCTGCCCAGTATGAAAACCAGCACGTCCAATGAGACGGGGACACGCAGGTTTTCTAGGACCAGCAGGTGCCTCTTCCCTTCCAATGCTTCCCAGGTCCTCTCTAGTATTGGAGAACGCCCAGGTTGTCGGTCATAGGTAGGATCCGTCTGTACGTATTGATCTGATGCAAACAAGAAAATGTAGTAGCCAAAGTATGTCTCTTGTGCGGCAAGTTGCTTGAGTTCCCGAAGCGGCTTGCTGTCGTCATGCATCAGTATTTCTGTGAGGACCTCAAACACCAACCGATGCTGGTGGTGGTGGGCTGTACTAGTGCCTGCAGCTTGAGCGGGAGGTGGGAGCCTCACTCGTGTAATTTGGTCATAGGGCCCGTAGAGGTCCTTGGCACGGTCGAACAAGAGCCTGGTGAGAGTGGGCACAAACGAAGCTGAAGCTGCAGGTCCAATTACGACGTTCCATATCACTGGGTGGTCCTTGCTCCATTCCCATACCTTCTCTTCAAAGGCTGGCAGTTCATACCGACGAACATAACGCCCTAACCTCTGAGAGAATACGGATTCATGCAACCTGGAACATATATACAACGCCTCATCAGTGCTCGCTTAGAAAAAGTAGAGAAAAATATGTCTCAATCCACATTATGAGAAATAATATAATATATATCCATTAAGTAAGCTATACATTAGTATATTGCAGACTTCTATTGCTCTTAAGTTGAAGTAAGCATATGCTATGTTCCAACGTGCAAACTAAGTAAAAATGTGTAATTTAGGATAAATATGTTTGTTTTAGTAGCATATCGAGCGTTGGAAAAATGCGCCCTTAACAAACCACATATGAATAATATTTCATATTTTATTTCCAAGTTATATTATTAATAATTTTAGAAATTGATTTTCTAATTAGGACACACTTTAACTGCTAATTTTATTTTAATCATTTGATATTTATCAAACAATACAATTGTACATATAGTTCTATGATATTAAAATTTCAACATCTTGAGTGCCATGGTGCAAGCTAAATGACTAGTTATGACACTGTAGAAACTAAGAAGATATCTTAGAACCTCTAATATTATTTAGTAGAATATCAATTGAAAGTTCTCGATCAAATATATAGTAAGCACTAGAGTTTCAACTTAACATCTGGGTAAAAAATTGCAACAAGTAGACTAAAAACTAACCCTAAAGTATAGATTAATCATTTCACATTAATGTATGCAAATAAGAGATTATAACTCAAGCTTCAGTTCCAACAGGATGAAGATTGTACTACCAAAGAAAAAAAAAAAAAAAGAATCCTAAAAAAAATCAAGCTAGAGGTCCCCCAATGGAGCATCCACATTATTCCTCTAGAAACTTTCAAGAAAAAAAAATGATAATCCTTGAAATTCTCAAAAAACCTGAAATATCTGCCAATCAATTCGGTAGACTCTAATCACCATTAATGAATACAAAATGCATCTATTCTATTTGCTAAATAATAACATAAAGTTCATTTAAGTTATGAGGATGCTTATGCTATCTTAGAGTTCTCTTACACTCAATCTTATTATACTAAAGTTATAGCTAATGGAGCTTTGTATTATCTTGTAGAGAATTTTTAATGTATGGTTAAATGTCTATGAAAGAGAGGAGGCAGAGCTGATATCGTGAATGGTAGCGCAAAGGTTGAAGCTTGAACGGTGGGTTTGGGGGCGTTCAAGTGTGCTATTGGTTGTGTATACTTGTTGGTGTGGTGCTGAGGTTGGCATGTGATCAGGTGGTTTGCCTTCGAGCATCTCTAGCTTTCGCTCAATCATCGGTAAACGCAAGTAAACGTGATGCTATGGTCCACATGCTTCAGCTCTTTTGTTTGAATTGCCTCGACTAAATTTCAGCAGCTCATACTACCTATATAATCTGAAATTTGAAGTACTACATCACTTTACTTTGAAGTATGCTATCTCATATATTCTGGCATTACTATTGAATTATGAAGTATGTGAAGTAGTGCACACATTACAGGATTTGCATTTGCACTCTTCCGTTGACATTTGTGTTTAGGCACATCTAACACACACATGGTCTTTATCAATTTCAGTGAAGCAGACACGATAGAAGAAGCCTAGCTTTATGGCAATCTGGTTTTCAGTTCATAAATTTTTGAACAAGTCTACTGCTAGAAGCTGGAGACACAGGCACGATGGCATTATTTCAGCTTTATTTTCATTTTTCCAGCAGTACAATCTGTTCGAAATGGATTAAGATTGAAAGTAACATCGTCTATAAAGAGCCAAAATCGTAAATGTAGTCTTGACAACTTGCATGTTCAGGATGAAATCACCAATAATGTATTCCAATGTCTTCATGCATGTTGTTTCTAGACACTTGAGGTAGTAGCTAGGTGATGTTTTGAGCAGGAAAGCAATCCGTCGAAATGGCATATCTTTGATTCATCAGGCACGGTTGAGAACATAAATGCAGCTAAGAGAACAAGTGAGAGTGTGATCACGCACCGTGCGCGGTAAGGGTGGTTGATGAGACGGTCAACCAAGTGAAAGATGTCTTCAATATACATTTATACTTGTAGCAAATAGCAACTCCCGTTGTCTGCTCGGACGTCGTTGTCAATATGTAGTTCCACCTAAAACATGAATGTTGTAACCATTATTTGATTCTCCCAACAAATGTATAGAAATAAAAAAAATAATATTAGAAAGAACATTATTTATATATACTTAATATTGTTATTACTTGGTTTTGTATAAAATGTTTAAATAAATTATTATTGTTATCTATTACTCCTATAAAGATAAATCCCACTAAGGTATTTTTCTGCAATTCTATGCAGCCACGTCATCCTAAGGGTCCCATCATATCACATAAGGTCCACTTCTCTCCCCTCTGTTAATATGAAACAGTACTCTAGATTTTCCCAGCTCCTCCAACTTGGAATGAAACTAACAGGTTCCATGGTCATGCATTATTTATTCGTTCACTACGTGCCACTATCGAAAGTGGACGATTTGGATCGTTCTTCTGTTTCAAGCTGCCCTTTAAAGCATAGAAATTAATCTCCACCGAGCAAGCATTAATTCCATGCAATGCCTGCCTATGGTGCTGCTATATCGATGACCTTGTTGGTGGCCTGATGCTGAAAAAGCTCCGTGTCCGAGACCTGGGAGTCACGGAGGAATGATCCACATGCCACTCCTGCCGCCTGCCATGCACAACAATGGAAACAGCAAAGCCTCCTCCGATTTCTTCAGGATGGGCTGCAGGCTTCTTCGATGTCAATTTACAGTGCCAAAAATTCTGTGAACACTCTTTTCGTTTGTATTTGGAAGTTATGGATTAATTATGGATGTTCTTCATGGTGAGATTTCCATATTTAGATTCATAAACATGTATGTAGATGTCGCCCTTAATACAAAGGAATCACTCTTCCTTTTAATTATCAACAAAAGGGTCTATCTCTAAGAAGACAAGGGAAACAAGTCCTCCAACCCGAATTTCTCCACTAGTTGTTGGTTGCAAAGGTCCAAGAACGTGGTAGTTCCTTTTCCTCTAAAAGTTAAGTACATACTCCTCTTTATTTTCTTGATGTCATATATATTATTTGAAGACACAAAAGGTATGTTGGATCATCAGCAGGTTACTACTTTCTCAAATCTATTCTTACCGCAAACTGATAATTTTGTGCTGTACATTATGTTCCAAATGTTATCCTCCACATGTTAGTGACCTAAGTTTTCTTTGAAGTTGAAGATCTAAGATTAAGATGAAGCCTTTTCTTTAGTTCATTATTGAAGTTACATTTAAACTCCTCTTAGCTAGATTACAATTACTTGTGCATACCTGCAACGCGTGGGGAATTCAGCTAGTACTATATGTTGAACATAGCTAATTTTCACCTAGCTGTGGTATGCTTTAGAACTGCTTTTGTTATTTTCTACTCCCTTGTTGAGTCACAAATAAGTGATGATTTAAATATTTACATGGTCTTCAAAACATAATTTTGGTTACTAATTTTTCAAATAGAGTTTATGATAACATAGCAAACATATACTATTTACAAGTATATATTTAAAGCTAATCCAATATTGCTATGGTTTTCAAATATCAAAAACACAACACATCAAGTAATATATATGAAACAAAAGTATCAAAGTGTTGACTCAGCATAACGCAAAGAGTCACTCACTCATGTGTGAATAGAGCAAGCAATAACACTACTAAAAGAAACGGTTATCTCGTCTCTTGAATTGGCACACCCCAGGCGATGGGGCCCAGAGGGGCCGGCCCAAGAGGCCCGCGGCTAGTAGGGGGCGCCCTGACCCTGGCGCACGTGGCCTCCTACCGCCGCCGCTCTTCCGCGGATTTTTGGAAATTAATGCGGCAGTTTGGTTAGGATAATTTAGGAATATTTGGTGTCAAGAAGATATTTCCAATCTATAAGGAAGTCTCCTATTAGGATAAGAATAAGGATCTGCTTATAAAAGATATTACGATCTTATAAGGAATCCTTTAGAGATTGCTTGAGATACAAGTCCCATAGGAGGGCTATATAAGTAAGGCGTCTATAATCTCTTGGGGACAAGCAATAAAGAAAATATTTCCCTTCCTCTCTCTGCCCCTGCCGCCCCCGTGCCCCACGCCCGCGCCCTCGCCGCCACCCCTGCCCGAAGGCCGCCGCCCCAAGCCGGCCGTCGGGCCGCCCCTAGGGCGCGCCCGCCCCTCATCGCCACCACCTCCGTCGCACCGTTGTGATAGCTGGTATCTAGAGGCCACTTTGATCTACCCACCACCATGGACGCCGATTCAAAGAAGCTTCCAAGATCTGTCCCAAGCAGTTCACCACGATCACCAAGAGCCTAGATACGCTCGCCGATCAAGTCTCCATCCTCTCCAGTACCAATCCGATGGAGGAACGCAAGCGCAAGATGTTGATCGACATGGAGAAGGGGATGAAGACAGCCATGGAGGACTCCGCACGTGCCTTCCTCAAGGGCTACATGGATGGTGCCAAGACAGCCACCGAACAGCCCAGTCGTAGCGTAGCCGAGACCATGCCGGCCGCCATGCTAGGGCCAGCAGCGGCGCCGGACTAGGGCGCCGCCCCAAAGGTACACCAACCCCTTCCGGTTGCTCCTCCGGATCACTTTCCCGGCTCGCTCCTCGTCTGCACAAGCTGCCCTTCCTGACATAGGATGGCAAGGATGATCCCCTACCCCGGATCAACCGCTGCGAATAGTTCTTCAGAGGTCAAGGTACGCCAGCCACATAGCAAGTCTAGTATGCAACTTACCATCTCACAGGAGGAGCACAGCAGTGGTACATGAGGCTATCTGAGGAGAAGCCGGTGACAGATTGGGCTTGCTTTGCCCAGTACGTCAATGAGCGCTTTGGCCCGGCTACCCGACGCAAACCGCTGGGTGAGCTATCATCTCTTCGCAAGATAGGTACCGTCAACGAGTACACGGAGCAGTTCCTAGCGCACGTGGTACGCGTTGGGCACCTCGACGATCAGCAGCAGGTCAACATCTACACCGCAGGACTGGGTGAACCATTGAAGACCGACGTTGAGCTCCAGAACACCAAGGACATGGCGACGGCCATGTCACTCACCAGGGCATACAAACGACAACTCACCATCCTCTAAAACCCCCGACAAGGCGGCGCCACAGAGGGGCAAGGCACCACCTCTGGTGCTTCCAGCGGCGCCACCACCCGTTGACGGTCACGAACGACATATTTTTACCGTCAACATTCTACCATAATAAGGGTGAAACTATATCTTTTCATACTCATATACTTACATTACTCACCTATTTCCACTTGTAGTGTTCCAAATGTTATTTTGCAGAAAACATATAAATACAGGTGGAAATCCGACCAAAAGGCACCGACTTGAGGGTCCTCATCGAGGATCCCGACTCCCCGGTACGTTGTGTTCACTCTCTCCACCTGATTGGGGTGATTTCAGGCACTGGTGTCAGCATCATCATCGATTCAGGAGCCATGCACAACTATATTGATCCTCGCGTGGTAGCTATAGCCAGACTACGCACGCAGCTAGTTCATGTGACAGTTACAGCAGCCACAGGTGCCACCTCGACATGCTATGCAGCGACATATGACGTATCAGTCCGCATCGACGCTGACATCTTCGACATCGACGCCTACATGTTGCACACTGGCATCGACATCGACATTATCCTTGGCATGCCATGGCCGGCAAGCTTGGGGAAGGTGACCTAGGACTTCGCTTCGAACGAGCTGACATAATGCAAACAGGGGCAGGCCGGGACAATCATGCAGGCACCACCCCCGCGCGCGTGGACATGGAGGCGCCCAGGTCAGCTCAGCCTGGCAACCAGATGGGCACACACCGCTTCACTTCACGTCTCGCAAGCGCCGAGGCATGCTAGCGCCCTCGACCTCTACGATACATCATCGGTGTCTTCGTCCCAGCTTCCTCAGCGACACTTGAGGACCACCACCTGTGCCGTATATCCCTCCGCATCACGATGGATGTCGCCACTCGGTCTGAACCTTTGGAAGATGGCTTCCTCCTCTTCGATGGTCGCTTCAACCTTCCAGCATCCTCACCACTACTACCGGACCTGCTGTACGCTCTGCTTCAAGGGGGGATCCGCCGGTCCAACTACCTCTCTCTAGGCGCCTACACCACTACAACGACGACGGTAGCTCGACGGCCATCCCGCTCGGTGGCGTGTGGCCATGGCGCCACCATGTGGGCGCAGCCCGCATCGTCTTCTTTGACAGCATGGATCGCCCGGTTCTTCAACATCGACAACGTGTACATCCACTACGATGCTCGACAAGGAGACGCACCAGCTCTCTCCATGCATGTTCGACATCGGCTCCTTCATGTATGGTACGATGCTCAATCTTGCGGCTTCCCGCCTACACGCCATGATGTCACTATTTGGTGCCTCATCCCCGTCTTCATCACGCCACCACCACTAGACCGCTTCATGTTCTTGGACAAGCTCCATCAGCACCTGGAAGCTGGAGTTCCAAGAGAGCTTTTACTTGCCGCTCGTAGGGAGACAAAGAACTTCACAGGGGCGGGCGGTGGCATCGGTACATCTACCACGGCTACATCGGTAACCTTCACTACTTTATGGAGTTTGCCACGATCCATACCGGGGAGAATATGATCCTCGCCAATCTAGTTGATGGACGATTGGTGCTACATGTCGAGCTCATCATACCAGGTACCCTAGATCTTGCTCCCGGTGTGCTCCCGGTGTCACAGAATGGACTTTTATCCAGTGCGAGGAAGCGCCGATTGGAGAAGGGGGGAGATGTCACATCCCAGGCGATGGGGCCTAGAGGGGCTGGCCCAAGAGGCCCGCGGCCGGCCGGGCGCCCGCCTCGGGCGCGCCGTGGCCTCCCGCCGCCCGCCCTTCCGCGGATTTTTCATAAATTAATTCAGGAGTTTGGTTAGGATAATTTAGGACTTTTTGGTGTGAAGGAGATATTTCCAATCCATAAGGAAGTCTCCTATATTATGATAAGAATAAGGATTTGCTTGTAAAAGCTATTCCGATCTTATGAGGAATCCTTTAGAGTTTGCTTGAGATACAAGTCCAATAGGAGGGCTATATAAGTAAGAGGTCTCTAATCTCTAGGAACAAGCAATAAAGAAAATATTTCCCTTCCTCTCTCTGCCTGGCCGCCGCCCCTGCCCCACTCCCGCGCCTGCTGCCATCCCTGCTGCGCGCCGGCCCCCTTGTCGCCGCCTCCCCCATCGCGGCTGCGACAAGAATATATCTTTTTCATGAAAACGTTTGCAAGTTCGAGATGCCAATTATTCCAAATGGATAACTAAAAGAATGTTTCAGATAACACTTATATCAGACGTTTTGGAACCTTGTACAACATTTTGTTTCTCTATGTACACTGTCTGATATGTTCCAGAGTTAGAAAAAAAAAAAAGAACAAGAAAAAATATGCTCTAGAAAAATGGTAAATTTTGAAGCAACAACTTGACACACAAAAGGACCCATCCCATTTTTCTGAGGCACAAGGATTCGGTTTCGAGGCAGAAAAGAGTTTAAAAATAGGCTGCTGTACCTAACAACTCCATAAGATATATTATTTTTTGAAGCTATATAACATATATGAACCTCGATAGTGTAATCTACAAGGAGATGAGATAGAATGAGGAAAAACTAAAAATGTGGATGAAATAAATAAAGTAATTAGTAACTAAAGGTTAACACAACAGTAGACAAAAGATAAGAAAATATTTGTATAACTACTGTTTTATGTATACAAAGATCATGCACATCAAAAATGTTTATGCAGTTCTGATTTCCTTCTGTCCAGCCAGATACATGCTACTTTGGGCAAAACAGAGGACCACACGGAATCCTTATATTGCACGCAGATAAATTTGCATTCATAGAAGCCGTGGGTCTATTATTTATTAATTGTTTAGCACATTATGAGTTGCGAGCTACCCGTTACCTGGTAAAATTAAATAAAAATATGGAAAGCCAAATGATAAATCTGTAGCTCAACAGGTCACGCACAGCAAAGCCATAGAGCTCCCCATAACTTCTGGAAATCAAACATCCTTGAGGCACACGGATGGGCCTAATCTGCAAAGAAAATAAAACAGAAATTCAGCCAACGCAATGGAGATAGCATAGGAAATTAATTTCTCCCAATGCATAGGTCATTCTCAATGAGGTTCACATGGTCACACTGATGTGTTATCACTAATAATCCAAGTAACAACAGCACTAGCTATACAATACTGTATGATATAATGATTAACAATGTAATGTAGAGACTGTACCTGGTATCTGACGAGCCAGCATTGTGCCCTTTCACTCGAGGAGACTGCCAATATTATAATATGAGATGTAAATGCCACATCGTTGAGAGATTGCAAGAACCAACAGGAGGTATGAGGTCCTGCCACAAGAAAAATGACCACCCTGTGCTTGTACATACAGGAACTATGTATATATATGTACAACCATATTATGGTTGCTTTTTCTTTGTCATACAGCTGATGGATGCATGGACAAGAAAGGAATGATGCTGCATTGTTTTGGAAATCAAAGATCCTTGAGGTACAGTGGGCCTAATCTGCAAAGAAGGTAAAACAAAAAATTTCAGTCAATGCAATGGAGTTAGCATAGGAAATCGAATTCTACCGTTGCATCGGTCATTCATTCTCAATGAGGTTCACACCGATGTGTTATCACTAATAGCTATTCTCTATGATAATTTAACATAAATAGTTTTATTGAAACTATATACCTGGTCTCTGACGAGCCAGCATTCTGCACTTTCAGTTGAGAAGACTGCCAATATTATGATGTTGCGATAGCTTTGAGAGAGCTTGACATGCATGGCAACAGGCGTGACTCGTGAGCGTACAGGAACTATATATAGACAACAATATTTTGGATGCGTTTCTCTATCATACAGCTGTGGATGCATAGACGTACAAGTAAGGAATGATGCTGTATTGTCTTTTGAGAAAGCTCGCGATATGCATGCACGCCATGTTATGATGCGAGACCACAAGCAAAGGAACAGATCAGAGGACTTTGCTTTTGACCTCATTATCAGTCAGGCTGTAAAGAGAATGCGTGGTAAAGAAACGCTCAAACAAAGACTGTGTACCAAGTTGAATGATTAGGTATGTTAAATGACATGGCCGATGGGAGCCGATGGGCCAGATGCTGGGCAAGGGCTGAACGGCAGACCGGAGTGCAAGCTAAGGGACAACAATTGCTTTCACTCTGTAACACAATCCCTCCATACTGGGTAGACCGTGTGAACTTATATATTTCGAGAAAAAAAAAAATCCAGCGGCAACTATCACAATGCTGGCTCCTCAGAAAACTGGCACGGTGCTGCATTTAGTTGTAGTTCGCACGCATCATCTACCGCTAGAATCTAGAGAAGGAATAGAGGAGAAATAAAACGATGAAAAGAGCCGCTATCTCTGCCGATTGCTGCTCGTACGTCGTCATCGCGGTTGCGTGCGTTCTCTTGTATATTTTGCTTGGACACAACAGTACAGGAAGTTCCTTCCCCCGGGTCCGAGACCGACTAGTTTCTTTACAACGTGGGTGGACGAGGTGAAGGACAGGGCAGGAAGGCAAGGCAATTACTTGGTTCTGAATAAGACTCTCCGTTCTCAAACCTAATTAGATCTAGTGGCAGTCATTCTGCAGCAATAAAATTGTTGGTGTTCATTAAAATCATCCCGAAGGTGAAGCAGTACCCTGCCCACACCTGTTTTTGTCTACGCTCAGAATTCAGAAGAGACATGAAGGATATTAGAATTGGACACCCAGCTTTCAATATGCGACTAGGCCTACCCACTTGTATAGTTGGTCAAATAACAGATACCTACCAAGAAGAAGAAGAAAAAAACAGCTATGAGGCGGCTATACTGGAGTTCCAAATGAACCAGAAAAGGAACGACACGAGAAAATAACATTATATAGGCACCTTAGGACACAGGAGAAACCAACAACAAGCTCACAACATAAATAAATTACAAGAACAGAGTACTTTGACCGTTGCAAATTATAACGAGTACAAGTCTGTTCTCAGCACACCAGTTCATACCTTCATACACACATAGCCCGGTTTCATGACAACCGGATATCACCAATTATTACAACACAAACATATTAAAACCCAAACAGATTGAGCAAACCAGCGCATTGACGACATGTGCCTTGGCAAACATTATTAGACGAAAAACAGGACACACTGGGTCACAAAAGCAGGAAAGAACTCACTGAGATGGATAAAATAGAGAGGGCAACTGAGTTGAGTGCTTGGCATGGAGCTCTGAATCTCAAACCGAGCTGATCACCTGAGGTAGCTCTCAATGATATGTTTCTTGCATGATACAAACTCTGGTGGCGCCACATGCAAGTAGTAGTCACCCTGCTCTGGCAGCTTCAACTGCAGCCTGCCCCACCACTCACGCTCTCCGCTGACTTCCACCTTTGACTTGGGATATTCCTTCTTCAGGAGTGGGAGATTGTGAAATGATAGACAGCCCCGCACAAAGAGCTTCTCCCACATTGGCATGCCAAACCGAAATGTGACATCGTCATGGAAGTGCTGCAGTTGTGGTAGCTCCTGGAGGTAGATCCTTTTGATGTTGGGGAGTGGAGAAGGTGCTACCTTTGAATAACGGGCAGATTGTTTGTAGAAAATTGTCTTGAGGTTGCAGCAGAACAGAATGACCAGAGTCTCCAGTGCAGGTAGTGATAAACTACATGGGAACATTTTCTCCAGCCGTGGGCAGCGCTCCAGGTGAATGTGCTTTAGTAGCTTCAGAATGAGCAACGTAGAACATGACAGGTCACTAGGCTCCACCACACATAGTAGGTTATTTAGATCAAAGACCTGCAATATCTGTAAGTATGGTAAAGCCTCTGAGCCACCTGACCACATCAAAAATACTACTTTCATTTGGTGGCAGCGCTGGAGCTGGCATTCTTCTAGCTCATTGAGATTGTAATCGAGGTCTGTAAGGCATCTAACAAATGCATCATCTGTGATGAATATTGAATTGGTGACGGACAGAATATGCCTTAAGCCATTTGGGTACTGATTCACTGCTGATATCTCAACATGACGTTGCATTGGCTGAAGCTTCATCATGGGCACAATGCTAGCAGCCTCAGAATACTGGACATCACCATATGTTGAATGCCTCTGCATCCTGGTACGTAGCCCAACTTCATTGTTTCGTGGCTCCTTGCCTCTAACAGTGCATGGTTTAACTTGGACAGTGAACGACTGAAGAAAATGTCCTTTCTTGACTAACTTGTTGGCAGCATCGGCATTGAAGCTATGAAACATTCTGGGGTCATTTATTTTGATATGAGCTGTATTGGTAGTTAATATCTGCTGGCAAAACATCTTTGGAATTTGATTATCATCATTTGCACAGTGATCAAAATAGAAAACCTTAGGAAACCTGATGAATTGATGCCATGGGAACCTCTTGAAACAAGGGACACCAAGAAGAAGTAACATGTTGAGTCGAGGTAAATTTGGGAGGTTGTGAGGGACCTCCTCAATAGCTGTTCCAGAAAGATCAACACCCTCCAATGCTGTAAGATCATCACTAAAGTTGACAAATTTGAGCTTGCTGCACCCACACATGGATAGGCACCTAACCCATGGTCCAGAGATTGAGAAGGTTCTCAGATTTGGGTGCTCAGAGATCTGGATATCTTCCAAGCCCTCCCATGTCTGTATATAAAGATTTTCAAGGAATGCTAATAGTTCCCAGAGATTATGAAGTTTTAAGCTAATGCAGTTAGAAATATGTAGCACTCTGAGGCATTTGGCTTTGGAAAGTGATGATGGGAGTGACCTTAGGCTAATGCAGTTACTGAGATGTAGCACTTCAAGGCAGTTGGCTTCAGACAGGGACCTTGGGAGTGACAGCAGTAGTTTGTTATTGATAAGCTTGAGTGTATGGAGGCATTGCAGTGCTTTGAACATGTCCTCTGGAAAAGAGGTAATCTGAGTCCCCTCTACATGAAGAACCAATAGGTTTAACAGTTTAGCCATCGAAGGAGGTAATTCATTGAGATTGGTACAATTAACAAGAATGAGCTCCTCGAGGCTTGACATTTCGCAAAAGAATTCAGAAGGCAGTGTAGTGAACTTTGAGCCTGATAGGTCAAGGTAGTGCAAATTTCTTTTTACAGCCATCCTGTTGAGTTAGCTCAAGCAGGGGAACCCCATTCATATCTAGGACTTGAAGGTATTCTAGATAAGCAAGTGGTGAAGTTTCTTTGTCAGAAGGAGGTGGTGGTGGAGTCGACAAGGTTTGTAGCTGAGTGCAGCCTCTGAGCGAGAGCAAGTAGAGATTCAGTAGATGTGAAAATGAAGGAGGAAGTGAATTTATAGGTGTGTAGGACAAATCAAGGACACGGAGGTGCGGGGTGAGAAGATTATCAAGAGGAAATTGTGACATATTTGAACAGCCTCTCAAAATAAGGCTTGTCATGATTGCATCTCCTCTGGTTTCCCTCGGCTTCCAATCCCAGCTTACATGCCTACCATCGTCATTCATAAATGAGACCCATCTTAGTTGGTTGCTCTTCTTCAGATGAGTACTGAGTTCATCTTGGTTGAGACGGGGGACACCCTCAGCTAACTTCAAGACTCCAGTGACGAAATCCTGGGAGGACGATGCAGAGTAGATTGGCAGCAATGAGTATTCCTGCAAGGCTTGACTGACTACCTTTCCAACTTCAATTGCAGACCTGTAGTAGTTGCTCTGTTTTGTCGACAAAAGCAGGTCCTCAGCCACCCAGCAACGAACTAACTCGTCAGATGTAACAGAGGATGTGTTTCTTGCATGACGTCCATCATCAGCTCCTTGTCCATGTAGTGGATGATGGTAGAGGATACCATAATACAAGCAGTTTTGAGCTACATGGAGCCAGAACTTCTCATCTCCTTTGTCCTTGAGTGTGCTACAAATGGATCTGGCTGCATCCACTAAGGACTCTTTAATCAACACAGCCCAATCTCCCACACGGAGATCATCAAAAGGAGGTGTGTAGTAATATTTTGGAGCTAAATGAAGGTCCAAGACATCCTTGGAATTGGTTGAGAAGAGCCACCGCCGGTTATTGAATACAGATGGCCATCGCTGGTCCTGGTCCAATATGAAAACCAGCATGTCCAATGAGACAGGAACATGCACGTTTTCTACGAGCAGCAGGTGCCTCTTCCCTTGCAATGCTTCCCAGATCCTCTCTAGTATCGGAGACAAACGAACAGGATGACGCTGATAGATAGGGTCCCTCCTTATGGATGGATCTGATGCAAACTTGGCAATGTAGTCCTTTCCAAGAGCCTGGAGCATCAGGTTGTCAGAGATTTTGCCGTAGCCAAAGTAGCTCTCTTCTGCGGCAAGTTGCTTGACCTGCTGAAGCTGCTTGCTGTCGTCATGCATCAGTATTTCTTTGAGGACCTCAAACGCCAACCGATGCTGGTGGTGGTGGGCTGTACTAGTGCTTGCGGCTTGAGCCGGAGGTGGGAGCCTGACGCATGTAATTTGGTCATAGGGCCCGTAGAGGTCCTTGGCGCGGTCGAACAGGAGCCTGGTGAGAGTGGGCACAAACGAAGCTGAAGCTGCAGGTCCAATTCCAACATTCCATATCACCGGGTGCTCCTTGGTCCATTTCCATACCTTCACTTCAAGGGCTGCTATATTAGACCAATCGTCACGACGCCTGAACCTCTGAGAGCCTTTTAGCTTTATACATCCTGAAACATATATACAATGCCTCGTCAGTGCTCGCTCACGAAAAGTAGAGAAAAATATGTTTCAAACCTACATGTAAACACTAATATTAGCTATTATGAAAAATAATATAATATATAGACATAACCATTAAGTAAGCTATATATTTGTATATGGTGCTCTTAAGTTGAAAGTAAGCATGATGCTATGTTCCACCATGCAAACTAAGTAAAAATGTACAATTTAGGATAAACATTATTTAGTAGCTTATCCAATGG
The DNA here is from genome assembly GCA_015847255.1 of Hyparrhenia diplandra. NCBI lineage: Eukaryota > Viridiplantae > Streptophyta > Magnoliopsida > Poales > Poaceae > Hyparrhenia > Hyparrhenia diplandra. The sequence continues at coordinate 284,354 of JADLZK010005305.1, read as the reverse complement.
TGGAAAAAATATGCCCTTAACAAACCTCATATGAATAATACTGATAGTTCATTTTTAAGTTATATTACCATGATAATTAATTTACAAATTGATTTTTAAATAGGTTTACACACTTTAATTGATACATTTAAATAAAATTAATAATGTTGATAAGACATAATTATGTCTTATCTACAGTTCTAATTTTATTTTAATCATTAGATATTTATAAAATAATACTATTACACATCTAGTTCTATGCTATTAAAATTTCAACATCTTAAGTTCCACGATGCAAGCTAAAACGACTAGTCGTGCCGCTATAAAAAAATGAAGAAGATATCTTAGTACCTCTAATATTATTTAGTAGAATATCAATTGAAAATTCTCAATCAAATATATAGTAAGCACTAGAGTTTCAACTTAACATATGGGTAAAAAACAACAAGTAGATTAAAAGATTACCCTAAAGTATAGATTAATCATATCACATTAATATTTGCAAATAGGAGTTTATAACTCAAGCCTCAGTTCCAACAGAATGAAGATTGTACTACCAAAGAAAAAAGGAATCCTAAAAAATTCTAGCTAGAGGTCCCCCAATGGAGCATCCACATCATTCCTCTAGAAACCTGCTAGAAATATCTAGCAATCAAGTAGACTCTAATCACCATTATTGAATATAGAAAGCATCTATTCAATTTGTTAAACAATTACATAAAGTTCAGTTAAGTTAAGAGGATGTTTATGCTATCTTGGAGTTCTCTTACGCTGAATCTTATTATACCAAAGTTGTAGCTAATCGAACTTTGTATTATCTTGTAGATTTTAAGAATTTTTAATGTATGGTTAAATGTTTATGAAAAAAGAAAAGCTGAGCTGCTATCATGAATGGTAGCGCAACGGTATAAGCTTGAACAGTGGGTTTGGGGAGTTCAAGTGTGCTATTGGTTGTGTATACTTGTTGGTATGGTGCAGAGGTTGGCTTGTGATCAGGTGGTTTGCCTTCGAAGCATCTCTAGCTTTCACTTGATCATCGGTAAACACAAGTAAACATGGTGCTATGGTCCACATGCTTCAGCTCTGTTGTTTGAATTGCCTCAACTAAATTTCAGTATCTCACACTACTTATATAATCTGAAATTTGAAATACTACTTTACTTTACTTTACTTTACTTTGAAGTTTGCTATCTCATATATTACGGTATTACTTTTGAATTATGAAGTATGTCCACACCGTAACATACCTTGGGATTCTGAGTGTCTAAACGCTCCTGAAGAGGAGATAGATATATAGAGAGAGAACCGAGCCTCATGGACCACTCAAGTCCTATTGACCGGGCTATATAGGCCAAATATAGCATTCTTATACTTAACACCCCCTCAAACTCAAGGTGGAAACGGAGGATTGGAAGCATTGAGTTTGATTAAGTGAAGCCGATGTTGCTCTCGAGTTTGTGGTTTAGTGAAGAAGTCAGCCAATTGCAACTCGATGGCACATACTTGGAGAGTAATAGTTTTCGATTACAGTGAGACCGAGTAAAGAAAGCATCTACACCCGATATGCTTTGTAAGTTCATGCTTTACAGGGATCATGAGCAATCAGTATGGCTCGGTGTTATCACACGAGAAGAGGCATGGCAGCAGCACAAGAGATCCCAAAATCAGCCAACAACCATCAAAGCCATACAATTTCTGCAGTAGTAGTGGCAAGAGCTCGGCTCGGCCTCCGCACTAGAGCGAGAGACGACAACTTTGTTTCTTGGACTCTCGTGCAATAGGGAAGAGCCAAGAGGAATACATTACCCTCGATATGGACTAACTATCTATCGGGTCACTCACCCAAGTGGAGTCTGAGTAAGTATGAAGTTGAAGCGGACTATCATGTGCATAGAATAAACTTTGAGATTATGTTCCCCGTAAGTAGCGTAGAACACGAAGTAAATGTCCAAAATGAACAGAAGTTGGGGCACAAACATACTAACTCAAAATATGGACCGCATGTGCAATATCAGGCCTAGTGACAGTGAGGTAAACAAGGCTGCCCACAATATGTCGATATCGAGAGGGATCCTTAAGAGGTACTCCACCAGTGGGACGAAGCTGCAAGTGAAGATCCATGGGTGTGTCAGCAGTTCGATTATCAGCGATGCCTGAACGAGATCATGTATGTACTTAGACTAAGAAATATAGTATCCCTCACTAGATTGCTTGACCTCAATGCCTAAGAAATAATTGAGAGGACCCAAATCAGACATATGAAATTCAGCACTAAGTTGTTGCTTCACATGGGAAATGTGGTCCGCATCATCACCTGTGTCAGCATATCATCAACATAGAGAAGAAGCAATGTACGGCCACACAAAGACAAATGAATAAATAATGCCGGATCATGATCACTAGGTGAAAACCCGGCAGCCCGAGGGTCCCGCTTAAAGGCCATATAAAGCCCGGCGAAGACGACAAACATATCTGGAGGAGCAACAACACACGGGGGTGGTTGCATATAAACTTCTTCACCAAATCACCGTTAAGAAAGGCATTCTTGACATCCATTTGAGATATAGGCCATGAAGAAGAAGAAGCCATTGCAAGTAATGTATGAACTGTCGTCATATGAGCAACAAAAAAATGTCTCCTCATAATCCAAAACTTGGGTCCGCTAAGAACCTCGGCAACAAGACAAGTTTTATATCTCTATAGAGCCATCGACTTGATCTTGATTTTAAATACCTACTTAGATGTAATAGGTATCATGTGTGATGGTAAAGGAAGAAGATCCCGAGTACCTTGACGATCAAGGGTCTGCAAGTTCCTCGAACATAGCTAGCTACCATTCCGGAATACGAAAGCCTCCGGATAAGTGGACGGCTCATCAACAATGGCATTGACCTGGGAAAACCCATACTTTTCTAGAGGACGAATAGAACCACGATCTCAAAGATTATATCATGAACCAACTTGTAACTCATCAGAAACAATAGATGACTCATTGATAGTATTATTATTAGAATCATCAACAACGGGCTCATCGGGACCGGCCGAGGTGGTAGAATGAGGAGGTGGCGTGGTGGGGTGTTGAGTACGACGGTTGAAAACACGTGTAATAGGTGGTTTAGAAAAAAGAGTGAGGTGGTGGAGTTGGAGTAGTTGTAGGAGGTAGAGGAGGCGTGATGGAAATAAAAGGTGAAGGCGTGGAGACATCGTCACCGGATGAAGGAGGAAAAAACACAAAAAGGAGGTGGACTCTCGTGGGAGAATACGAGGACTTGGTGGATGGGTCATAAAAAGAAAGGATGATCCTCAACAAAATTACCATCGCGAGAGATACGTATGCGGCGGGAAGAAGGGTCATAGCATCGATAACCCTTATGCTCCTGATCGTATCCTAGAAAAACAATCTCCACGGATCGCGGAAATCAATTTAGTCCGCTCATGAGGGGCAAGCAAAACATAGCATGTGCACCCAAAAACGTGAAGGTGATCATAGCTAGGAGGAATGCCATAAAGCTTCACCGGGGCATTGGTTAGACAACTTGGATGAGGGTTGCCTCTTGATGAGATAGACGGTCGTGGAAACAGCTTCACCCCAAAAATGAGTAGGAACAAAAGATGAAATCAGAAGGGTGTCTGTTGTCTCTATGAGATGGCGATGTTTGCGTTCAGCAACGCCATTTTGAGCATGAGCACCTGGACAAGATAGCTATGCAAGGGTGCCCTCAGAGGACAGAAAATGATGAAAAGCAGCAGATAAATATTCACCCCCAGAGTCAGAGCGAAGAATTTTAATAGGGGTACAAAATTGTGTGTGAACCATAAGGACAAAAGACTGATAAATAGAACACAATGCGAACAATGTTTCATGAAATAAATCCATGTATAGCGAGAAAAATCATCGATAAAAATGACATAATATTTGTGGCCACCGGGACCAAATACATCATAATGAATAAGATCAAATGGTCTAGCGCACTCAAAAACACTAGAGGAACAAGGGAGTTGTATTTGGTGCCAAGTTTACACCCCTCACAATGAAAGCTAGACTCAACAGGTTGCACGACCTAGACAACATTTATTTATCATTAAAGACAACCGAGACCCACAAAGATGACCAAGACGATGATGCCACTTGGCAAATGAGGTCAAGATGATGCAACGGATGAGGTGTGAGCCGACTCAATTGACGAAGGAAGACGTGGGGTGTCTAGAACATAGAGGCCGGAAGAAGAACTTTTATGGTGATGGCCAGTCCCAATCACTTTCCCGCTACGACAAATCTGAATAAAACAAGATGAGTCATCAAAACCAACAAAACAATTTTGGTCGGTAATTTGACCAACCCGACGAAAGATTCATACACAACCGAGGTACAAAAGAAACATTGGGTACACAAAAATGATTATTGGAAACGAACCCGGATGAGTGATATGACAAGAAGTACCATCTGCTGTCTAAATAGAAGTGAAAGGAGGCTTCGTGGCAACCAACTGGGGCCCGGTCGATGTCACATGAAAGGAGGCTCTAGAATCAAGCACCCAAAACGATGGAGCAGTGACAATCAAGGAAGCGAAAGAATGCAAACGATTCAGTAGATCCTGAACCTCGAGAAGTGAAAGTAGTACTACGACCACGGCAGCGCAGCACGACGGCGAACGCGAAATTCAGCCAACTTCTCCGGATGCTTAGCAAAACAAATTGTCCGATGTATGATTAGTCCTGCCACAAAGTGCTTACATGGTTCTTTGAATGCACCGGTCCTCTGAGAAACTACCAAGACACTATGAGGATGTGGCACAGGAGAAGACAATGCCTGAAGACGTGTCTCTTCAGCAAGTAATTCAGATAATGCCTTCGCCATGGTCAAGGTAGAGGAAGTGTGAAACAACCTTGTAGAATCAAATTCTACCCTGACTCCCATGACAAATCTATAAGTGAGAAACTGCTCAATGAATGAAAGTGTCGTACAACCCTTACCTGCTGTACACTGGGGTACCATGGATACTAAAGAGCCCATTAAACGATCAAAGGCCGAATAATACTCATCAATGGACATATCTCTCTGTTCAAGAACATGGAGCTGCCGCATGAGTGTATGTTGGAGAGCGCCAGTTTCCTGAACATAACGGTCCTTCAAATATGACCACATAGGTTTAGCTTGCTTAAACTTGCGCAGACTCATAATCATGGACTGTTTAACACTATTAACCATAGCGTCCATGACTTTCCCATCATTAATTCCCCAAGTTTTGACAGCAACAACATTACTATTATCAGACTTAAGAGTTGGTGGATCATGAGTCAAATGAGAATAAAGACCAAGACCCCTCAATGCAGTTTCAACAAGAAACATCCAATTTGATGTTAATGACAATGGCGAGTCTTTGAGACGAGACTTCGGACATGATGAAATCTGAACAATAGAAGTAAAAGGCAAAGTGGCAGGGATATCACCACCCATAGCACCAGACATGAAGAAGTCGCGAACTGAAGAAATCCAATCGAGGATCTCGTCCCTCACACGAAACCTGCGTGAGCCGGGCCGCTCGTGATGGAGAGTCGGGCCGCGCGTGATGGAGTTCTGTCCCGCGTGAAGGAGTTCGCGCGTGATGGAGTTCCACCCACATGAAGGACCGCGTGAAGGAGTCCCGCCCACGTGTGAAGGAGTTGTCCCGTCTGCGGAAGAATGGATGAAGACAGGCGCGATCTCCCGCTTGGGCGGAGAGAGCACAAACGAGGCTCTGCGAGTGGACGCCGGCCGCACTCCCGTGCGAAGTCGCGATGAGAGATGCTGCGTGCAGCGACAGGCCGCACGAAGACAGAGATGTTGTGTGCGGCGACAGGCCGCACGAAGAGGAAGGGCTACGTCGGCGGCGACGAGCCACATGAAGAGGAGGTGCCGGCGCAACGACAAGCTGCGCCAAGCAGAGGAAACACGCAACAAAAGATCGCGCTGAATAGAGGAAGATTTCCAAGGTAGAAATTGGATGGTGGGTGAATTAGATAATGCTAATTCTAACCCTAGTCCATGGCTTTGGTACCATGTTACATACCTTGGGATTCTGAGTGTCTAAACGCTCTTGAAGAGGAGATAGATATATAGAGAGAGAACCAGAGCCTCATGGACCACTCAAGTCCTATTGACCAGGCCGTATAGGCCAAATATAGCATTCATATACTTAACACACACATGGCATGATTTGCATTTTGCACTTTTCTATTGACATTTGTGTTTAGGCACTCAATTTTAGTGAAGCAGACACAATAGAACAAGCCTAACTTCATGGCAATCTGGTTTTCAGTTCGTAAATTGAACAAATCACTACCGGTAGAAGCCAGAGACAGAAGGACGATGGCATTATTTCAGCTATATTTTCATTTTTCCAGCAATGCAGTCGGCTTGAAATGGACTAAGACTGAAAGTACCTTGCGTATAAAGAGCGAAAATGCTAGACTCGAGACTGGACACAAATGAAGTCATGGTACAACAAGGAAAAAAAGTACATAAACAACAAAAAAATCACTCCCCTTCTTTTCCTCTCTTTTTTTTTTTTCTCTTTCTCTTTCTTTTTCTTTTATTTTCTTTCTGATTTATCTTTTTCTTCTTTTCTTTTACTAGAACAAATCTGAATCTTGACAAATCAGATTTCAGAAAAGCAATTTACAGTGTGTTTCTCTTTCTTTTCATGGAGCAACAACTAAAAATAGCAACGTAGATTTTTCTGTGTGACACAATCAGATTTTGCAGGTGTTAAACAAAATAGCAGGGATATATTTATATATATATATATGGTCCAGCGAAGATGCATATGGTAGTATGACTGCAATGGAGATATCTATGGTGTAGTGGACATGTATATTGTAGCGGTGATGGCAGCGGAGATTATATGACTGATAGTGACTAAAATGAGACAAGAACTCGAAACTCTAAAAAGTCTAACCCTGAGACTAATGACTCGACTCAACCGATGTAAACCAAACTCAACAAACCTGAACTAAACAATTAGTAAAAGGATCAAAGGGTCTATAGGATTATGGAAAAATAAAGTACTATTTTTTGGCATCTTTGGACTATAGGAAAAAAAAGCAAAAGCTAAATTCTCTCACTGATCAAACCTTGCTCTAAATACCACTCATATGAATTAGGTTTACATCAGTCCAGTCGAAAATATAGTTTTGACGACATGCATATTCGAGATGAATCACCAATAATGTATGACGTCCTCATGCATGTTTTTTTTTCTAGACATTTTAGATGTTTACTAATAAGGTAGTCAGGTGATGTTTTGAGGAGCAAAGCAATCCGTCTGAATGCCATATCAAGTTGATTCATCAGCAATGGTTGAGCAAATAAATGCAGCGAAAAGAACAATAAACAAGAGTGTGATCACGCACCATAGACCTTGAGGGGAATTGATCAGACGGTCGACCAATTCAAAGACAACTTCTTTAATATCCATTTATACGTCTAGATACTCCCGCTGTCTGCTCGGGTGTCGATGCCTGTATATAGTCCCACCTGAAACTTGCAACGCTATAACCATTTAGGCTGTATGGCTAATAGTTTCAACGGCTGATAAGCCAACTGATGTTGTTTTGTTTCTCCCAACGAATGCATTGATTGATCAACAAAATCAAATAATATTTATATCATATATATAGATGTAAGGATGAAAAACAGTCGAAATCGGTCAAAAACGGACTTACGAAATAGAAAACAAAATCGGTTTTGTCCGAACATTTCTATATTTTAGCAATTAAAGAGTATAAAAAATAATTGAAAATGGTGGTGAAACCAGTTGAAACTAACAATTTTTTATGTCTAAAAACGGAACAAAATGTCAAAAACGAAACCGGTCGGTTCGAATATTTCTATGAGCTAACAATTTTTTATCTCTAATCTTGAAATTTAGATTTAGTGGACAACCACATGCTATGAGCTAACTGTAAGGCAAGCAAACAAAGCTCCTAATGCTTGTTCTTTCTTCCTATATATCTAATGTAAAAAATCTTCCTCAAAAAGTGTTTCATTTTGTTGTTATCAACACATATGTGAATTAGTGTTCAACGCATTGGAAAAAAAACATAAGGAACATGTTTGGTAGTTATGCCGAATTCTAAGGCATGCATAGTAGTAGATTAAAAGGACTGAAAAAGTTTGCCTGCAAACTGAGAACTGTATAGCATTCGGTCTCCAACCTATATATTTTTTTTCGCATCTTTGAATATGTCTAACTTTTCAATTTCATTTCTGCTTTCATAGTAGAATGGAGGATTCATTTAATAGCCAGCTAATTGCAATACCTCCACCATCTAGTGGATGATGTTTTCTGTTTTTTTTTTTCTTCAGATAGTGAACCATGGTAATACGCCAAGGTCGGGCGTTCATTCTTGACCACCTCTAAAGTCTCCTTACACCGAACCATTCTTGAACGTCGCCCGTCCTCAGTGTCTGCCATCCCCAGGCATCACGCCAACTAGCAGACTAGAGGTACGTCCTCAGAGAAGCTGATCATCATCTCTCATCCCCAGACATCACACTGACTAGCAGGCCAGAGGTATGTCATCAGAGAAGCTGCTGGCAATTACATTAGCTTTGTACTTTACTATTGTTTTGGAAATTATACAAGTGCCACTTAGCCAGTTACCATGGATCCCTATATGATGGCACCAATGTTTTCTCTGGGGAATAAAAAATAATGGTGCTAAAACAACCTGTCTACTTATGCTCTTGGTGACAAACAACACCACTACAAGAAGAATACGAGTCAACCAACCATAAGTCCATATTTTCAAGTTGCTTTTGAACTGAATCTGAGACCCTACTGTGAAACCAGGCGAGCGCATTACTTTTGTCTTATAATGTTGATCTGTTAGAGTTGTTAGGCCCTAATTCCATAACTCTGATAACAAAGAATATAATATATAAAGAGGTTCTAAGTCCATGAAACAGGTAATGCATCATGCGTTGATACATATTTTTTTTTAAGATATCAACAATACTTTAGCTTTAAAAATTAATAAAGAACTTTTATATGCAAGATACTTCCAACTACACTTTCAGCCATCTTCATACTTCAGTTGCAAGAAGTCAAACGCCACATCTTGGACTTGAAATTTGAGTTATGTTTTTATTATCTTTCTTGAGGACTTATGTAATATTGTTGTTCCAAACCTCGTGATTGCAATATGTTTTTTAATTAATAATACAACAGGCAGCCATACATATATTATCGTGGAATTATGTTTCCCATTGCAACGTCACGGGCATTTACCTAGTTTTAAAACATAGCAAATATATACTTTTTTTCACAAATATATATTTTTAAAGCGAATCCAATAATGCTATAGTTTTGAAGTATAAAAAACGTGCAGAATCGCTCACTCATCTGTGAATAGAGGAAGAATAACACTAGTAAAAGAAACGGTTATCTCATCTCTGGAATATATTTTTGTCATGAAAACATTTGCAAGTTTGAGATGCCAATTGATCTGATAACTAAAAAGAATGTTTGAGACAACACTTATATCACACGGTTTGTAACCGTGTAGGACATTCTGTTTGGAAAGGCAGTCAGAAATGCGTTGGCTGTAACTTGGATGAATAAATCCAACATCTTTTCCCCGATTGTCATTATGCAAAAATGGTTTGGAGGATGGTGTATCTTGCTACTGGTTTAACTCAACCCAGATCTATTAGACATTTATTTGGGTCTTGGCTCTCTGATCAGAATACTAAGATCAGGGATATGATTTGGGTTGGGGTCGCTGCCATATGCTGGACCATCTGGAATACCCGCAATGATATCATTTTTAATAGAATTAAATATAACTCTATCCTGCAGGTTATTTTTAGGGGAACTTATTGGCTACGATTAAGGCACGATTGCAAGTGGATCGACACACAACAAGAACCTACTATCATCGTTGAGCACCAAAATTGAGATGGTTTCTTTACAAAGAGGCCAACGGTGGTTGGAACCACTTATATAGACTATGCTAGCTTTGTGTTCTTTGTGTTCGTTTTTTGAGCACGTAGAGGCCGGATCTTTTATCCATTATCTAAAAAAATGTGTACAGTCTGATATGTTTGGTTACAGAGTTAGAAAAAAGCTGAAGTAGGAAAAATTGTACCCTAGAAAAACTAAATTTTGAAGCACCAACTTGACCAACAAAAGGTCATGTCCCATTTTTTTTCGAACCATAAGGCTTTGGTTTTAGATGCGAAAAATATTTTAAAAATAGGCTAGTGTGCCCGACAACTCCATAAGATGTATCATTGTTTGAAGCTATGTTTTCAACTTAACATATATCACACCTCCATAGTTGAAGCTATATAAGAAGATGACAGGGAAATAAGGGGAAAAACTAAAAATGTGGATGAAAAGTAATATAAAGTAATTAGTAACTAAGGCTTATCACAACTGTAGAGAGAAGATAAGAAAAATATTTGTATAAGAATTGTTTTGAGCATACAAAGATGATGCATGCCACAATGCGAGACCATATATACTCCATCCGCCTCCGTCTCAGTGTCAAGGGCGCGGTGCCCAAGGTAGCAAGCCCCCGACTACGGAGTTTGTAGTTGCGGTCTGTTGTCACCAAAGAGGTTATACCCCCACGCCATCTTCGTCAACAGGGTTATGCCCCCTTGTCGCCGGCATAGTTGAGAGGGAGAGGAAGAGGGAGAGACAAGATTGATAATTCTCAGCTTAACTCCCATCAAGGTTCGATTACAGGATATATATGGCCCTTGGCCTAACCAATCACTCCTAAACTTAAGGACTATCAATGGAAACAAACAACCAAATCTCTAACTTTCTATCTTAGCCACTCACGGTGGCCTCCTTCTCAGCCGCGCGACCAATGTGCTCTGTGGCTCGGTGCACGTCCCTGGCCTGACAGTGCCTAGTGTACGTGCGCCCCCACATGACATCTCTCCCCTCCTCAAGAGGCAGCTCATCCTCGAGCTGGAACTGTGGATACTTGGCGCTGAATGTGTCGGCGTCCTCCCAGGTGGCCGATGCTGCCGAGGCCCCCTTCCACCGACCGGGGACCTAAGCGCGCCGCGCGCTGCACGCCTTAACCGCTGTTTCGGCTCCGGGCGACCGCGCCATGGTGGGACAGGGAGGCGGTGCGGTGGAGCTTGCGGAGGCGAGCCGTGGAACTTCCGGAGGAGGCCGATGTGTAAGACGTTGTGCAGCCGAGCTTGGGGCGGAAGGGTGAGGCGGACAGCAACATCGTTGATGAGCTCGGCGACACGGTAAGGCCCGTAGAAGCGTGGCTTCAGCCTTGTCCACGGCCACGGGCGGGGACGCGGCCGCGGCTGCCCGTGGTTGAAGGAGAGCTCAATCACCCACCTAGTAGGTGACCGGCCGATGGACCCGGTCATATTGGAACTTTGGACCGCCCCGTGCCTGCCGAGCCGGTGTAGATGTCCTCCGAAACTTCGGGCGCTCCTCCATGGTCTTGGCAACAGCAACCACCCGCATGTCGCCCGCTCATACGACGGATGGATGGGGGATCGCGGCTGTAGACGACGCGGAACGGCGTCTCCCATAGCGACGACTGGAACGTGCTGTTGAAGATGTATTCCGCCCAGGGAAGCTAGCACAGCCAATCGCGCGGCCGGTCACCTGTAAGACAGCGCAGGTACATAACGATGACCTGATTAGCGGACTCCGATTGCCCATCTGACTAGGGATGGAAGGTCGTTGTCATGTACAACTTGGTGTCGCCCAAATGCATTAGTTCGTGCCAGAAGTTGGAGGTGAACACCGGGTCGCGATCCGACATGATGGACCGTGGCACGCCATGGAGGCGGACAATGTCGGGCGAAGAACGCTTGGCCACACTCTCGCGGAGTATGGGTGCGCGAGGGGATGAAGTGGCAATACTTGCTGAACCTATCAACAACCGGGTCGATGATGACGGACTTGCCCCGTGCGTGCGGCGTTTTTCGACGAAGTCCGGGCAATGTTCGTTCGCACCCCATCCGGCACTAGCGGCGTAGAAGAAGACCCACGGGATGGAGGTGTTCGATTTGTAGCACCGGGCACGCCCGTGCCAAATCATGCACCAACTATTTCATGTTAGGAAATGAAAGTCACACACCGCGAACGGTGCGAGGGTGCGTGAACGCCTTCGTGTACCTCCTCGTGGACGGCCACCCTGATCGAGAAGAGTTGACGCGGAGGGAACGTACAACCGCACGCTGTACTGGACCGTCCCGTCGACCAGTGCCCACGACAGTGTCCTGGAGCCAGCGCGGATCTTATCGTGCAAGGCGACGAGGGCCGGGCCGGATGCTTGCGCCGGCATAGTTGTTCGATGAAGTCAAAGCATGGTGTGGACAACACCAAGGCCGTGTTTTCCTCCGGTGTCCCTACACGGTAGGGGCATTTGCCTTGGCGTTGGCATGCCCCGCTTGTACTCGACGGCAAAATCAAAGCCCGAAGCTTCCCGGATCCAATGATCTTTGGGGAATCGTCGACGGCCGTGATCCAAAGGTACTTGAGGCTTGTAGGCGTAGTGGTCGGTTTTCACGAGGAAGCGGCGCCCCCACAAATGCGACCTCAATCGGGTGGTTGTCCCGGACCAACACCACCCCAAAGCCATGCGACGGTGTCGCGACTTTGACGATGAAGGTCTTGGCGAAGTCCGGCATGGCGAGGATCGGGCGCCGAGGTCACCGCATCCATGAGTGCGGCAAACACCGCAGCAGCCTCTTCCGACACGGAGAACCCTTCATTCTTGAGGAGGGCGGTGGCGGGGCAGCGATGGTGCCGTAGTTGTGCACAAACTTGTGGTAATAGCCCGCCAAGCCGATGAAGCCGCGAACCGCCCACGCGGAGCGTGGGTCGGCGATCCCCGCACGCCTGCACCTTGGCGAATCCATGGCGACGCCGGGTGGCGTAGACGACGCGTGCCAGAGGTACGCGACGGACGACGCCCGCGAACGTGCATTTGGCACGCTTGAGGAAGAGCCGGGTGCGCCGCAGCTCACCAAGACAGCGGATGTGGCGCAGAGGTCCGCCCACATTTTGTTGTAGATCAAAATGTCGCCAAAAACACAAGAACAAATCGGTGAAGGAACGGCCGTAGGATGTCGTTCATCGGCGCTGAACGTGGTCGGGCGTTGCCGCGGCCGAAGGCCATGACCCGACCAGAACTCGTAGAGGCCGTCATGCGTCCGGAATGCTTGTCTTTGTGGATGTCGCCCGGCCGGATGCGGACACAGTGATAGCCGGACGCAGTCGAGCTTGGTGAAGAAGCACACCCCATGGAGCTCGTCTAGTAGTTCGCCGACGACGGGAATGGGGAAGGCGTCCTTGACCGTTGAAGATCTCTAGTTTGGTTTTGGCTAATTAGTGACACCTAAGGACTAATCTCTCGATCGAGTGTTTGATTAGATTGGAGATTGGTCGCGGGGAGTTGGTGCATGGTGATCATGGAGGATGGATCGAGGTGATCCAAAAGATGATCAAGCATGCAACTCAGTGGAGTTTCGGAGATCAATTGACCCCAAGGCAAAGGTATAACCATAGGGCTTTTGATTTCACACTCAAGACACCATAGAGAGTGTGAGTGATTATAGGATTGATAAGTCGTAATATAAAGAGGGGGAAACTATCGCATATATCGATCCTCATGTGCCTTTAGGTTCAAAATTCATATGCATGCATTCTAACCTAAAGAGCTAACTCCGTACTTGTCGAAAATGTTTTCAAAATGCTAACACATGGTGTCGGGTGTTCTTCGATGTGTCGGCAACAAGAAACAAGTGACGGAAGTCGGATTGGAGCAAAGGCGAAGAAACGGCAACACAACGATGAAATTTCGCAGCTCAGAGGCGACCGGAAGCATGCAGGATCGACCGGACGCACCGGTGTGTGGTTCCGGTCAAAAGAAATGTAAAGCATGTTTTCGTGGTTGATCTCGGGAGTGACCGGACGCATGCATCGGAAGCATGCACCGGACGCCAAGTTATTCCCCGGCCGGATGCATGCAATGGGGTTCTAAATTTGGCATGTTGGGTTTGTCGGTTGTGACCGGACTCATCGACCGGACTCATGCATGAGTCCGGTCGGCGATCCTCCTGGCCGGCCCGCAGAATTGCATGTTCCTCCTCAACGGCTCCATTTCGTGGTAGAGCCTATTTATACCCCTTTGGCCGGCCATTGCTCTCTCTCTTGGTCATTTGAATCATTGTGAGACGGTTGGTTTCTTGTTTCCCTTGGAGACACCGCTCCTAGCCGGCTTGGTGAATTGGTGGAGGCATTGGCAAGAGTTGGTGATTGTTCTTGGCTACCTCCGGGCGATTTGTGAGAGGATCACGCACTCCTCGTCTAGAAGACAAAGTGCAAGGAATACATTGCTCGTGTCTTGGGTACCTCACTTGTGAGTGGTGTGTTGAGGCTAGCAAGGGCACCACCTAGCTGAAACACCATCCTTGTGTTGGTCGACACAACCGGAGACTAGCTTGTCGGTGTACAAGTGAACTCCGGGTGAACAAATCGACTTGTTCATTGTCTCGGTGTTTGGATCATCACCTTAGAGTGATTGATAGTTCATCTTCTTCCCGTTGATTGATTGATATCCTCTACACGTCGGTATATCGAGCTCACTCTCTTGCTTTTACATTCCTAGTTTATATTGTGTAGAGAGCTAGCTTTGCTTTGTTTAGTTGTTCTTGCTAGCCTAAGGATCATATTTAGGATTGCTCACTAGTTAGAGTAGTGACATAGCAATTGAGTGACATAGAGATCATAGAGTATATTTAGAATTGTCACTAGAGGCTTGCAAGACAATAGAGCTAGTGCAAACCGCTATTACGCTTGTTATTTTACTAACCGGTTTGCTTAGTTGAATTTGTAGAGAAATTATATAGGCTATTCACCCTCCCTCCCCCCCCTCTAGCCATCTAGGACCTTACAACCGTGAGCTCATTGAGCGCCACAGAAGTCAACGCAAAATGCCACAATCCGGCCCAAATTTTGACGAGGATGACCGGGGACAAGAACGCGCAGTCACTGCGGCGAACTATGCCCTACCCGATCATGGCGGCACATTGCCACTCCAACTCATCTTTGTGGGCCACCGGGTATACAGATGGGCGGACAACCACCGGCAAAGACGCCCGCTGAGGACGATGTTTTGATCCCCTCGCACAAGCGGTGGTAGATTCCCACAACTCGGCGAAGATGCCCACAAAGACGGACAACAACTTGTCGAGAAGGGCAGCCGGGGACGCGGTGGCGGTGAGGAGCGGCTCCCTACGCATGGCCACGTCCAACCAGCGGACCGCCTTGTCCTGGCGCGTTAACAACATGGTCCGCGTGGTGAAGTCCTGCACCGGTCGGTCCCCTGGTGACCATCCATTGCGTTCCTAGGACCGGATCATAACCAAATGAGCGGCATGACATAGAGGTCGACGCAAAGTCCTCCCCGGTCATGGAGATGGGTGCCGACCCGAAGCACACGGGGCCCGAAATCCACTCGCCATTCGCCACCGTGGCGGTGAGGTGCGGTTGGAGTGGACGGCAATGAAATTATGTGTGGATCCGGTATCGAGGAGGGCGGTGAACGTCGCGGCACCCGCGGATACCCTGACACATCATATCACGAGATCGACATACCCGTGGATCGCCCGCAGTGGTTAGATGTGGCATCCGGATCGACCTCGCCAATGGCGGCCTCGTCCGTCCGTGATATCCATGCCGCCCGATGGAATATCCGGCCCGGGACCCGGGCCAGACCTCGGGAGTAGGGCTCATTGCGGTTATAGACAGGCCGAGGTGGCGCCATTTCGCCTGCTCCTCGGCCGAGGCGCCTCACCGGTGGGTCGCCCTGATCCCGAGGCATGAGGAGTGCTAGAGGTTGCGCTGGGGCGCCGGGAGCGCAGGTTGCGCCCCCGGGGCCCGGGAGCACGGGCGTGGTGCCGGGGGCCACAGCCGCACGCCGGCGCTGCAGCCCTGGCCGCGTGCTGCAGCCTTGTCGAGCTCCATCAGCTCCGCGGTGCGCCGACTCATGGCCGCCGCGAGCGTCCTCCGGGTTGTGGATACGGACCCCGTGGCTCAGGGGCGGAAGGAGACCGCCCATGAAGAGTTGGACCCACTAGGCCTCATCCAGCCTACCCGCGGGGAAGGAGAGCCCGGAAATAGTTGGAGTAGAGGGGAAAGTCCAATTTCTGGAATTTGGGTGGCCGATCGATGTTGTGTTGGCCTTCGGGACGGCCGCCGGCCTCCGACAACGAGGCGGACTTCGCCTTCTTCATGTCCGTGATGTCGGCCTTCATGGCCGCCATATCCGTGGGCGAGGGACCGGATCATCTTGGCGAGGTCGGTGAGGGTGTGTTCCCCCATGGCCGGTGTGCTCGGGCGTTGGTAGAAGGTGGTGATGAGGAGGGGCTGAGTGGCGGTGCGGCGGCGGGGAGGAGGTGCGGCTGCGGTGGAAGATTGGGAGGAGTGGGTGGGTGAGGATCAACGCGTGACTGTGATACCCCCCGGTTGTCAAGGGCGTTGGTGCCCAAGGTAGCCGGCCCCGACTACAGAGTTCGTAACGCGGTCTGTTGTCACCGGCAGGGTTATACCCCCCGCGCCGTCTTCGTCGACAGGGTTATGCCCCCTTGTCGCCGGCTTAGTTGACAGGGAGAGGGAGAGATAAGATTGATAATTCTCAGCTTAATTTCCATCAAGGTTCGATTACAGGATATATATGGCCCTTGGCCTAACCAATCACTCCTAAACTTAAGAACAATCAATGGAAACTAACAACTAAATCTCTAACTTTCTACCTTAGCCACTCACGGTGGCCTCCTTCTCAGCCGTGCGACCAGCGCGCTCTGTGGCTCGGCGCACGTCCTGGCCCGACGGCGCCTAGTGTACTTGCGCCCCCACGTGAGAGTCTGTCCTAAAAAGATGGCACATATTGTTTTCTAAGATTCAATTATAAGTATGATTTATTTTATAAACAACAGTATCAACATTTATGTTTCTAAATAGGTGAACTATGAAACATATTACATGACTAGTCTGATGATATTTATTTTCTATCATAAATGTTAGTATTTTATGTAGATTTGGCCAAATTTGAAATTTTTAACTTCTTACAAAACCAAGATGTGCACTTTTTTTGGGGCGAGGTACATGGAAGCATATGGATAGCGGCCACCATAATAATTCCCGATGTTTTGGAATCTTTGTAAACATTTCTTAGAAAGAGATTTGCTACAGTGCTAAGAAAAAGAACCACTAATAATTCCCAATGAGAAGCATGGATAGCAACGACCATAATAATTCCTGAATTTTTTTATCCATTGATTTTTTAAAAGAAAATATTATGCAACTGTTTCTGCCCCTTCTGACTGCACACAGCTAGCTAAGTTTTTAAAAGGTTCTCAGCTAATGAGCTAACAAAATATAAAGGAAAACAAGACACAAACAAATTTAAAGATTTACACATAGCAATGAGAATATCAAGGATGCTAAGTTATAATTGTGTTGAATATATTTCAGAATTCAAATAGAAATATAATTTTGCTACGTAGAAGCCGTGGGCCTATTTAATTGTTTAGCACATTATGAAGTTGTGAGCTATTCATACCTGGTAAAATTAAATAAAAAAACAGACAGCCAACACGTAAACCCCTAGCTAAACAGGCCACGCACTGCAAGCCACAAAACTCTCCATAATTTCAGGAAATCAAAGATCCTTGAGGCACACTGGTGGGCCTAAACTGCAAAAAGAAAATAAATAAAATTTCAGTCAACGCAAATGCAATTAGCATAGGAAATGAAATTTTCCCACTGCAACGGAATGAGGTTCAGAATATAGTTCAGAATTCTATTTAATTGTTTAGATTATGAAGTTGCGAGCTATGTGTACCTGGTAAAACTAAAAAAAGGGAGGGAGACAGAGAAAGCCAAACGATAAATCCGTAGCTAAACAGGCCACGCACAGCAAGCCACAAACCTCCCCATAATTTCTGGAAATCAAAGATCATTGAGGCACACGGATGAGCCTAATCTGCAAAGAAAGTAAAACAAAAAATCAGTCAATGCAATGGAGATAGCATAGGAAATCAGTTTCTCCCATTGCATAGGTCATTCTCAATGAGGTTCACACCGATGTGTCATCGCTAATAATCCAAGTACCAACAACACTAGCTGTACAATACTGTATGATATGGTAATTTAACGAAGTTCTATTAAAACTGTACCTGGTTTCTGACAAGCCAGCATCGTGCCCTTTCACTCAAGGAGACTGCCAATATTATAACGTGAGATGTCAATGCCACAGCGTTGAGAGATAGCAAGAACCAACAGGAGGTATGAGGTGCTGCCACAAGAAAACTGACCACCCTGCTTGCACATACAGGAACTATGTCTATGTGTGTGTGTATATATATATACAACCATATTATGGGTGTTCTTTGTCATACAGCTGATGGCATGGACAAGTAAGGAATGATGCTGCATTGTCTTTTTGAGAAAGCTCGACAAGCATGCAAGCCATGTTATGATGCGATGATGCAGGGCACAAGCAAAAGAACAGAGGAGGAGGACACTGCTTTTGACCTCACCAGTCATCAGGGTATAAAGGAAAGGTAAAGAAACGCGTGGTATTGCTGTGTTGGAGAAGAGATGCCCGGCCGGTCTGCTGGCGATTTGATTTGACGGGGCATGGCGGCCATTGGTTTTCTGAAATGTAAATCTGCCCGAGCTTGCTGGAGACAACTACAGATGGAATCCTACAGCTAGGCTGGATCTCCTGGAGTGGGCGGCGCGTGACGCTAGATGGAATCAGCGGAGCTGGAACAGCGTGACGCTGCGGCAGTGGGCGGCGCGTCACTGGGATCAAGCGGTGCGGTTGCGCGGCGCTAGAGCTAGGGTTGTGCGCTGGCGGCGGCCCGCTAAGGTGGGCTGAACCTCTGGATGAGTGTTGCACGAGATTTTTTTTATTATTATTACACAAACGTACTGGACGAGGATTAGGACAAAAAATGTAAATAGGCCCACTGGGCCTCCATCACGAACGCCAAAGTTGAAACGGAATGTGAGGGCAAATCCAGCCCAGCCCCAGTCCTTTCTTGCCATAACGCCGTAGGCCCAACACTTATCATCCACGCCAATTAGGCCGGCCCTTCGTATTTCTCGGCCCACTCGACAGACAAACGCTCACGCTCACGCGGCCCATGCGGGTTCTAATTCTGTTCGTTGCGCGACCCAAACGGAAGGTTCCACATCCAAATCCAAATCCGCCGCCCGGCTCCTCCAACGTCTCGTCTCCTCGTTTCAAAAAAAAAAAAAAAAAAAAAAAAATCGTCTCGTCTCCTCCGCCGCCGCTCATCCCCTCCTTTCGAGATCCACAGCTCGCACCCCCGTCTCCTCGACTCGACCTCACCAGCGAGCACCCACCAGTCACACGCACCCAGATCGAGAACGGAGACCATTCCCCACGGCATGGCTGCGGCGGACGGGGGCGACGCCCCGATCGCGGCGTTGGCGCGGTGACCAAGGGCGACGTCGTGCTCAAGCACATCTTCCTCAACGCGCCCCCGCCGGAGGCGGCCATGCGCGGGGCTGCTGGCGGACGAGGGGTGGGGCAGGACGGCGAGGAGGAGGACCCGCTGGTGATGGTGGGGCGGCACCCCGAGTGCCACGTGCTCGTCGACCACCCCAGCGTCAGCCGCTTCCACCTCGAGCTGCGGTGCTGGCGTCGACGGAGGCTCATGACCGTCACCGACCTCCACTCCGGTGAGACGCCACCCGCTCTGTTTCCCCTTCCCCTTCCTGGCTTGCTCTGCATCCGCGTGTTGAGCTCGTGATCCCGGCGCTACTCGATTGATCCGATTCCGCGGACTGGGCTGGTCTGTTTGAGTTCGTTTCAATTGATTCGTGCTAGTTCAACTGTGGCGTATGCTATTTGGGGATTTTACCACTTGGATCGTTTCGGGATGGGATCAACGCTGCCTTGCTCCTTGCGGATTTGGGTTCAGATTTTTTTTTGCCCCAACGAAATTTCCTACAGAATTCTAGTGTAGCAATCCCAATTTCGACTGAAACGATGAGGAAGCTAACTCGGCGTTTCCCCATCGTTGGGGTCTTTGTTTGATGCAGTGCACGGGACATGGGTGTCGGGGCGACGAATCCCACCCAACACGCCGGTGGATCTGGCCAACGGTGACACGCTACGCCTTGGGGCCTCTAAACGGGAGTATAGGCTGCACTGGCTATCGCTGAGTGAGGCATTTGAGATGGAGGATCCGTTGTACATGCCATCGCTCCCTGAGGAGGACAAAGAGAAGCCCCATGTTAAGGTAGCAACTACAGGGATTCAGTGGACGTGGAGACCCATCAGGTTTGTTTACAGCAAATCAGTATTACTGAATACCGGAAAATATTGTATGAAATGCTTATGAGTATGTTTAGAGCTGCATTCCATGTTTATTGATTTGATAGCCTGAAACTCAGAGTGGTAACTGATGTATTTTTTTATTTTTGGGTATTACTATGGTTATGTATGATCTGCTTTGCATCCAACTAATGGACCTGCTAAGTTGCAAATTCAAATGCAGCAATGTTAATTGCCTCAATTGTTTCCAATATTTGATGTGGTGATTAGTTCTTCCACAGTAGTAATTCTTGTATGCATGTTATATGAATATAGTCTTATTTTCAGATCCACTCTACTCTACAGGATTCAATCAGCATTCTCTTAGTTGCTTACTCTCCCATTTGACGGTACCTAATTCCTATAATATTATCAACTTTTACTCATGCCTTGTGAATGCTGCATGCCTGCCTGATGCTAAATTTGATTGAACAATAATTTTGTTTCCTAGATGAAAATTTTCATTCTGTACTGCTATAAATTGTTATTATTTGGGCACTTCATGCCAGGTGAAATACATTGTGCATGTGCATAGAACCATAGAATACAAGTGCTAACCTCTGTTTGGTACATATTATTTTCTATGCTCCTGATTCTGTTGTGCTAAGTTAAATTTCTCTGAGATGACATTCCAGTTGTTTGTTTGCTTAGTTTAACAAATGATTTTTTTAAAAAGCCTGGGGGTGTTTTTACCGCCGAGTTTTTTCTAGCTTAACAAATGGTTTTTAATGGTAGGTGTACGTAATTTAAATAGCTTGTGTCATACAACCGTTTGTGCACATATGAATTCTCTTGTCTGCTTCTCTGAATGTCGTATTTCACAAGTCAAACAATCTGTTCTTGCAATTATTTTTGTATATTGAAGTCAAAACATATCAACACATACTTGGGTTGTCCATTATATAAACCAAATTTTCTAACCTTAATTTGGTTGTAAACCAAGTTTAGATTGCACCAGCACAAACTATGTGATGAGCTGACAATATATATCCATTATCTAATTCCACTTGTAAACATGTATGTTAGTTCTTTGGTTTTCAGTATCTTTGGGTGTTACTGTTCTTTTCATGTCTTCAATTGTTTACATGAATTATATTGTTCTGTTGTTTTTTCTTCCTTTTTTTTTTTTTTGTCATAAGATTTTCAACTTTGGATCTATTTTCTGAAAATGATAGCTAACTGTCTGATCTAATATCTAGGATACAAGTGAACAAATTGTGTCAGAAGACATTACAGTTCCAGCCAAAGTGGCCCCTCAGCACCTCCACTGTCTGACTTTGTTCATCCTTTTTTTGCAGAAGAGCCTTCACTTTACCAATTTCATGAGAAAAGAGATGGAGTACCAGAGGAAAAGTTGGTTGACAAGAATCAAATTTCAGAATCTTTTGGTTCAGTGATCATACAGGAAATGCCAGGCACACTCACAAATGCTGGAAAATCAATCCAGTCAGACAAGCAGGATGCCTCAAAGAAAATGTCCAAGAGGTCCAAGTTGAAGTCCGTCAAATCACTTCATGTTGACACAGGCAGGAGCAGGGATAGAAGCAGCACTCTGAGCCGTAGCATTCAGAAGGGAGACCAAAATGAGATTCTTGTATGTTCTCAGAACTGTGAGACAGAATGTGCTGCCTGTATAGCCTTATTTGGTATTTCTGAGGTTGAAAGAGCTGAAGAAAAGGAAGAGTTGATTGCTGAAATTAAGGTTGACATGAATCCCCAGTCAGCATGATCATGGAAGGTAGTATGAAACAGAGAAAACCTGAGAATTATATCCCACAAGATCCTTTGCATTTCAAAGATGATGCATTCACTGACCAAGAAATTCCACAATGGGATGGTGCTACTGTTCATACAGAATCTGTGCTTGGGTCAGAAAATCTTATAATGACAGAAATGAAGGGCGATGGTTTGAACCATCTTAACTTCGAGGAAGCTCTCTTAGAAAACAAGAATATGGACCCAAATAAGGTTGCTAAGGGTCCTGGGAACTGTCTGCTTGAAGGACCATTTGTGGGAATCTATTTGACAATTTGGATACTGAAGGAATTGAAGAAGATGAAGAGATCTGCCCACTGGACAAAGATGAAATCACCCCCAATGTATCAGGTAACATAATAATTGAGAGGAGCCCTAGAGGTCTCAAGCCTACCATTTCCCAACAGTTGATGGATTCCATTTCCCCCCTCTCAATTTAGATCATGACAACTTTTCTGAAAATGAGAACTCCAAGTTGAACACTGGAGATGATCAGATGAAACCAAATGAACCTGTGTCTGAGAATCTTAACCCATTAATGCCCATTTCACATATGGAATTCAAAGATGATATGGAAAATTCCGTGCGGTCTCTGGGAAAGTCTGAGGCTATGTCCCCTGTGAGGCAGGAAAATCTGTTCGGCAAGGAGAATGTGACTCAAGCCTCTAAGATGAAGACCAATGTTAGAAGAGTCCTTGGTACAACCGTACAAGGATGGATAGTTCAGTGTCAGCAGCAAATGCTTCAAATAAGAAAGAAGTTCTTGGGTCGAGAGTGGGGATAATTCAGTGTCAACAGAGAATAGTTCAAATAAGAAGCAATGCAGTGAATTATCATCGAAGTCTGAAAAATTCCACACAGTATATTCTGATGTTTTTCTATTCAGATAAGGAAAATTTGACCCCTATATCTTCAGGAGGCATGAAAGCAAGGAAGTGTTTCCCCAAGGGCCTCTCAGTTGACTTAGATCAAGATCAGGAAGTATTCTGCTCAGACAAGGAGAATTTGACACCACTATCTTCTGCAGCTCGGAAAACAAGGGATATGTCTGAAAACGGTGCACGTGTTGAAAGTGCAATCACGAAGAAAATGATTGCTGATAGGCTGCCCTTCCGGACTCTTCTGTCAAATTCTCCTTTGAGACCTGCTTAGCTCGCATGATTGTACCTGTGCTGTTGCTAGGCCAGCTGAAATTGCTCCTGATGAGTTGGTGATCAAGTTAGAAGATAAATTCAACAGTCTTTCAGTAAGTTATTGGAGTGATTATATCTGTATTCTCTATATGAATGCCTTTTCGTTTTAGCATCGCATCTGACATGGTCAATATTTATGTTGGACAGTGTAATAACCAAGAATCAGGTATTGCTGGACAAGGTATGAAAGCCTGAACCATGGTGGCTAATACAGACAGTCTTCTTGATGACGAATCCAGGAAGGCTATTATGCTATTAAGAGGCTTAAAAAGGAACTCATCTGTTCATACCAAGGATTGGTAAGTTCAGAGCAAATACAATCACCAAACTTTGTGAAGCTTGAACAAATGCTTGCTTGCACACATCATCTATTCTGTTGTTTGTTTGCTTATGGTAGTGAATACTTAAGAATGTTGTCAACTGAAAGTTGCTTATTTCTGCGTTTCTTTCCATCTTAACTGTCCTTTCAGGCTGTTAGTGTTAACTGATACTTCATGCACTTTGAATGCTAATTCTGCCCATTATACTAATCTGTTGCCTATGATACTCAAATCTCCATCGAACAGTCAATCTATGATTATAATGTTAACAACTTAAGGCTGCTAGCTTCTGCATTTTTACATCCTAACTGTCCTTGTAGGCTGTCTGATGTTTCATGTGCTTTGAGTGGCTAATTCCTCCCATTATACTAGTTGGTTTAATGGTTTAATCCACCTTGCCTGTGATATCCTCCCATTAATTATGTTGTTTGATTGCTTACTGTTGCCTATGATACTCAATACTTCACAATAGTCAGCCTATATAACATCTTTTTTTTGCGAGCAACCTATATAACAACTGGAGGGGGCTTCTGCATTATTAACATCTTAACTGTCCTGTCAGGCTGTTAACTGATGCTTCGTGTACATCGAATGCTATTTCCTCCTATTTTACTAACTGGTTAATCCATCTTGCCTGTGATATCTGCATTGCGTCCCCTGTTCGATTGTGGCACAGATCTACTGAATTACTACTTATGTGTGCTACTTCCAGTTGCTAACTGAAGTACTACCATCCTCTTTACCATCGCAACAGTGATCAGGGAGTTGGATTCCATGAAGCAACGGGAGGGCCTGTTCCGACGGTCAACAAAGGCTACCACCATCCTGCAATGGATCGAGGAGTGCATGGCAACAGATAGCTGGTGGATCCATGTCCAGACTCCAGAGCTCGGCCGACATGTTCCCGGTGGCACCAACCCCACCCGCGGCCCCTTCCGCGCAGCGCATCGACGAGGAGATCGATATCGGCTCCTTCAACACGATGGCGGCGTTCTTCTCCACCTTCTCCCCACGCAGCAGCTCTGCGCTAGCGGACATCGTCTCTCCCAGGCCAGAGGACCGCGTCCTCGACTGCGCCCTCGTCTTCAGCAGGCTCCGGAACGGCGAGAAGGTCATCGTCCTGTCCAACAGCGTCACGCTCAAGATCAAAGCCATGGCAGAGGTACGTACGGCCACCGTGCACCATCATGCATTCAGTCATTCATGATGATCAGAGCATGTCTGCTTTCTGCTGGGCATTGGAAGTTTTAAACTGAAACTGGTTGCGTTGCACGCGCAGGGCTTGCCTTGCCAGGGAGCCAAGGAGTTCCGGGAGTCGCTGATGGACCCGTCGTCGAGGCGGTTCATGTGGCCGGGGCGGATTCATGAAGTGGCAAGAGCTGACGCGGCGCACGTGTCATGTGGTTGTGATAAGGACGGGCACGGGTGGCAGTAGAATAATGGTCCGGATATGTACTCCGAGCAGAATCTTACTGTCGAGGAATGTTTTTGCGTGTCGAAAAATTGGCGTGCCATACCAGGGGGCGTTGTAGCCTGTTGGGGATCGCGTGAAGCACCGCAAAGCTGGACTCAGATCCGTGCGCGCGTGTGCCCGTGGTTGGATAACCTAGCCCCGAGCAGTGTCTTTCCCTATCGCAGATCTGTTCGTTCCTGTTGAATGGGTCAGCTGGCTGCACAATTGACACCCACGCGCCAGACGCGACGCAGCGGCTAGGCTACGGAACCAGTCAGTCAACTCAATTCATTTCCTTGCCCACGGAAGGCAAATTAAAGGCACTGTTTGGTTTAGGGACTTTTTTAGTCTTTGGGACTAAAAAAAGTCTCTTTTAGTCCCTACTTAAATCAAACAGGGAGGGACTTTTTTTAGATTTTTCCTCTATTAGTCCCTAAAAGACTCTTTTTGGAGGACTTTTTATTACCCTGGGACTAAAAAAAGTTTAGTCACTATCAACCAAACAACACCTAAAGCTCCTCTCAAGCCCATCAGGCCACATGTGTTGTCCTGAATGGCTGAATTTCGCATACCAGTAGGAAACTAGTGATGCATTCTCGTTATCACAATTGTTATTTTTATTTTTTAAATCTATACCTACTATTAAAACACGAAAATTTCTGCCACTTTTTTTTTCACCACCGTTTTCTTTCACCTTCCCTCCTTTCTTTATCTATATCTGTACCGGACTCTTTTCTCTTCCAACTCTTTTTTTTCCCTTCCACCTCTTCCTTCCGTACATAACTGAGAGTCTCCGTGTTGGAAAAAAATTTTTCTACCTCCGGCTCCATCCGTGATTGACTCAGACATGTACCGAAGGACTTTTCCAACTCAGTAATACGAGATCAAAACAAATTGAGGTGACCCTGCACGAGATCGAGTCAAAATAAAGCACAGATCAAGCTAAAACCAAATCAAAACCAACACGGAACCACCTAACAGTTGGTTTCTCGCCAAGACGCGGATCTCGGCTGCACCCATGAGGAGTGCGGGCGCGGAACACACAAATCAACGACGGCTGCCGCTCTACCGAGGACGCGCCGGTCTACCGGGGACGGACGGCTAGGTGTCTCGGCAGCTGGGGAGACCACCAGCGCAGCCGCCACTGCCCGGACAGGCTCTGCCCACTGAAGCCCTCCAAGCCGAGCACCGCGGACGTCGACATCCCCACGCCACCATGGAGCTTCTCGTCGGACAGAGACCACTCGCCATTGGCACCCGGTGCACGTGCCCCCTCGGCTTCCCCTTGCTCCTTCTCCCCTATTTTCTTTTCTCCACTCTCCCCCTCTTAGCCACTGGGAACGACGACCAGATGACGACGGGCATCTCGTGACCGAGTGGCACATCCCTTCCCCGCCGGCCCCACATGTCACAGGCACCCACCCTCTCCCCTTTCTCTTGTAGGTGCGGTGCACAAGAATAAAGGGAGGAAAGCAGCAAGACCCAGATCGGTCCAGGGAAGAGTGGACCGATTCCATGGCATAGTGCTTGCCATCCCATGCTGCTGACCCCATGAATAAACAAATGGATTTATGTAATTCCTAATGAGGGCTTTCCTATGAAAAATCAAGATAGGTTTCCTGTCATAATCATTGGCAGATAGAATAATTATTTATACATTAGCAAAAAACTTATGGAGG
Source organism: Hyparrhenia diplandra (assembly GCA_015847255.1). Classification (NCBI taxonomy): domain Eukaryota; kingdom Viridiplantae; phylum Streptophyta; class Magnoliopsida; order Poales; family Poaceae; genus Hyparrhenia; species Hyparrhenia diplandra. The sequence continues at coordinate 257,584 of JADLZK010005305.1, read as the reverse complement.
TCAAGACAAATTGAAATATGCATAGAGTATGATCATTAGATAAATTTCAAAACGTCTCATATTCAAATAAACCGAGTTAGAGCACTGAGTGCCACATATTTGTTGGATGAAATTTCGAGCTACATGTCATTTAGAAAAACCATGAAAAATATTATATCTCCCGTTTGCAACGCACGGGTAAATTTGCTAGTAAAAAAAAAAAAAGAGAAGACTACTCGTAGTTGCACACCTGTGTTGGGTTTACCGCACGCCCATAGCTGGAATCTTGTAGGAGTACGACTAATGTACGGGTACCGTGTGTTATGTTTTAAACTTTTATAGCTTGCCTTAACATCGCACGATTTATGTAAACCTAGATGCGGTTTGTGCTTATGTTAAAGCTACGAGGCCAAAGAACCGCAGTGAGTGCCTGCTGTAGTAGTAATAGTTGTACTACTACTACTGGTGCATAGTGATGCATACTACTGCACACACGGTTTTGACTGATCACTGACTTACTGATCAGCGCGTATGCATGGAGGTTTCCGGGTCAACGGGTCCGATGACTTGACGTTGGGACCTCAGTCACGCGAAGCCCCGATCGAAGCTTCTGATGATGAAACAAATCCAAGACGTACGGTCGCGGGCACATTTATGTACACTTGCATTTGGTTCACCTCAACTCAATGCAATTAACCAAAGAAACGTGTTTTGCCTCGCTAAATCCATGTTACCAAGACTCACGAGATCATCACCGATCAGCAAGTGCACGTAGTACCTACTCCTATACTAGCTACTACTACACACACTCACTTGATCCGGCCGGTGGTGGCTAGCTCGACCCTTTGTTTCCTGCCCCTAGTATTAGTATGTAGATCGCTGTGGTAATAAAATTCGTGCATCCATGTAGTCCGTCGTGTAATATATCTCATTCGACCATTCAAAAACTGTAGTAAATATAAAGGATTTTACAAGACATAAGAAAATATTTTTGTAGTATATACATATAGTAGAACAAGTTTGGTTGGTGTTGACACCGAAAATGGCTGGACGTATTTTTTAGATGTTTGAGCATGTCAAGCTAGTCATGAACGTGATTATAACGATGGCTAGGCGACCCCTCCGTCAACTCCCCTGACCACTCCACGCAAGCTTGCCAACCACTCCGAACAGCTTGCCGACCCTGAGAAGCAGTTACGACGTCGTTGCACGTTCACGTAGGATATGGAAAGCAAGATCAAGGCAAAAGGAGGTATTCATACACGTACAGCCGAGTAACATAAGTTGGCCGCGATATTATGTTTGGTCAATATATGGCAAGTTTCAAGTACAAGACAAGGGAGTTCTCGATTATTTGGGCAAGGCAATCAAGATGAAGTTTTTAACTGAAACTGGTTGCGTGCTTGCCTTGCGAGGGAGCCAAGGAGTTCCGGGAGTCGCTGATGGACCGTCGTCGAGGCGGTTCATATGGCCGGCCCAGCGCGCCGCGGGGTCGGCGTGGTCGTGCCTGGACGCGTCAGCGCTGGCGGAGAAACGGAGGGTGGTTCTGGCGAGGCCGTGAAGCCGTGAACCGTAGTGGGACTTTTGAACATGACACTGTCAGTGGTTTCATTGTGGGCACTACTATCGGTGAATTTGCAATGGCAAGAGGTGCCGCGGCGCACGTGGTGATGTCTGTACTTACCGTTGGTTGTTTCTTCCTCTTTAGACCCATAACGAAGGGCTTGTTTGCAATGTATGAATCGAAAACACGTGAATGAATAGAGAAAGGAACCACACGAATGGTATAAGTTTGTGGTGTTAGAAACAAAGGAAAGGAAAAATCCCAGGATTTCGGTGTTGTGCATTAAGTGGTAGCGGCGTTAAAGTCGGCGACGAGGCGCCAATGGTGACTTCGAGAATCTCCCGGATCTCTCCCGGTGCTCGGTCGCCGGAGGTGCTCATAGGGGTAGGGGTTTGCGTCGCGTGTTTCACGAGGGGTGAGTGTGCGTGCGTGTTGTGAGCGTCTGCGTTGTACTGTGTCAAAAAAAATGCAGCACAATAAATAGATTTGTGCACAGGTGAGAGAGACAAGCGGCCATTTATTTACCATAGGATGCATCTTTGAGGCACTGACATGTGGACCAAAGAAGCTTGGATCCACTCACATATGGCGTTGAGGCATGAAGGCAGCAATGTTTGGACTTTATGAAGGAAAAGAAAAATACAAGAGACTTTGGTGGATTATTTTTGTTCTTTGTTCCAAACACCGAAACAACACTCTTTTCCAAAGGAACAATATTCAGGCCCTCGTTTGGATTGGAGGATTTTCAAAGGAAAATCATAGGAATCGTGGGATGGATGGAAAAAAGCCTGTAGTGAGTGTTTGGATTGGAGGAAGCAGCGATTCCTTTCCGGAGGAAAGGCTTGCTTCTCTTCACAAAACGTAGGAATTAAAAATCCACTCCGAGCTCATGGTTTCTCTTCCTATCGCGAAGTACGAGGCAAAGCATATGGCCAACAGAGAGAAGTAGCAGACAACGCAAAGTAATATTCTGGTTCACGTGAAGTTAGGCGTGCTTTTAATACCTCATTTATCATTTAGTTTCTAGATTCCTGTGCTTAAAATTCCTGTGTTCCAAACAGCTAGCTGAATTGCTTTCCCGTATTTTTCTATTCCTCTGTTTTGTCATAACACTTACATCTCGTTCCTACGTTTTTTCCTTTCCTCTGTTTTGCATTCCTTTGTTCCAAACAGGCCCTCATCCGTAGTAATTCCTTTAGAATTCGTCCAATCGAAAACAGACCAAGTGTTGGAACTGTTGGTTCTCGTTGAACGGGTCAGCCGCACAATTGACAGCCACACTAGTGAGGTGCTGACATGACACTTCCTTCCCTGGCATGATTTCCATGCCAAGCGAGCGTTACCGTGGGCGAACAGGACAGTTGTGGCCGGGCGGATTGCAATGAGGCGCATGTGGAGATGTCTGCACGGGTTGGTTACTATGACGACGACATTGACGAGGACGGGGCGCAAGTAGAATAATGAATGAATTGGTCCCGAATTTCCTTGATTTTTTATGCGCTAAAAAAATGGTGTGGAATTAATATCGTGTTGCTCCCTCCGAGCAGAATCGAGAATGTTTTTCCGTGTAGAAAAATACTCCTAGGCGTGCCATGGCAGGATATATAGTTGTACAGCGGATCCGGTCCGGTGTACTATAGCAGGATAGTTGTAGAGCGGTTTGCCACGGAACGGAACGAAAGGCAAAGCAAAGCTCCCTCTCATGCCCTTGTCACGGTAATGCTAGTTTTACAGTAATAAATACAGTGCTTCCAATCGCACGGACGCGGGACTCTAGGAGGGGTACTGGGAAGTCTGGGACTTTGGTCGCTTAGAGCAAGTTTTATAGTTCCGCCCGCTTGCCGGCGACTCACGGTCCAGCTCATCCGACGACGCGCTGCGGTTGTGGTGGGCTCCACCAATTTTAATGCGATGCAAGCTGCGCGAGCGAATGGGGAGGGCAGAATCAGCGCCAGTTAATGCATACGCCCGCTTCTGCCGCTGCCGTCGCGAAAACGCCCGATCCTCTCTCTTTCCTCGTTTCTCTCTCGCCAAAGAAAAAAAACGTGACGTGGAGTGGCATTTCGCCCGTCGATGTGGCATCATTGTACTTGCTCTTATTAATGGGCCAACGAGGTGGGCTCTATGCCTCTGCAGCTCTTCCGGATAGCACTGAAGGCCCGAAGCAAGCAAGTGTGAGAACGTATTTGCATATTGGCATATTCTATTTGTTTCTTTCTTATGTTTGGATTATTATTATTTTGTTTCTTCATCCGCTAAGGTGAGTTTTGTTTTTTAACAAAGTCATCAATAACAAATAAATAAATATATTATATTATAGGTACATGAACAAAGGACAGCCCAATGACGAAAGGAAGAATTTGACTACGAATCTATAGCTACTAATAAAACAAAAGAAATTTCCGGCTCGTCCAGCCTTCAAGACATCTATACGAGTCCAACTAGAAAACAAGTCCTAGACATACTCGGATACACATTGGTCAGAAAATTGCAGTGTCTACGACTTGCACATGATAGCAGTGGCCCAGAAGGCCCAGCCCAGCTAGCACGGGACGTGCGTATGTCTAATTCAAAAAGCAATGCAGATCCATCCTAATTGGATTTCCCTTAAAGTCAAGCTCATACGTTATTAGGTAGAAACAATGATCCTCTTTCCTAACGTGAAGAAACATACAACGCGGCCACCATGACAACGAGCACGAGTTGAGCTTGCAGAGACAACGAGAACGAATCACTATCATCATCATACGCATCATCAAGCTCACATCATATCATTGCCGCCTCCGACAAGGTGCTGGATGATCCACTGGCTCGACAACCCAGTCGGCCATGACCGTGAACTACCACGGCGGCTTTTCTTTGTCCTCCAACAACGCATGCTCAGCAAGGTCGCAGATATGTAGCTACCACCTGGCAACGACGACAAATCCCTGATCGCCTCGACAGGCCACGTCTAGGATAATAAATTGTAGGTACGTCCCGGTCAACAACCTTGCGGGCGTATTTTCTTAGTAATAATAAAACGAAAGAAGACGAACGTAGTTCCATGTGCGCGCCCTGCTTCTGACCCACCACCGCACCGCAATTGTGGCCCAAACAACTAAAGATCCATGTAACCAAACAGAAAAACAGCCCATCATACTCCATATCTCTGGTTTTTTTTTTTTTTTGAGCACGCCCCGTGTGGGCGGCCCGTGGCCCGGCTGGCCCGACCGCCCGTGGCCCGGTAAAATGGCCCACGGACCGGGCCATGGGCGAGAACGCGGCCCGGCACGCGGTGGAGGCGCGCCCCGTCGCGGCCCGTGGCCCGACGTGGCCGCGCAGCGGGCGGCCCGGCCCGGTCCGTTGGACATCTATATCCTCCATGCTAGTACTGCGCACACGGTTTTGACTGTGATCACTGATGAGCGCGCATGCCATGCATGGGTCAACGGGTCCGACGACTTGACTTTGGGACCTGCATGTGTCTCTCTCTCCCTCTCGGTCTCTCCGTTTCCCACTCGCAGTCGCAGTCCTTGTTTTGACCAAGTCGTGACGCGCAAATCCTAGTGGATAGCTCAGTCCCGGAAAGCCGAATGAAGCTACTGACGACGATGAAACAGGGCCCCGAAACCACATTTAAGATGGATCACATCAACTCGATGCATATGCAACCAACCAAAAAAACGCGTTTTACCTCGATCGTCACTGTATGTTGTCCTTGAGTAACTAACGAAATTTTACACCAACTCGATCGATGCATATGAATTTGGAAACCATAACCAACGACTTATCATAATTTTCGCACACTCTATTCTTTTGTGCATGCAACAAGTTGTAGCAAGTTGCAAACTAGTATCGTCGAAAAAAAAAAAAAAAGAGGCCACACGGAAAAACACATGCGTGCGTGATGCTCGATCTCGTGCTCTTGTCCTAGCTATATGTAACGTAGTGGACAATCTTAATAAAGCCTAATGCTTAGTAGGTCCGGCAAGTGCTCGATGACCCTTACTGTGATTAACTGATTATTAGTAGTACTTCCTCCGTTCCTAAAAAAATATCACCGCGCTTCTCGAGACACAAATGTCGACAATTATATGTTAAAAATGTAAAAATATTTATGCTAAGTAATTAACATCATCGAAAAAATCTTTAAGTCTAGTTTTTTAACAAATTTATTTGAAAATTAAAATGTTGTGCGTATTTTTCTATAAATTGAGAGACTTACTTACACGCGACATGGTGACATTCTTTCTTTTAGGGACGGAGAGAGCAGGTGGGTACCTGCTGACGGTGTGCGTTCGTCACCAAAGCGACAGCGACGTGCACACGCACTCTCTAGTCTCATGACTGGTTCCTGCCGCAACAGGACGTCAAAGCAGCTGTCACTGTAGCCCATCAAGAAAGAATTGTTTCAGCCTTTTTAGACTGCGTGAGGACATGTCAACTTGTAGTATCTGTATTTTCCCCAACTTGATCGGTCAGTATATTTCATTTTGCTATCGATCACCGGTGCCACCGCTTTTTATCAGGATTTAATTGGAAACTTGCCATCACTCCGATATGATGTGAATGTCGTATCGATCCAGCGGTACAGTTCAGCTGGGAAAATGTTTTGATTTAACGCACAATTCGAATCTATGCATGCATATGTCCACGTCAAACTAGAATACTCCCTCCGTCCCCACGGAGTTAAATTGGATTTTTGGCTTTTAACTTCATTATTGACCATCCGTCTTATTCAAAATATTTATGTAGATCATAAAATAAATTAATCAATATTCAAGTATCTTCATTGATAAAATAAGTCGTACCAAAATAAATTATATTTGTGCAAAAATTTGAATAAGACGAAAGATCGAATAAGATGGCACGGAATCCAGGGCGACAAACTCAGTGAGACGGATGGAGTACTTGTTTTTTACAACCTTCATAAAGTGTACTGTGTAGTAGGTAGAACGTAGCAAGATAGATAGTAGTACAAAGTATGATTTTCAAGAGACCTAAACGATACTTGATCCATGAATTGAACTATTCAGCAAAGGTACGTTGCGGTCTCTCTTCATATATACATACAAAAATAGTGTAGCTCTGGTACGCACGGTGGGTGCTTTTAATCTCCCCGTGGCTGTCATCAGTCGGCTCCGTCAATGCAAACCAAGATGCTCATGGCCTACTGTACCGAGGCGTTACATTCTGACTGAAATGGTATGTAAAAAAAGAAAAAGAAACATATGCAGATTCCAAAGGAAGATGCTGCGTCTCGCTTTGTCCAACTGAATCAGTCTAAGACAAGTGTCATTGTTTCCTCCATAATATGTAGGGCTCCCTCCGTTCTAAATTAGTCAGTTTTGACTTATTGAATTCATCTATTTTATTATGTATCTAGACATACAATGCTATTATATCTTGATTCAAAAAAATAGATGTAATAGAAAAAGTCAAAGCAACTTATAATTTGGAACGGAGAGATTTATTGTTTTCTACAAACTCTCTCCACAGGGGAAAAAAAAAAGTCCATTTTTCACACACACCGACACTGACATACTGGTAGTGAGTTTTGACTGTGAATCAGGGACGGCGACTTTGACTTAGCTTGGAAGGTCTCCGTCCCCGTTCACACTAGCTCGCAGCTGTCTGATCAACCAAGAGATAGCTGTTGTGCTGTAATAACGCGCAAATCCTGCAACTAGGAAATATAAATGCGCCACTTTGTACTCTGCGTGGCTGAAACTGAAAGCCTGAAGACGACTAGACAAGCTAGCTTCAACTGAACCGCGCGAGAGAGATGGATCTGATCGAGCAGCAAGCACATTTGGTCAACACACGTTATCGAACGAGCCCGACAGATAGCCGAAGCTTCAGAAACATACATATATGCATCTTTTTGGCTCCTAATTGGGTTGTTACTGCGACAGGCAGCAACTCCATCTGTTCACCATGCATTCAGTCACAATACACACATCGTCGTCACATCGATCGATCTTGCTTGCTACGCAAACGGAGCTGCGACTTCTTCTTGTCATGCTGTTTGTGTTTAATTAATTTAATTAACAATTCCCCTAAAAAATTAATTTAATTAACAAAGGCTGCAACAGGCATGACTGAAACATGCATATGCGTTGGGAATCTTATCCTTGCAAAGGTTAGGTTAGGTAGGTGCTGACAGCGTTGTTGGTCACATAGTAATCCATCCCAGCGGAGAAAGAGATGATGTCGTCTCAACTCTCAAGATCGAGTGAGCCAGTGTGCCTTGCCTTGGCATTGCCTTGGCATCTCATGATGCCTATCTGCATTCTGCACTGGATTTGGGATCCATCCCCTTTTCTTTTTTTTTTTGAAGAAAATAGCAGGAGCTCTGCCTCTCAATTAAGCTTAGAAAGAGAGTTTATGTACAAGAGTTGTTTAGGCCCCTAGAAAACAGGGCTAATTAGAAGAACACCAAAACGCAAAACGAGACTACACACTCCATTTTTGGGCCCTCCTCCACTTGTAGGATGTCTTCTTTTGTTCTTGAGGCCACTTGCATAGCCGTCTCATATGAGTCTGAAAAAATTCTCCTGTTCTTCTCTTTCCACACATTCCAAATGGTGTAGATGACTAAACCGTTGAAACGCCTTCTGTCGGACTTGGGTATCCTAGACTGAGCCTCCTCCCACCAGGAGATAAGATGCGTCGGATCAGTCATCGATGGAGCAGGTTGGCGTCGAACTGCTCCCAGTGAAGGACACGGTCCCAGACCGCTTTGGTGAATGGGCACAGCAGGGCGAGATGGAGGCATGTTTCCAGCGGCCCGTTGCACAAGGAGCAATGTTCCTGGTGAGGCCAACCCCTCTTCTGAAGGTTATCTGCCGTGAGAGCTTTCTCTCTCGCCATGATCCAAGCGAATACCTTGCATTTGTTCTCGGTATGTGCCTTCCATATAAGATCTCCCTTAAAAGCTCTGTAGGACCCAGAAAATTGGATCCTATATCCATCCCCTTTTCTCCGCGGCCATAATTGGGATCCCCTTCTTTTCAGCTGACTCACTTCACTTCATCCCCCTCCTGGACAATTCAGTCAAACTGTCCCTACATCCCACCAAGAATTTCAGTACTCGATCGGATGCCATCGATCTTCTGTACTGTACCTTGTCGAGACTGCCTTTGCTGACTGCTCTCTCTCTCTCACACTAGCTCACCGATCACCGTGACATGTAAAGTTGGCAACTTGCACGAATTTTCCCCGACATAGTACCAAACTTAGCTCTCACTTTTTACCACCATAATACTAGATGTGGTAGCTTGCCATTTTATTTTATTTTATCTTATTATCAACACGATCAACAAATCATATGGGACAGAAAATAAGTTATCATATGATCGAATTACATGATCAAATAAACTTTGCTCTCGATCACTTGGTGTTGTTTTTTCTTCTTCTAATATAAAAAATCCACAAAAAGCTCTTGCCGTCATATATATCTTTCCCCTCCGTTTCAAATTACAGATTCACTTTGACTTTTCCACATACATTGTTTTTGTTATGCATCTAGTTATACACTATTTCTAGATGTATAGAAAAAAATACATCAAAAAAGCTAAAAACGACGTATAATTTGGAACAGAGGAAAAATACGATAACTTACATTTGTATAGAGTGGCTGAGCGCACCAAATTCTTCTGCTAAGCTTCTTCCCATCTATACATGTGGTCCACGCACAAAAAAAAAGATCTAAACCAACGTGACGACCTTCGTAGATTCTTATTGTACGTCTCTTTAAGAGTTCTAGAGCTAGGGCTTTCAATAATTGAATTATTCTAGGTAGGTCCATCTCACTACTGTAGCAAGCAAACGGTACCATTGTACCAAAGCTACCGTAGCATTATCAAGAATGTGCTTTATTTTTGACAAAATATTATCAAGAGTGGTTGATTACAAAGGACCACCACCAGTGCTACAAAGAGACAACCGTTGCAGCTAGCCACTCAGATCGTTGGTCCTCCAAGGCTCCACTGGGGTGGGGTGGGGCCCGACGGCGCGCTATGCTTTGCAACTCACTGCGTCATCATTGACGTCCTAGGAATTTTAAGATAGGTTAGGAAATACTACATCCAACTCAGAAGTAGTAATTAAAAAGGGACGTTTTGTAAGTTCAGTCAAAGTCAAGCAGTTGTGAGTTTGACTAAGTTGATTTAAAAACATGTCCATATTTATGATACGAATTAAATTACCATTAGTATCACAATGTAGCTCTTTGTTGTCATGATTGTGTTAATATTTTTCTCTTGGAACGCTGTCAAGCTAAGAATAGTTTGGCTTTGACTAAAAATTAAGGTATTTCCTTTTGGAAAGTGCCCCTATTAGAACTATGGATTGTCCTAGTTTTCAAGAGCTACGGAGGCCAACTCGTTAATGATAGAGGAGTTGATTTCGGTTCCTTTGCTAGATAATTAATCCTGCATCACCTCTCAATCAACAACTAAATGGCCCCATTAAGTGGCCAAGCGTTAGAACAATATATACTCCCTCCGTATAGGAAAAAGAAGTCGTTAGGACAACGACGCGGTCTTCAAAGTATAACTTTGACTTCTCTTTTCCATAAAAGTATTTATTGGAAAACTTATATACAAGACAAATCTATTAGTGTAATTTTCACAATATACTCCTCCGTATAGGAAAAAAAGAACTCGTTTAGGGCAGCGACATGTGTAAGGTCGAGATGGGGACTAGAGGGGGGGTGAATAGTCCTTTCTAAAAGTAATTATGCCGGCTAAACAAATATGATGCGGAATTAAAACTATTCGTTTAGCCAAGACTTCACCCCTCTAGCTAAGACTCTAAATCACCTCACAAAAGATCCTACACAAAGCAAATGAGGTGATAAGCCTAGCTCGAGCTCCCTAACTGCGTTTCTATTGCAAGGTCACACAAACCTATGCACTAGTACTTCAAACAAGGGTGAGCTCCTACACAATTCTAATGAGCAAAAGCACAAAGCCAAACCTAAGCTCACTAGATGCACTAAGGACAAGGCGACACACGCCTAACCCAAAGGCTCAAATTACTTAGCTACACAAACTAAGCAAAGCAACTAACAAGCTACACAAGCTAGTAATTGCAAGAGCTACTCCACAAGCACAAGCACAAGGTATATATGAATGTAAATACAAAGCTTGTGATTTGGAGAATGCAAACCGCCGAGAAGAGTAGACAAGTTGACACGGTGATTTTTTTACAAGGTATCGGGAAGCTTGCCAACTTCCCCTACTCCTCGTTGTGTCGACCAACACCTTGGGTGATTCCTTTGGTGTTTCACCTAGATGGTTCTTCGGTGTGATTCTCCGATCACTTGCCCCTCAAGGCACGCCCCGCAAGGCACCGCAAGACACCACTCTCAAGTGAGCCTCTCAAGGCACCGCAAGACACCACACGCACAAGGGAGGTACTCACCGACACGCTCTAGTAGGGTCGCTCTTCGCGATCCCCGCGAGGTGAGCACGAACCTCTCACAAATCCTCCTTCGAGAGCACCGCACAATCTCCGTTGCGTGCTTCACGAAGTCTCTTGCCACCAAGCCGTCTAGGAGGTGGCAACCTCCAAGAAACAAACAAGCACACCGGCTTGCAACACGATCACCTAGTGTCACGAATGCGATCTCTCAACGCGAATGCACTAGAATCACTCCTCACTTTGATTTGGATGAACTCTATCAATCACAAGTGAGTAGGAGGGCTCTCAAGCACCACAACACAAGCCACCAAGGCCCAAGTGTGCTCGACAACCGACCAAAGCCGGCCACCCCATCTATTTATAGCCACAAGCCAAAAATAGAGCCGTTGGGGTGTTTGCGCGCGACCGGACGCACCGACCGGACTCACCAGCGAAGTCGGGTCGCGAGTCCGATCACGAGTTCCGATCTGCAACCGACAAGCCGGGCCCACAAACGGCACCCTCCTCCGTAGCGTCGGTCGGTGCTTCCGGTCGAGCACGGAAGCATCCGGTCCAGCGTCCGGTCCCTGCGTCCGGCCAAAACCGGTCTGCGGGGCTCTCTGCGAACGCACCCACCGGGCGTCCGGTCGGAAAGCGGCGATGCTTCGGTCGGTGCGTCGGTCACCGTTTTCGGTGAAAACTCCACCGAATCACCGACGCCTTCTCTTGACATGCTACCCATCAAGTATACCAAACTTGAGCACGAGGATAGCATGTTTTCACCACCACGATGCATCCGGCGTAATAGAAAATATGCAACTCATTTTCTCGAAAGCGCCCGAATCCGCCTCGCAAGCTCGGCGGGAGGATGAGCGGTTCCCAACCCCAACTCAACCACGCAATCACTTTGCGCCTTTGCAAATGTGCCAACACCATCAAGTGTACATCACCATGTGCATGTGTGTTAGCATTTTCACAATCATTTCAAAGGACGGGTTAGCTATTAGCACGCCACTCGATCCTAACACATCGCAAAAGTTAGATCGCTCAAGTGGCACTAGATGACCGATATGCAAACAAGTTTGCCCCTCTTGATAGTACGGCCATCTATCCTAAACCCGGTCATAAACTTCTCTAAGCTCCTCATGACCGGCGAAATGAAATGCCCTATAGGTTATACCTTGCCTTGCGCATTTCCATTCCGCTCCATCTCCAAGTGCCGATGCAACACATGCACCAACACGATCACCAAATGATATGATCCACTTCATATCATCACGTGACACTATTGGTCCATCGATCTTGACCTCACTTGCTCTTCACCGTTGCGTCGGTCGTCGGCGCCAAGTCTTGCCTAAGCTTCACCGCCTCGCGGTCCATCGCTTCACCGCCTCGACTTGCCCTTCACACTTACAACCGGTCCATCAAGCCAAGCCTTGTCTTGATCTTCACCACCTTGGTCACATGACTCCATGTCATGTTTCATATATGCAATAAAGCTCCTTCATTGCGTCATCACATGTGAACTAATCTCCCGTGTATTATCTCAATCACACATATTAGTTCACCTAATGTTGACACTCAATTACCAAAAACCACAAGGGACCTTTCAACATGTACGGTCTCCAAATCACAACTTTGACTTCTCTTTTTTCTATAAAGATAATTGTTAGAAAGTTATATATTTACTCCCTCTATATCACTATTAAAAGATTTTTTAGGACAATGACACAGTCTCTAAAGCACAACTTTAACTTCTCTTTTCTATAAACATATTTATTCGAAACTTATATATGTATATTTTTATGAAAGTAATTTTCAAGACAAAACTACGATGTAATTTTCACATATCCAAACTTAACGACTTAAAAGTTATTCATGATTTATGTTCCCTTGACCCAAACCTTTTCCAAGTCATAATTTAATAGTGTTAGGGAGTACATTTTTATGAAAGTAATTTTCAAGACAATTTTTAATGTGATTTTCATATTTCCAAACTCAATGACTTAAAAGTTATGTATGATTTGCACTGCCACTTTATAGAAAAGTACATGAGTATTCATGACACCGAATACATCATCAAATATATTTTCATAATATACTTATTTTGGTGTCATAAATGATGGTACTCTTTTTCATGCAAACTTGGTCAAACTTAAGTTACTTTGTCTTTTTGTGTGATTCTTGAAATTGATTTGTTTTGCGATGGAGATGGTAGTTTGGTTTTTTTACTAGTTACTTATCCTTATAGTTTCATAGATGGGTGACTGAGGCCGGTCTCAATGAGTAGTTTCACCTCCCGGATTCCAAGATGTGAAACTTTGACATGAAATAGACGTCCCCCTCAATGTGCGGTTTCATTGCACGCTTTTATAGGCTCAAGGGTCCCACAAGCTCTCTCTCATTGCATGGTTTAATTGCATAGTTGTGTGGTGAAACTCTATTTGTGTCTCAATGGGGGTTTCACACGGTTTTCCAACGCATGTGAAATGTGCCCAAAGGTTTCACCATGGTGAAACTCTTTCCTTCTCTCTCCTAGGAGTTTCATGCAAAAAGTGAAATTTTGCTGATGTGGCGCTTGCATTTAATGTGCATGAAACACTCATGAAACTCCCATTGAGACTGGCCTGATTAGCCTTTTTAAGCTTCACACATTTTTAAACGTAGGGAACAGTATGCTTGTCTCCTAAGGGGTGACCTAATTAACCTAAACCATCATTAGGCCGTCCCCAATAGTTAGCTATTTGGCTATCTAGATGTGACGTGGCAAGGAAAAAGTAGAAGAGATAGCTATATGCAAATAGCTAGACTATTTCACGTAGCCCAAGAATATGTGAGAGGAGATGTGGGTCCAATAATATAAAATAGTCTTTGTTATTATCTCTCATCTTTATGTCGATAACTACGTAAATTTACAAGCACTAGCCATTACCATTGCGGACGCACTTATTGAAGTCTGGCTATGCAAAACAGTGTGCTCGTGTGCTGATAAAGATGGTAGTATATTTGAAGTGCAAGTCCCAACTCCCAAGGAATATGCCTCTCTCTCTTTGTCCAAAGGAATGAGTCACGACATGAATAAACATAGTCCTCGAGGTAGAAAACAACCAAAGTGCATGCTTGATAATTCCAAAGAAAACATTTGTATTCATCGATCACTTCTTCTCAGTGCCGTCCTTGTCATCCTGCCTCTTTATGAACGAAACAGTGAAGCGAGTACACACCCGTGAATCCATATATAATAGTATGTTTTCTGCCCATTTTTTAAGCTGTTTCTAGGATGAGATCATAGAAGGCCAGAACCTTCACTAAATCGCTTTGCCTTTTGAAAGGAAACAAAAAAAAAAAAAAATCTTGTGTATGTTCACAATTAAAATATTTAAAAATTTAAGCACATGAAGTCTAAAAGGCAAATGGAAAAAAGACAATATATATATATATATTAACAACATATTTTACCATCATTGGTGAAGACTTGAAAGTCCTCAGCATTTTAGGAGCTGTAATTATTCTTAGTTTTAACTAGGGTGGTTAATTTCTGTTGTCCTGTAAAGTGCTCTTTTGACTAGCTTAGTCTCCCTCGAGAAACAAAGGTACCAACTTTTGTTTTTATGTGAAGACAATGTTAGTGTACACGTAAAAGATGTCATGTCTCATTTGGCCAAACTTTGGTGTGGGGTTTTGGCCTTGTCTTCTCTCCTCTCCTAGACGCTTAACTTTTCTAGAGTTAGACCCCGTCTAAACCAAAAAGAAGGTTTTCTTGGGGGGACCCTTGCACCAAATTCCAACGTATACGTTACGAACACCATTTTGTTTTGTTTATTTTGAAGAAGCAACATAAGGAAAAAAGTAAAAATCAGGTAGTTTATTTTGATTGAAAAAGAGTGAAGTAAGTATATCCTAGCTAGGGTGTTTTAAAGTTCAAGAGAACAAATTGAAGTCTCCTAGAACTATAGAAGTTGCCACTCTTACTTAAATACTTGAAGTTGATTTGAAGATTTAAAGTTTTTGAATTTCCTTACAACTTAGTAACTTGGTATGTTTCAATTTCACTGGTCATATACATAACTTTTTACCAGAAATGGACCGTTGTGTGATTTACAATTTAGAAAAGGAGAAAAGTATACATAAAAAGAAAAAATGGTGACGTCATCATCGTCGTCTCCTTCCTCCCTCCTTCCTGCCTGGTGAGTCACCCATAGATACGACCTCCGTCTCCGACAGCCCGCCCCCGCATTTCTCTTCCCCCAATCCCCCCACACCAACGCCCTCTTGCTTTTGCCCATTCCCAACCTTGAATCGCAAATCAAAGCGCAGATATTTGAGCTCGCACCCACCGTCATCATCTCCCCCATTGGAAGCCAAGCCGCCTCCTCCGAAATTCCTATAAAAAAATAATATGGGTGGAGCCATCACCCACGCCGCCAAGATCCTGTCCTCTTGCGCGGCCAGCTCGTAACTCCACGCCGGATGAGATAGATAGAAGAGGCTGGCTGCTAATCTTTTCCCCCCTCTCCCGCTTGCTTGCACATCTTCCCCATGTGACACCTGAGAAAGTGAGAGCACAGATTTCTTCTCCCCCTCCCCTTGCTGCTGCTGCTCGTGGGTTTGTCGCAGATAAACCTCGCATAAAGCTTCGTTCGTTCCTCGGCTCTCCATCTCAATCGGCAGCGGCAGGGCGCTCCTCCGTTTCCCCGCTCCAAGATCTTCCCCTTTCCTGTTCTTGAGTTCTTCCGTCTTCAGCCAGCCCGCGGAAATCCTTGCAGGAATTTGTAGGTAGCGAGAGAGGTGTGTGTGGATTTCTCTTCCGTTTTGATTGATTTGACCGGTTCGTCATCGCCGTGCCCCCAAATTTCCTCACTTTTTCCTCCGGGTTTTCCGGTTTCTTGTCCAAGAACAGGCAGGCTTCCGTTTCCTGCGGCGGCGGCCTCGGCACGGTTCTTGATCCGGGTGAGCGGGCGCACACCTGGGGCGCGCCAATGCAGCCGGACCCGACCGGGGACGCCGGCAATGCCAAGGCGAAGCTGCCGCTGCCGCAGCCGTCGTCGGGGCGCCCGGCGTCCGTGCTGCCGTACAAGACGGCCAACGTGCGGGACCACTACCGCATCGGCAAGAAGCTCGGGCAGGGGCAGTTCGGCACCACGTACGCGTGCGTGGGCAAGGCCGACGGCGCCGAGTACGCGTGCAAGTCCATCCCCAAGCGCAAGCTGCTGTGCCGGGAGGACTATGAGGACGTGTACCGCGAGATCCAGATCATGCACCACCTCTCCGAGCACCCCAACGTCGTCCGCATCCGCGGCGCCTACGAGACGCGCTCTTCGTGCACATCGTCATGGAGCTCTGCGCCGGCGGCGAGCTCTTCGACCG
Organism: Hyparrhenia diplandra; assembly: GCA_015847255.1. NCBI lineage: Eukaryota > Viridiplantae > Streptophyta > Magnoliopsida > Poales > Poaceae > Hyparrhenia > Hyparrhenia diplandra. Next base: position 241,284 of record JADLZK010005305.1, on the reverse strand, counting down.
CATCGTCGCCAAGGGGCACTACAGCGAGCGCGCCGCGGCCAAGCTCATCAAGACCATTGTCGGGGTCGTCGAGGGATGCCACTCGCTCGGCGTCATGCACCGGGACCTCAAGCCGGAGAACTTTCTCTTTGCCAGCACCGCCGAGGAAGCCCCGCTCAAGGCCACTGACTTTGGCCTCTCCATGTTCTACAAGCCCGGTATGCGTGTTTCTTTGCTTTTAATAAGTTCCTCAATGCCTCAATTTTGGTAGGTCAACGGCTGTTGTTTACTGTTTCTGTTGTGGTTCTGATTCAAGGTAGTTAATTGCTGTGTTAGAATGACCTTTTTAGTTTGTTATTAAAGCAATGACACTTGATATAATGTCGTCAAGTCTGATGGATTTGGGATTAGTGCTTTCTGCTCTTTTGTTTTTGACAGAGTGAGAGTGCTATCTATCATATTTATTGATGATAAGGCATTGGTATTATAATTGATTTGACAGAATGAGAATGCCATCTATCATATTGATGATGATAAGGCATCGGTATTATTATTCGACGATAATGGTAAGAGAAAAGATTCAAAACCATGTTCAAGCTCCCAGTTTCGTTTTGGGATGGGAATAAGTTCCTGAAACTGTTAATAGAAGCTTACAAGAAGCCATTTGTGGTTTCAAGATAGTGATTTATGACCTTCTATTTTGATGTGCTTGGTACAATGGTACTTGCATTCTAAATGGTACTCTGTTTGACTCTTGTGTTGCTAGATGTTGTCAGTGCCCCTTGTGCTAAGATTCTTGATGATGAAACCTGTTCATTTCCATTTCCTCAGGTGATAAATTCTCTGATGTTGTTGGAAGCCCGTACTATGTCGCACCAGAGGTACTTCAGAAATGCTATGGTCCAGAAGCTGATGTGTGGAGCGCGGGGGTAATTCTGTACATTTTGCTTTGCGGTGTTCCTCCATTTTGGGCAGGTAATTATCTATTATTTAAAACATCAAATTCATTTGTCACTGCAAATTCACATATTTTCCATTATGTTATACATGGTTTTCTTCTTTCAGAAACTGAGGCTGGAATCTTCAGGCAGATTCTGCGAGGCAAACTTGATTTTGAATCTGAACCCTGGCCTAGTATTTCTGATAGTGCTAAGGATCTGGTCCGTAATATGCTTACTCGGGATCCTAAAAAGAGATTTAGTGCCCATGAGGTTCTCTGTAAGTGCATTCCTTCCCTTATGTATCTCATGTAGCAGGGTTGTGGATAAATTTCCTGAGTGCTATATCCATCTTTGATTCCCTCAATAATAGCTTTGTCTGTGCCATTATGTCAGGCCACCCATGGATTGTTGATGATGCCGTGGCACCTGATAAACCTATTGATTCTGCTGTTTTTGTCAAGGCTGAAGCATTTTTCGGCAATGAACAAGCTCAAGAAGATGGCATTAAGGGTATGTATATTTACTTGTCCTTATTTGATATGATCTCTGATTTTATACCATTTGGTTTTATACTTTTATGTGGACCCTAATAGTTAAGGCATCATATACGTTACTGCAAGCATGATCTCTATTTCTTGATTGCTCTATTTCCCCATTCTGTCTGAAAGAATGTTACTGTTTAATTGTGGTGGATCCTCTATCATGATCACTCTGAAGGTGGTGCTTTATTCTCTAACCAAATACTGTGCAATCTAGTAGAGCTCAGACAGATTGATAGCTGTACTCATATGTCTGATCTCATGCTTATTTACAGCCCTGCTTTCTTGTCTGTGTGACAATGCTCACTATGTTCCATCCAGCTTTTCTGATTCATGCTATCAAAACTAAACATTATGGATATTGGATAAGATGTTCTGGATTGACTTTGCTTTTCTGCCATTTGACTTAGTAATTAGCAGCTACAAATATTAATTTGGACTATTGCATCACCGGGATTGCAGAATGCTTACATAACATGAAACCTGCAGTGGTCATCTTAAAAAAATTGACATATTATAGGCATGTTTCCAATATTCAGGTTATTGCTGAAAGCCTGTCTGAGGAAGAGATTGGAGGCCTCAAGGAGTTGTTCAAGATGATTGATACTGACAATAGTGGTACTATAACATTTGATGAGCTGAAAGATGGCTTGAAAAGGGTAGGCTCTGAATTAACAGAAAACGAAATCCAGGCTCTAATGGAAGCAGTAAGTGCTCCTCCTGCCTTTTACTTTTACTAATTCAATCATAATTCCTTGCAGATGTGCTCTGTGAATATTGACTTTTTCCTTTTTGGTACGTTTGTTTTCAGGCTGATATTGATAACAGTGGAACCATTGACTACGGCGAATTCATTGCAGCTACGTTGCACATGAATAAGCTGGAGAGGGAGGAAAACTTGGTTTCAGCATTCTCATTTTTTTGACAAAGATGGAAGTGGCTTTATAACCATTGATGAGCTGTCACAAGCATGTCGTGAATTTGGTCTTGATGACGTACACCTCGAGGATATGATTAAAGATGTTGACCAGAACAATGTTGGTCCCTTTCATATTTAATAATCTACTCTCTCTCTCTCTCTATGTTTTAATTGCATTCATAAATCTTGGTTTTGATTGTTCGCCACTTAATTTTTGATATGGTGTTCCACTTCAGGATGGTCAAATCGACTACAGCGAGTTCACGGCGATGATGAGGAAGGGCAATGCTGGTGCAACAGGAAGGAGAACCATGAGGAACAGCTTGCACTTGAATCTTGGCGAACTCTTGAATCCCAGCAAAACCTAGCGCACATTGGAAGGCCTTGTCGGGTACATTCTCATGGCATCTGAAGTTTTTGGATGAGTTGTCGATTCGTTGGTCTATTCTGAGATGTTGAGTGGCTGTCTGTGGTAGTACTAAGACGCTGGAGAATTGTCTGTGGTAGTACTAAGACGCTGGAGAATTTTCGTAGTACTGTTGGTATCAGCTAGAGAAGAGGGATGGTACAATGTGGTTACTGTGATCAACTGCTTATTATATATGTATAACTGTCGATGTAGATTGAACATGGTCTAAACATTACTTGGTCCCTAGAAGTACAACTTCTCTGCTGTTAATTGTCAGTTTAGTTGATATTAAATGGCATTTTCTAAATTCTTCGTTAACTGCTTTTTTTTTCGTTCACTTTCTGCATGGTAAGACCCATACTGCTTTTTTCGTTCACTTTCTGCATGGTAAGACCCATACATGCTTTTTTCGTTCACTTCCTGTTTGGTTTGGGGACTTTTTAGTCCTTGGGACTAAAAAAAGTCTCTTTTAGTCCCTACTAAACCAAACAGGGAGGGACTTTTTGAGACTTTTACTCTAGTAGTCCCTAAAAGACTCTATTGGAGGGATTAGTCCCTATGAACCAAACAATATCTATAGTTAATAGATAGTAACAGTCAATATCTGTAATTAATATTGGTAGAAAACACTGGATTAACATTTCTAGAATTATTCATTGTGAAAAGTACTGCGATGTACAGCTCCTTAAATTTACGATAACATATTTTTATAGATATGTTTTGGTCAAAGTTAAATTGAAATCTATTTTAGGACAAACTTAGATGACCTTGTGACGGGAGAAACTTTTTATCTATATTGATCAGAAAATTAGAAGAACAGGTATAAAAATGTGGCACCGAGAAGAACGGGTATAAAAATAAAAATGGTATGTCTAGATGAATCAGATACATAATATAGAGCAATTATTTAAATTAGTTGTAATCTTAATTTTTTAAGATATAGGAAGGAGTACATACAGTGGGAACTGATATGTAGGTTGGCTGTAATAAAATACAGCAGGCGTGCCGTTATGGGCCTCCACCGAGGCCTATAAGACATCTGGTCCATCATCAGACCTATCTAACCTTGATTCTATTTGTTTATTTTTTTTTCTTTTCCCTTTTTTACTGGAAGGGCTGATGTCATAAACTATATAATTAATAAAGCACTTTCTGAGGAGTATTTGAGGGTTTTAGTATGCTGGAAGAAAAGGTATATTACAAAATCTAATAGAAAAAAAGGCAAACAACCCGAAGCCAAATGTCGTTAACTATATATTGTTGTATCACTCTTCACGAAGCAAGAACAATTAGAACCAAGAGGAGGCAATAATACAATTGTACTCGAAAGCAAAGCAATTAACCGCTGCGAAGTGCTAACCAAGAAACGAGAAAAAGAGAGCAGAGCGCAGTGAGGGACAGCAGGGCCGTACCTACGATTTAGGAGACCCGTAACGAAACATGTTTGGAGGCCCTAAAATTTATAAAGAAAATAATAACACTAGAATAATTTAACTCCATTATAAAGTATCAAATATACGTGTTCTTATAGTACTTGGAACATATGATGCTACAACAATACAAAAGTACTTAAGTAACAAACTGACCTTATATTGTACTAAAAAACATTATTCGCCTAGTATTCTTTGAAATGAAGTCTTCAATTATATCTTCATACTTGATCATCTCTAAGATATCATTTTCAAGTGCTACCCATTGAGTCTTTTTCTTGTGTCATTGCACATCGCAAGTAGGACTTGAATAACCTGAGTTTAGAAAAGCTCCTTTCCGCAGATGCAACAACAAGAATGAATGGTTAACAAAACTCTGTATGCAATAACGGCGTTTGGGAAAAGAACCATGTATAACTGAGAAGTACTTTGCTTGTTTTACCTTTCTAATTATTTCACTCCTAATTGCATCAGAGAGCAAACTTATTAACTCGTTCTGGATTCCATGGCCAAGATAGTGCTTATGAATTTCATCATTGGTGATGCGCCGGACATGCTCTTGGATAACAGGGTCAAATTCAGCAAGCAATTGAACCATTCCTAAGAAATTTCCATTGTTGTCTTGGTATAATCTGCTATTACTGCCACGGAATGCTAGATTATGTGATGCAAGAAATTGTCTTGAAAACATGCTCCGCACTAGTTTCATGTTCTTTAAGTCTAGTGCCTAAATGATTCCAATCACTGAACCCTTCATTTGCTAGCTGTCCTTTTCCATGCCCCTTTTTCAATAATTTGCAACAAAAAGCAAAATACTCTATCTAGAGGTTTGCAATATACAAGCCATTCTCTGTCACAACTTTCACCATTTGTAAGAAATCTAGTGTAAAATGTTGCAGAAAATCTTCTAGAAAATCTATCTTTAGGACCTTTAAGGATTGACAGATCTCTTTTTAGGACCTTTCTCGCAACAATATATCAATCATTTTAGAATCAAGTGAATCCCAATATCTTGGATCATATATGTCAGGCTGGAAAGAAGTATGGTTGTCATTGTTACTTTCAGTTCTAGCATTTGCTTCATCAACATGTCTGGTACCTTCATTGTTAATTTCTACAGTCTGAGCCCCAACTTCTAATGTGTTGCTGCCATCTTCAACATGACCCTCGCCAACATTAGCATATGGGTTTTGATTTTGAGAATTAATTTGAGAATCTTTCAAAACATATCTATCAAGAGCACCCTTTTGAGTTTGAGCAGCAACTTCTAATCTCTGTTTCTTCTTATGTTTTTCATGACTAGATTCAAACCTTCTACTTCTTGAAGACATGATGCGAATATGAAATCTCCTATAAAATTCCCTAATCAGATTTTTAGACTAATATGATTTTTGAGGACGAGGTAAGTGAAAAATTGGGGATGAAAGCATACCAATCTTAGCTGCCGACCCGGCAGTCGGTGGACAACAGATGCGTCTTGACTCTTGGCGATACATGATCAAGCCTGGAGGTGGAGCGTCGAGCGATCGCTGCGAGGCCGCCGTGAACTGCTGTGTCTAGGCCTAATCGCGGGCGGCAGAAGATGAATCGCGAGGCCGTCGTGAACTGCCGCGATGGGAAGCCTGAACGTCGGTCGGGACTCAGTGTATGTACGATGGGGATTTTGGAAGCGTGGAGGAGTGGCCTGCTGCCATGGCTATTGAGCCAAACGCTATGGGCTGTTGAGACTTGAGTGTTGATATTGTTTAATGAAAATTGCCAATGCATTTTTTTAACTAGAAATTGCCAACGCTTATTAGTGTTACTAAATTTGGCGCCTCTAAAAATGGCGCCCGCAACATACGCACACTCTGCTCCCTGTTAATGTACGGGCCTACGGACAGTGGACGTTCACCTGTCCCTGCATGGCGATCGTGACCATGTCGTGGTCCGGCGAGCCCGATCGATTTGTCCACTGCGACGAGACGATTGACCCGGGCGCCCGCCCGCCGGTGTCACGAGCGACGTCCGCCGATCGACTCGTGCTGACGATCGCGGGACGCTTTGGCGCCCGTCCATTCCGTTCCGTTGGAGTCCTACTACCTTGTTGCGTTCTGCTTCTGCACGTGGGATTTTTTTTTTTCCCTTGAATTGGTTTTTTGAACGGGCGGCGCCGTTCCACCCCATCTTGTTTTCCCTTTGCATTTCTTTCTTTATTTGTATAGTGATTTCTCTTTTTTTTTTAAAAAAATAAATATATAATAAATGTAATATTATAGGTACTTCAGCCCTACTTTTTTTAGCATAAAAATAAATAAATAAATATTTGCACCACTAACTTACTGATGTATAGTATTTTTGCTTAGGAGAACCCGATGATCCAACTAATCAAATCGGGAACTAAATACTGCCTACTTTATTATTATACATACATACATACATATATATATAGCGTACGCATGAAGCCCCTGTCCATTTCGCTGGAAGACAGCCTGAAAAGTACGTACTGTTTGGTCTCTTTTGAGGAAAAAAAAAAACTGTAGCACGGTTAATAAGTTCATACTAATGTTCACATATGAATTAAAGTAGAGTATGTTGGGCAGAGCCCAACTAATATCTCATGTCGCAATTAGTTTCGGTGTCCGTATGTTCATTCCGTCTTGTCTCCTCCGTTAGCGTCCTTTTCTGTTGGTCACGTTCCACACGTGGGATTTTTTGTTTTCCTTCATTCCATTTTTTTTGTTTTTGCAATTTATCGGCTTTGTCGTTTTTTCTTCTTTTCCGTCCGTTCGCTTTTTCCGTCTTTCTTGCGTCCGTTTTTCACGGGCGCCATTCCACCTACCATTTTCAGTATTTTGTAGTATTTCTCAATTTTTTTCTTATCGACAAAAAAAAAAAAAACAAATAATCATCAACGAACATACCAATCCCTAACATGTCGGTAGTTAGATATTGGAATTATAGGTATTCGTGGAATTATCATCAAAGGAAGTGATGGAACCTAAAATTCATCTATATCAATAGTATCAAAATTAAAATTATGATATGTCTATGAGTAATATTTCTGTGCTTTGAGATGGAGAAAGAAAATATCAAGATTGTATTTAATATGATGCTATGATTGACTTAAAGCATGGATAGTATTAATAAAATTAATCAAGGTCTTAAATTTCATAGAGAGGGAAAAATATAAATAGGCATAGTAGCATTTTATTTCCATACTCGTTTCCATAAATGTATTTGATAGTTCAGTTTCTTCTCGTTCGCAAGAAAAAGCAAATACATATTTTCTAGTATATACATACTCCTTCGTCCCTTTTGGGTGTTCGTGGACGCAAGTATGGCTCGGTTTATGAAAAAATATGCACAAGATCTGTATCTCCAAATAAATTTGTTAAAATACTAGATCAAAAGATCTTTTCGATGATATTAATTATGTAACGTAAATATCAATATATTTTAATATATATTTTCTTAAACTATTTTTTTTGATAAATAAGAACGATAATTATTTTAGGGACGGAGGGAGTAAGAGATTTCAATTGAAAATAAAAGACTTACTTTTTTTTTATTATTTTGATATAAAAGTACAAGTACCAATATCTATTTGAGAACACGGGATAAGTTTGACTGTCTCGAGGACTACTAGTGAAATTTGTTCCTTGGTATAATTTGATGAGTTGTTCAAGCAGATGGAATGTTTGATAACTCATTTGTAATCTTCATATTTTTTAGATCACTTATTTGTACACCTTTTGTTTTTGAGATTTTTTTTTCTTTTTTTTCTTTGAACTGAGATTTGTTTTTTTTCTAGAAAACTACAATTCCTTCTTATTTCTGTCACCTGTGATAAAAGCCCGTTAAGGAATTCACACCCCAGTTTCTTTCTTTGCCATTTGGGCCGGCCCACGAACAAATTTGGTCCATGGATACGCACAAGGCCTACCTAATCCTCCTGCCGGGCAATCTTCTCCTCCAATGCCGCCGCCGTCTCCCCTCCCCCGCGTCTCCTCGCCGGCGGCGACCACCACCCGCCTCCAACCTCGGCGTCCTCCCCAGAACACCCCTTCCTCTCCGCGCATCTCGTCCTCCCCTCCCCCGTCTCCGTCCCCCACCGACCTCTCCTCGCCGCACCTACCCCACGCCCTCGCCTTCGCCTTCCTCACCGAGCCTTCCCCGCTCCCGGGCGTCTCCTCGTCGTCCTCCACGCCGCCGGCGCCCGCTTCCCGGCCTTCTACCATGCCTTCGCGTCCGCTCTCCCTCCCTCCCCTTCCCTCCTCCTCCCGCACCCGCGCACCCGCCTCCTCCTCGCCGCCTCGGAGCTCGCCCGCGCCGCGGCACCGGGGTTCGCGCCCCTCCTCGCCTCCCTCCTCCGCCGCGTGCCGTTCCCCGGCGACGCCCGCTTGCTCGACGTCTTGCACGAGCACGCCTCGTTTCTCGCCGACGAAGAGCCCCAGGTCCTCGCCACCGCCGTGTTCGCCTTCCTCCGACTCCTCCAGGAACCGCCTCGCTCCGGCCGCGGAAAGCGTCGAGTGCAAGGACTGCGATGAGTGCAAGGGCGCCGAAAATCTCCGAGAGTGCAGGGGAAGGCTGGTGTCTTTCTGCGTCTCCGTGCTGCGGGATCACTTCCAAGTGTGCGCACTGCTCGGAAGGGATCTTGTGAGGTCGCTCCACGAGCTGGCGCTGGTGCCGGAGTTCCAGCTGCTGTGGAGAGACTTGGTTCTTGACCGTGCCGCCGACGTCTGTCGGATCAGCACACCCCGATGGTGCGCCGCGGTGGCCATCACGTCAGAGATGGAGACACAGCTCTTGTTCATGATGAACAGTGTCAAGTGGGGGGATCAGAAGAGATACCAGCTGTGGTTTGCGAGGAAGCACCTGATGGTGCTTGGAGGGGAGGAGAGGATCCCTGACATTGTGCGGTTCATATGCTGCGGGTACCACCCGACCAATGAGGTCATGCAGTCTGGTGTCATTGCTCGCTGGGCGGTTGTAGGTTGGCTGCTGACGAGTTGCAGCAAGGGTTATGTTGTGGCGAATGCGAAGCTGGCTCTGTTCTATGACTGGTTGTTCTTCGAGGAGGGGAGGGGTAGTGTCATGAATATTGAACCTGCTATGCTCCTGATGGTCAACTCACTGTCTCAGTACACTGATATTACGAACATGCTGCTTGAGTACTTGTTTCTGCTGATTGATAACTATGATGTGCAGAGGAAAGAGGCGATTGCACGCTGTGTGAGGACTGCGTTTGGGGTGCTGGTAAAGAAAGGAGTGGTTCCGTCATTGGAGCCATTGACAGGTTGTGACAAGTTATCACCACTGCTCAGGCAAAAGCTTCTGGCATTTTTATCTAATACTTGTGAGGCCTCTGAAGAAGGTTGCGGGAGGCCAATCAATGAGGTTTCTAAAGGAACTGAATTGAACAAGAGAATTTGCTGAAGCATGCAGGTAATTTATGGGTGTCACAGCCATCTCTATGAGGAATGAATTCAGCACCTATTCATCAGGATTTCCGTGTTTTGGAAACTTTCATAAACCTGTAAACAGGAAACAGAGAGTGCTTTAGGTTTTGTATGAGGACAAGAGATAGGTGAAGAAACTTTTGGAAGTAGCAAGCATAAGGAATGTGAAATATGGGTTAATCTTTGGCTTGCCCTGTTACCTGCGAACTAGTTTCTGATTTGCATTTACAGACAAGCATAAGGAATGTGAAATATGTGTTAATCTTTGACGGGCCCTGTTACCTGGGGATTGATATTTACAAAGACACATCCAACAAAGATTGCGCAATTCCTATTCTTTCAGATGCTAACAACCTCCTTGGTTATATATAGTACTTGGCATAAATTTACTGCTTGGTTAACCTATGAAGCAGTTGAATTTGCTCAAGCTACGGTGCTTTCAGTTGATGCTGAAGATATTGAGTGTGTGAACCGATTATTTCACTAGCTGTATGTCCACCTAAAGGGACAGTTACATTATCCCAACGCTGAAATGTGTGCTTCTTGTGACTCGATTTTGTATCAGTTCCAAATATTGATAATTGGAATACAGCAGAAAAAAAATAGATCTTTGTGTTTCTAACAAAAAATGTCTTTTTGTGTATTTTTTTCATCATCCATAATTGAAAGCTGTGATGACTGATGAGCTTTTTGATGCTTCAAGTTGAAGTTACACAATATAATAAGATTCTGTGGATGAGGCTTTCAGATCCAATATTTGGGTGTGTTAAAAATGGTATGCATAGCATCTTGGTGAAATTGATTTTTTATTTTTTGTATTATACTATTATTTCTTTTCATTGAAAAAGTTCTACGCACATCAGCCCTGAAAGTGATATTTCTCCAAAGTCCGGAGTTGTAGCGGTCCATCCAATTTTTTATGCAATTCCGAAATCCATGTCAGAACAAAATTATGTGCTTATAAACATTTTGTAGCTATTCAGCCTTTTGTTATTCAATAGTGAAATCACTTTCATGACACTTTGGCACTTTGTTCTTTCGTTGTCATGGAGGTCATTGTTATTCGATAGTGAAATCACTTTCATGGCACTATATTTTTTTGTCGTCATGGAGATCAATAATAGGAGCCATATGTGGCCAATTTGCTTAATGGTATCAAATAAACTTGACAGGGTTATATTTCTTTCTCCTATTTACTGAAATATGCAGAGTTTGATATTTGTATATCCTTTCTCAATTATCTTGTAGCTGGTTTATTAATTTTTACGGTATGGTGATAGACAATGTCAGTTCTCTTGTGTAAGGTCATGATTAAAGAAAATTCCCTGGAAAATCATCACAAATGATCTTCTAGAATGCTATACTGCTGTGCGTGGAATATACTCATGTTAGCATCTTTGTTGGGAGGTTTCAAAATTAGTGGTGGTTGTCCCTTGTGCAGCTAGGCCCAAGAAGCAGCACCATTAATTCTGCCTTTTGGAGCAGGAACAGAGGTGTGTCACAGAAGGAACCCTGCAGCATCCAGCAAACAGCTCAGAGGTGGAGTTTCTTACCACCAAAATACTGACTCGAAAATATAAGGTATTTCATGGAATAACTGACAACTGGGCAATTTTGACGGATGCAATCTGACAGGACATCTCTGCCGTTGATAGACACGAATGGGCAACAGTTGTTGGTGAAACCCACCCACAGAAACCCAGATTTCCTCATCAGGCAGGATTCATCTTAAGGTCAAGAATGCATATCCGATATTTTTCACAGCTGATATTTTTGGACCACATCGTCGTCATCACGCAAAGAGGAAAATGTTTCTTTTGCAAGTTTTACATGTATACCCAGAAAATGAGAAGGGAAAATATATATGTGCCAGAGACAGGACAAAAGAGAGGGTGGCAAGAAGATTGGCTGATTGCAGCAACCAATGCACAGCCATTCATTTCCAGAAGGTTAGTCTCCACCACACAGCTCATATCCCTTGTCCTTGTGTGCCCCCAGGTGCACGACCTTATATGCCAGCTGCTGTACCACTCCTCAAGTCTCAACCCACTAAGGTAAGACTGTGTCATCAAAGAGAGTGTATCACTAGCACCTGATCTCCTCGTTCACCTTCAGAACCAGAACAATGGCATCTGCTACTCTCCTCAAGTCGTCTTTCCTTTCCAAGAAAGCTGAATGGGGTGCCACGCGCCAGGCTGCTGCTCCCAAGCCAGTGACTGTCTCTATGGTTGTCCGTGCTAGCGCCTATGCTGATGAGCTTGTCAAAACTGCGGTATTGTTTCTGAACACCAGCAGTAAATTATGCGCTTATTACCTTGCTAGTTTTATGTTATTAACTTGCAGAAACTTGCTAGTATCAATAGAAAAATGACATATGGCCCTGTTTGAAACAACTTATTCCAACTGTTTATCATGATTTAACTAATGCAAGTTTGAGGATTCATTAGGAAAGTTAACCCATTTGACAGTTTTGATCCCATAGTATTACTCATTTATGCAGACATGCTAGTCTAAATCAGCATTCTTTGTGGCACATGTCAACGCCAGTATAGGCCAAGCAGCAGTATAGCCACACATATTTTTGATGACTGCAAGCTAGCTAGTTCAATTACATTCTAGATTACTTTGAAAGGTCCTGCTTAACTTCCGTGATCCATCTGAAAGGTCCATAATATGTATGACTTACTATGGTCTCAAACTTCTGAAAGCACATTTCATCAACTTGGAAAAAGTAACTGTTCTTTTCTATTGAGAAAAGAAAGGTATTATCATCACTTCAGTTATGGTTCAGAATATCATAAGTTATACTTCTTGCTGCAGAAAACTGTCGCGTCACCAGGAAGAGGTATCCTTGCCATGGATGAGTCGAACGCTACCTACCTGCAAGAGGCTCGACTCCATTGGCCTTGAGAACACTGAGGCCAACCGCCAGGCTTACAGGACCCTCCTTTGTCAGTGCCCCAGGCTTGGGACAGTACATCTCTGGTGCTATCCTCTTTGAGGAGACCCTTTACCAGTCAACTGTTGATGGCAAGAAGATTGTTGACGTCCTTAATGAGCAGGGAATCGTGCCTGGTATCAAGGTCGACAAGGTATGTTGTAGACTCCAAAAAGACATGTGGCATGCGTTGTAGGTTCTTAGAAACTAGATTTGCTGGAGTTGTGACAGTCTCTTTTCAAGATTGAAAGCAACAGCAAACCTCTGAAGTTATGCTCAATCTCAGGGTCTTGTGCCACTTGCTGGCTCCAACAACGAGTCGTGGTGCCAAGGTCTTGATGGCCTTGCTTCACGTGAAGCAGCCTACTACCAGGCTGGTGCCCGCTTCGCCAAGTGGTGAGAAACGTGCCCCCTGCTGCATTGGCAGCTACTTTCTGTTGTTTTATACGCATGTGTGATTATGACGTGAAGTTTTGTCACAGGCGCACTGTTGTCAGCATCCCCAACGGCCCATCTGAACTTGCCGTTAAGGAAGCTGCCTGGGGCCTTGCCCGCTATGCCGCCATTTCACAGGTATATATCCTACACCATTTTCAACAGTCTGTAATTCTTACTCTCAGCAGTAGAAATAAAAACCATCACGCAACCATCATGTTGGTTTCTTTTCAACATGCATGTACTCCTATATATAAAACACCCTTATATATCTGTTGAAATGAAATGATAGGAAAATGGCCTGGTGCCAATCGTGGAGCCCGAAATCCTTCTTGATGGTGACCACGGCATCGAGAGGACCTTTGAGGTCGCACAGAAGGTTTGGGCAGAGACCTTCTACTACATGGCTGAGAACAATGTGATATTTGAGGGTATTCTGCTCAAGCCCAGCATGGTCACCCCTGGTGCTGAGTGCGAGGAGAGGGCCACCCCTGAGCAAGTAGCTGAGTACACCCTCAAGCTCCTCCACAGAAGGATCCCTCCTGCCGTTCCTGGCATCATGGTCAGTTCTCTCTTGTTGCTAATAAGTTTTTTCTCCCCGGATGCACATAGTCGTTTGATGTTCTGAACTGTAATTACTTGTGCAATGCATGCAGTTCCTGTCTGGTGGGCAGTCTGAGGTTGAGGCGACCCAGAACCTGAACGCCATGAACCAGAGCCCCAACCCATGGCATGTGTCCTTCTCCCTACGCTTAGGGCGCTGCAGAACACCTGCCTCAAGACATGGGGTGGCAGGCCTGAGAATGTGAAGGCAGCACAAGATGCGCTGCTGCTGCCGCCAAGGCCAATTCCCTGGCGCAGCTCGGCAAAGTACACCAGCGATGGTGAGGCTGCTGCGGCCAAGGAGGGCATGTTCGTCAAGAACTACAGCTACTAAGACAATGATAGTGCTGCTGCTTGTACTTTCCTCGAGGGCAGTCTGCCATTACAGGTTCAGCTGGAAAATTACCCTGCAATTCCACTACTACCCTGGGGCAGTTTGGATCCTTTCATTTAGAGGAATTGGAATCTACTTAATGGCCTAGGCTATTAGGCTTGAAATTTAACATACCACAACTTTCCAAAGTTGACATATAAGCCTATCTCAAATTTATAGGGTGGGAGATGAAAATTAATTTCTATAGCATGCTGAGTTATAGCACGCTCTTCGGTCCTACAACAAAAATGCAGCACATAAGTATCTCCGTTGTATGTCTATTATGGCGAACTTCTTTGGCTGTCATGGAGATCAATATGTGCCATGTGTGGCCAATTTGCTCTTGTAAACATTTTGTCGCTATTCAGTTTGTGTAATTCAACAATGAAATCACTTTCACGGCACTTTGTTTCTTTCGTAGGTTTTGTTATTCAATAGTGAAATCACTTTCGTGTCACTTTGTTTCTTTCGCTGTCATGGAGATCAATAGGTGCCGTATGTGGCCAATTTGCTCTTGTAAACATTTTGTCACTAGTCGGCTATTGTTATTCAATAATGAAATCACTTCCATGGCACTTCGTTTCTTTCGTTGTCATGGAGATCAATAGGTCCCATGTGGCCAATTTGCTCGCTGGTATCATATATTATTTTTGTTGCAATTGTTATAGTTTCGTTCCTTTCTCCCATTTAGTGAACATAACAACTTTTAATTTTCAAAATTTGATATTTGTATTTTCTTTCTCCATTCCCTAGCTGGTTTATTAATTTTTGTGGTATGGCATTAGACAATGTCAATTGTCTTTTCAAGGCCGTGAGAAAAAAAAATCCTTGGAAATCATCACACATATTGAAACGACAAATGATCTTCCAGAATTGAATGCTATACTGCTGTAAGGTTGGAATCCTCATGCTGGCATCTTGGTTGGGAGGTTTCAAAACTAGTGGTGGTTCTCCCTTGTGCAGCTAGGCCCAAGAAGCAGCACCCGTCAATTCTGTCTTTATGAGCTACTCCCTCCGCCCCAAAAAAAGAGTCGCTACAGGGATGTATATTGGTCAAACTTTCCTATCTTTTGGTAGTTTTGTAGAAAATACGTCAATGTTTCCTATCTTTGATTAGTTTATTATGAAAGTGTATTTAAAGATCTATTGAATGATACTAATTACATATATAAATATTAATGTTTTTTTATATAACTAGTCAAAGTTGAAAATTGACGACTTTTTGGGAAGCCAGGATGACTATTCTTTTCTGACGGAGGGAGTACTGTGTCACAGATGGAAACCTACATCCAGCAGACAACTCGGGGAGACGGAGTTTGTTACTACCAAAATACTGACTAGAAATTATATGGAATAACTGACAAGTGACAATTGACAAATTTCATTTTTTTTTTTTTTTTTGACCATCCGACAAATTTCATTGATGCAATCTATCAGGACACAGACATGAACGGGCAACAGTTGGTGGTGAAATCCGCCCACAGAAACCCAGAATTCCTCGTTAGGCAGGATCCATCTTGTGGTCAAGAATGCACATCCAATATTTACGGTTCACGTCGTCCTCGTAGCGCAAAGAGGAAAATGTTTCTTTTGCAAGTTTTAGACGGTACACAGAAGACGAAGAAGCAGCCAAAGGGAATGCGCTTATTATCATGCTTGTTAGTATCAATCTCTACATATAAAAAGCGCCAGATGATTCTGTCTACAACTGGATCACAAAAATCATGGTTCCTTTTATTCGTCGTATGCCAAGATCAGACGACGTGACGTCCACATCTCGTGTCACCATCCACCGATCTCAGGCACACGAGCACAAGGCAGTGACCCAATGCCTTCACAAGCCGTTCCAGTCGCTGTCCACTGATCGATGTCTCCGATCGTCGTGGAGATGAAAATGCTGTCGACCTATGGCTTAATCCCCTTAGCCTCTGATATACTTTATTACAATCAAGTGTTTCTTTGTTTGTGGCTACCATCGAGTCTTTTAACTTTAGCTAAGATGATTAGCATTGAGTCTTTTAACTTTTGTTAATACTAGGATCAAGCCTGTGCGTTGCTGCCGGAACAAAAGTTTTGATGCTCTACTTGAAAAATCTAAATTGCACAAATAGCTGCCCTGAAGTGCTTAGCATGTAGCTATCACCTTTCCTGATGGGCAGGGCACCCAAACCCTGATCCAAAAAATTTGATCCGTAAACTCCATGAAGTACTTGCGCAGAGGTGGTAGCCTTGTCCTGATCAAAGTAACACTAACACAAAAATTATAGGTAGTACCTTGATTTTCTGTTCAAGAACACAAAATATTATTGTTGCTTTTTCTCCTCCCGTTGTGTTAAAAAAAAAAAATCTTGAACACATTCAAGCGTAGCAGGGCAGTTGCCGTGATGATCGAAAGTTGAGCAACGGGGCTGCCGGGATCGGCGAGACGACACACGGACTTCGCCTACGTGAAAAACACGATTTTGCCGGCCAGTGCAGGTAGCTCAAGCTAGTAGGACATTGCTGGATCATGAACAGTATAGGTAGACAGGGAAAACCTGGAAAGGCATGGGCGATTTGGCCGAACAGGAGGAGGCGGATGCGGATCGCATCCAAATCCTGTGATTGATCTTGTTTCCACTTTTGCGGGGAGGCAATGTAGTCGCGCTAGGAGGTGGGGATCGCGCGTGCCATATTGACTATAATTTTCTTTTTGCGGTTAAGGGTTGTGGATGTGGGCGAGTGGGAGAACACACGGTCGGCAAGGTATGGTCGTGCCGAAAACCAAACAAATGATTACCATTTCCGAAGAGAAGTATATAATGGTGTCATTGATCAAATTAGTCAAGAGCTTGATAATCGATTTGATGATATCAATATGGAGGAGCTACTCTTTGGTACTCCTTTGCTAGGTTTGATGCACGAAAGGTACACAGATTGGCTAAATTTTATTCAAAATATTTCTCCAAAAAAGATTTGTTAAAACTTGAATTACAACTTGATAATTGTATTGATGACATGAGACAAGATGCTAGCTTCCAAGGTCTAGACAACATTGTTGATCTCTTAGTAAAGCTTGTTGAAACAAAGAGGCACAAAGTGTATGATATGGTGTATTTGCTTCTCAAATTGATATTGCTTTTACCGGTGGTAATCTGCGAGTGTTGAAATTGTATTTTCTGTATTGGTTATAGTGAAAACAAAGTCAAGAAATAAGATAGGTGATGTTGTTTTGGATGATTGTCTAGTAACATTTATTGAGCGGGATATTTTCTTCCAAGCATGATATAATTGAGACATTCACACTACTACAAAAAATCGTTTGGAAGACCTTTCCATTTTACTAACCGTGGTGGTTTCGCCACGGTTAATGTCTCGATTAACAATTTTTTTATAAAGAAAACTACCAAGATAAATAATGGCCTAGTTTTGAGCCCAAACGGCCCATCCTAGCCCAAAACCAGCCCAATAACGCCCGGATATATGGGAGATTTAGGGTTTCACTCAGTCCACCTGTCTCTCACTCCCCCCTCTCTCCAACTCCCGCAACAATGGTGGCACAACTCTCCCCTCACCCTTCTCCCGCCGAGATCTAGATCTCACAGTCTCACTCCTCTCTCTCCCTCACCCCCTCTCCAAGCTCGACCTTGCACATCTCCCCGTCACCGGCACCCCACCTCATCTCCCCATGGCGCCCCACCTCTCCCTAAACCAACGGCGGCGGCGCTCAGGGCGACACACGGTTGCCGTGCACGGGGCGACGCTTGGGGTGGCTCGTCTGCGGCCGCTCGGAGGAAGAGGCAAAGACGCCGACAACGTGGTGGTGGCGGCGGCGTGTCCACCACACCCACATCCGGTGGCGGCCTAGATGCGACGCCGGGATGGCGGCGGTGGCTCAGATCCGGCCAGCGGTGGCCATGGACGCACATGGCTCCGGCTATGACGGCAGATTCAAATGGCGAAACCCTAGCCGCAAGCCTAGATATGGGCCCGTTTGGGCCTAGATATGGGCTTTCTCTTTTTTTATTAACCGTGGCCGCTTTTAGTGGATCAGAATACCGCCACGCTCGGCAACGTGGTGGTCGGCGGCGTGTCCACCACACCCAGATTTGGCGGCGGCCTAGATCTGGCGCGGGACGGCGGCGGCGGCTTAGATCTGGCGGCGGTGGCCATGGACACACGTGGATCCATTTATGACGGCGGATTCAGCGGCGAAAACCCTAGCTGCGAGCCTAGATCCGGGCCCGTTTGGGCCTAGATTTGGGCTTTCTCTTTTTATTAACCGTGGGTGTTTTTAGTGGATCGAAAAACCGCCACGCCGCAACGTGGTGGCCGGCGGTGTGTCCACCACACCCGTGATTTGGTGGCGGCTGGATCCGGCGCGGGACGGCGGCGGCATGGCTTCGATCCGGCAAGGTGGCCATGGACGCCGCGTGGATCCAAATATGACGCGGATTCAGCGGCGAAACCCCTAGCTACGAGCCTGATCCGGGCCCGTTTGGGGCCTAGATATGAGCTTTCTCTTTTTATTAACCGTGGGCCGTTTTTAGTGGATCAGTAAACCGCCACGCTCGGCAACATGGTGGCGGGCGGCGTGTCCACCACACCCAGATTTGGCGGCGGCGGCTTAGATCCGGCAAATGGTGGCCATGGACGCACGCGTGGATCCGCTATGACGGCGGATTCAAATGGGGAAAACCCTAGCCGCGAGCCCGGATCCGGGCTCGTTTGGGCGAGATCCGGGCTTTCTCTTTTTATTAACCGTGGCCGTTTTTAGTGGATCGTAAAACGCCACGGCTTCCGTGATCTTTTCTTCATGGCGGTTTCAAAACCACCACGGTAAATAAAATCTGTCATTGTTAATCATTTATATAGTAGTGTCACGTCATTGAGATAGCGGTGGATAAACAAGTAATATTGTAAGTCTCTCCTATTGCTATATTTTGAAGTATTTCTATTTGATTTGAACAATTTATATTAAGATTTAAAGTCGTTTTACCGTATTATAATATAGTTTTACCGAATTGTGTTTTTTTTTACACCGCATACCCCACGCTAAAATCCTAGGTCCGCCACTGGTTAGAACGGGGCAGAGATGATTATCGCGGTGTTTACCGCGGGCGGGGTCGGGAGCTAGCCAGACCAATACAAAATCATTTGGTTCTTTTTAGCAGTAAATAAAGATTTCTTCTTTTACATTTGCATCTCAAATCATTGCTTATTCCTTATTTCACCCTTCCACCTCTTACCATTAAGATAAGTGTAGTATCGCGTAGGCGGACAAACTAAAACATTTGTCGCACCAAAAAGGAGTCTTAATTAGTTCAAGGAGTCTTAGTTTTGTTCTTTTATAAGTTGTGGGATGGGAACATATATATATAGTAGAGATTCTTTTTCTTAGCATGTCGTAGAGATTCTATGTTTAGCTGGCTGTTGGATGCATGTAACGACGGATCAAGCCAGAACGACCGTGCGGCCAGGAAGTAGTCTCGCGCACAAGGCGGTCACGGCACAGCGTGAGCGCGCATGGCGGGGCATCGTGGTCGTGGGTCTCAGACCTTGTAACCATCGTTTTTTTTTTTTTTGACAAGACCTTGTAACCATCGTTGAATAAAGAGGAGAAAATAGCCTGGAAAAGGCCGCGACATTTGTGCGGCTCAAAACTGCTTTCGTGTTCCCATTCGCGTTCCTGAGCGCCGGCGCGGGGTTCCCGATCGGCGTTGTGCTGATCACTCGATCAGGCAGCCGGCGCCAACACTTCTCCCGGTCCGGTAGTGCTCTCTCTGCTGCTCATGGCACCGCCGCCGCCTGCCTTCAGGTATGGCGCTGGATTCTTGGTCCTCTCCTTGTTCTGATGATCTCAGAAATAAACTAGTGCCCTGGCGTTGCAAAACCCCTTCTTTCTGTTAATTTAATTATTAGTATGAGTATATATTATATACTAGCGAACCTCCGGGCTGTGCGGTGTAATAGATGGAGTAGGCTCGATTCTGGGGCCCTCATAGATCGGTTGGATTTCGTGTGAGGTTTTGGGGCCAGATTTTGATGCAATTGGGTTCGTGGTTCCCCAATAGGTTAAATGATTTTGTGTTCTTCAAAGAAATCTTTAAAATTCATTTGGTTGGCAGTAAGGCAGAAATTGCAGTAAGTGGAAATGGAGGCTGGCCAAACAAAACAAGGTTTGTTGATTTTCATCCCCTAGGGAATGATAAGTGGAGATGACTTGACTGCTACACGCCTGTTTGTTTTGTTTCGTTAGCCAGTGATTTCTAGTTTTGTTTTGTCATCTAAACTGGATTTGGTCGTTGTGCTATTTTAGAGTGATAGGTCATGGTAGTTCGCTGTTATTTCTTCGAGGAATGTTCTTAGCTATGGCTGTTAGTGGTCTTTTGATTCAGTGTGCTCTTTTGAACTCATCCTGTAAACTGCTGGTATCCCCAGGGGCCAGGGCCCAGTTGTGAACTACCATATGTGCGGCTTTCAATAAAAGTTGGACCAAGTGATCTGTTATCTAAAATTTTTAGTTCTTTTGTTTTAACTGTTTGAGTGGATTGTGCATGCTAGGGTCTTATATATAGTTTGGTGCGTTTCTTGCTTCCTTGATGCTTTTCTGGGAGTTTTGGCTGGCTATGCCCAAATTCATCTTTTTTCATTCATGATGAGGTAGCCAGGTAGACGCACAAACCTTTCAGCATGCTGCCTAATTTAATGTTCTTCATGCCTTCTAGGAGATGTAGGACAGTTCGGAACAAAAGTTCTTCTGTCCTTCTTAGGCTCATACCTAATCATTATGCACTCTTCGTTCAATATGATTTGCTTAGTTTTATCTGATCTGTATTGATGCTTCATATATGTGTTATCTTAAGGAAAGTTCATCTTTTTGTTTGCACACACAATGTGTTTTGCACTTCAATATATGGAGTGCCACTTGCCCACTTGCATGATCTTATCAGCCTAGTAAAAAAGAAGCTGAATTATGGACAATGATTCGGCAACAATAATCTTTCTCCAATTAATATTGATGTTGCTAAGTTACTTTATTAGTAGCCTCTATGTTGGGATGGACTGACTGAGGAGCTTTTATTAATATGTTTATAATAGCTTCAAAAACATGATCATATGCATTTTCAGTTCTTTATTAATTTTGTGCCATGATCTGATTATCTTCAATGCTTCATACTGAACTCCATCTCCTTTGTTTCAGTCTCACACTCTGAATACCTACCACACCATGAATTTGCCAAACTAGCCAAGCTGCATTGCTCGATGGACAATCTCCCAGAGGCACTGCTTGGAGAGATTGTCAAATGGCTTAACAGTCCAAGTGATCTTAAATCCTTTTCTCTCGTGTCAAAGCGACTCTATGCGGTTGAGGGAGAAGTAAGGAATTCTATGCACATTGGCTGTGGTGTTTTCCCTATGACAATGACCTTGATTCGTCTATGCTTCCGGTACCCCAATTTGTGCAAAGTGGAATTCAATTACTCTGGTTGGAATCCCAACCATGCGACACCATTGGACGATGATGGCCTTGAGGTGTTTTCATCTTGCTGCCCCTCATTGACTGATCTTACCTTAAGCTTTTGTGCTAATGTTCATGACTCAGGCCTTGGCTATTTATCGGGCTTCAAGAAGTTGATGTCTCTAAAGTTGATCACACTACCAGCAATAACTTCGTCTGGGCTTCTCTCAGTGGCTGAAGGCTGCAAGAATCTGTCTGCTCTCCACCTTATTAGCTGCAACGAAGTAATAGGTAGGGAAAAGTGGCTGGAGTGCCTTGGCAAGGTTGGATCATTGGATGAACTTGTAGTGAGTTGCTGTGAGAGGATCAGCCAGTTTGACCTACTAGAGTTTGGTTCGGGTTGGATGAAGCTTCGGAAGTTTGAGTTTCAGTCCAAAGGTGTGCCTAATGTATTCGATACGCGTGATCCTTCATGTGTGGAGCATTATCAGTATATATATGATTTCAGATGTGAGAGTTTGGAGGATTTGACATTGGCAAGAATCTCAACAGAGAAGGAAATAGGACTTCGTTGTCTCCTGAGGAAATGCAAGGCATTAAAGAACTTGTGCCTTTATTATGTTCATGGTGTACAGGACAATGACATGGTTATGCTTTCCAACAACTGCAGCAACCTTACAAGCATCTCACTTGGGTTGACGACTGAGTTCAATGGTCATGTTTTAAGGACATCATTAACTGATGATAGCCTTAAGGCTCTAGCTGTCGGGTGCCGTAAGCTTCAGTCTTTTGAACTCATATTTTGGGGATGTGATGAAGGTTCGCTAGGATTCACACAAGAGGGCCTAGTCTTCCTTATTCAGTCTTGTCCAATACGTAATCTCATGCTATGTGGTGCTCACATCTTTGATGACGAGGGGATGAAGGCCGTCTCTTCTGCACAATTCCTAGAATCACTCCAGCTTACACATTGTATAAATGTAACTAATGCTGGGATGCGCCTCCTCGCACATTGCCCATTTTTGATTAATCTCACACTAAGGATGTGTGATCGTTTCTCTGATGCTGGAGTGACTGAGGTAGCGTGTGCATGGAAGCTGGAAACCCTGGTTGTTGAAGGCTGTTCTGGGGTCTCTCCAGAAGCTGTGCAAGGGGCTGCAACATCAGTTTGCTACAAAAAGGATTTCCCAGGATTTTTGGATCTTCTCAGATTATTACCATCTCAGGAAGGATGAAGTGCCCTTCATTTGTGTCCCTGGTCGAGAATTGCTTGCCATGGACGGCTGGATTTTAATTTTAATTTACACATTTCTGTGTCGATCCTTTTACTGTTGTGTGTGGTTCAAGAATGTTCGCGTGTAACTGCAAGCTTTGGGTGTTTGGAAGTCATCTGATTAGCGGGCGTCATAATAAGTTCATAATACTTGCCAGTTAGTGACAACTGTGGTTTACTTCTGCTTGTACTACTTCGGCTACACCGTGGGAGTCCTTTTTTAGCCGAATGTCATGAAACCTTGGTTTTTGGAAATGATTTGGAAGACATAGTTTGTGTTTTTCTCGTCTGCTGTTTTGTAGTTCCAAGTTTATTTATTTATTCATTTTTGGCATAATTTTTATTCAAATGATGATTTAGAGAAAACATTTTAGAAAGATTATTAGGGATGCTCTTAAAAAATACTATCCTTATTTGCCACGCTATTTATCCACAAGGACCACAATAATTTTTAAGTGAGCTTATTTTTTATTTTTATATTTCTATAGGAGCAAACTATATTTTGGAAGCGCAACTGATGGGTTTTTTAGAAAGGGAACATATCTGGTGCAAACCATATCTTTGTGAAAACCTATGCAAACCATGCTAAAAAAGTTGTATAAATTCACCAAAAAAATCACACATGTAGATGGTATAATAATACACGACTTCGGTAAAATATCTTGTCCAAACTTCGACATCGTTTGTGAGATATAAAAATAACAAATTCTAACAAACCATGTGAACAACTTTCTGGCTTGAAATTTGTTATTTTTATATCTCACAAACAAAGTCGAGTTTGGACAAGATATTTTACAAAGTTATGTATCATCATATCATCTACATGTGTAATTTTTTTTGTTGAATTTAGACGACTTTTTTACCGTGGTTTGCACGAAGTTTTCACGAAGGGGTTGGTTTGCACCTGATACGTTGCCTTTTAGAAAGGTAGAAAAATTACGGATGGAGATGGAGATGATCTTATTGGCGAAAAGTGAATAAGAGCAATTGACAACGCAAAAATAGATCTCCATCTTCTCGCCGAGAAGACACACACCAACGAACTTCGCAGCCACGGCGGCGCGCCCATGGGTTCACAAACGGCGACGCCGATTACCTTCCGGTTCGTCGGCCGCGCTACCGCCTATCCCCGCGCGGATCATGCTGGTGGAACCCTACGGTGGCGGTAAGGAGGCCTGCAACGCCACCGGCGACTCGAGACGGTCGCGGACGGCAGCACATCGTCCGGGCAGTACATCAGCGTCTCCCTCCTCCGTGAGCCGTCCCCTCGCGCTGTCACGCATATGCCTCCGCTTCCGCACGGGCGTAACCGAAAGAGCGCCGCCTATTCCATCGTCGTCGGCGGCGCCGCGGCGGCTCCGTCCTCCCCCTGCGGATTGTTTCCATGGAATGCTACGGCAAATCCCCGCGATCGGCGACTTCGCCGTATACAACGCGGCGGTGCCTCCGCCGCCCGCCGCGACCACTGACTACCCCTCACGTCCGCCGTCCTTGTATCTGCTCCCCTCACCGTTTAATCCAGCCAAGCAGTGGGAGCGCCTGGATATAAGCGCCACCGCCTGTGTGCCGCGGCGAGGCCGAGTTCGTGGTGGCGCAGCTGAGGATGGGGTGGGTGAGCGACGCCGCCACAGCAAGGCTGGCGGCCGAGCTCCTCGGTTCCGTGACGGCGAGTGGCGTGTTGTCAAGCAGCCACGGATCGTCTACGGCCAAGACGGGACAGGTTCTTGGGCCTGTGGGAGCCTCACGCCGTCGTGCCCCTCGGCGACGGCGAGGATGGTGGGATGCTCTGCTGGGTCGACTTCTCTCACGGCGTCGTCTTCTCCGACGTGCTCAGCGGCCATAGTCCTACCGTGCAGTACATGCCGTATCTAATCTTTTCCAAACGTGCCGCCGCGGCACGGCACGGCACGCCATCGGGCGCGACACGGCGCGGCACGACACTATGCGGCACGGGCGGCACGCCGCGGCGGTGCTTTTAGTGCCGCCGCGTGCGAGTCGGCCCAGGCACGGCCCTATGGCCGATTAGCCGTGCCGTGCCGTGCTCATCGCACGGCAGCCCGGCGTGCCACCCCGTGCCTCCGTGCGGCTTGAAGCTGCGCGCCGTGCCGTCGCCGTCGCGCCCGGCTCGAGGACGCGCGCGCCGTCTTCGCGCAGGTGCTCGAGGCGTGCGCTGCTGCCGCCCATGTCGCGCCGTCGTCGCCGCTGCACGGAGGCGCCTCGTACGGGCGTCGCCGCCGCCTACGACGCGTCGTCGTCGCCCCGCGCGGCCGGAGCTGCTCGCCGCGCCGCAGCTTGCTTGCTTGCTTGCCAGCGAGCTCAGGTTGATATCCCTACTCACGGGTTGCTAGCTACCTTGCTTTGCTTGCTTGCTATGGCCGTTCTTGCGCTGATGGACGGACTGACGGAAGGGGAGGAAGAGAGGAAGGAACTGCGGCGGCTGGGAGAGGAAAAAAAATTAGAGGAACTTGCTTTTATACCTCAGGTTAGACATGGTACAAGTGATCCAACGGTCAGTAATAATGCAAATCGATCCAACGCTCCAGAAAAACCGGGCCACCATCGTGGCCGGCCCAAAAACCGTGCCGTGCGTCGCGTGCCAGCCCATGGGCCGGCGCGGCCCAGGCATCGGCACGCGAATCGCGCCGCGCCGTGCACGGGCCCAACGGCCACCGGGCCGTGTCGTTCTCGGGCCGTGTTTTCGGCCGTGCCGCTCCGCCCATCGGACCTGGCCCGCTTGGAAAACTTTAGCCGTATCCCATGGAAGCGATGCAGCACCGGCGCCTGGGTGTGCACCAACGGTCGCGTGTGGTGAAGTTGGTCACCGCCTCATCATCATCACCCCGTGGCTGCTCTGACGATGAGCTTGCCACTACCGTCCGTCGCCGTTGACACCTGGACCCTGAAGACGGATGACATGGCTTGGGTTTTTGGAGACGGACACCGCCATGGTCGACTCCACCGAGCTTTGGGTTCTCGCAAACACACCGGGGTTCTCGCGCATCCACCTGGTGGTTGACCCTGTCGCGAGCATGAACGGCGGTGGCCATGTTGTTTCAGATGAGAGCGCTGCGGCGACTGAAGAATTGGATGATGAGGCAGAAGCCACAAGGGGGATTATAGGCCCGTGCGCGTCGAAGCCAAAGGGCCACAAAGTGTTACGTGTGATACAGCACAGGATTGGCATGACTCGACTGATGTATGTATAGGCTAGGCTTCAAGGAAGGCCAGGAGAAGAGCAGGTTAAAGGAGAATTCAGTAGCTGCTGCATAGTGATTCGTTCAGGTAGGCCATCGGTAGAATATTACATCAACTACAGCCTGTAGCTAGCTGGTATAACCTGGTGGCCAAACTTTTCATTCGTAATTTTTTTCAGCTTTAATATGTAAGCTCTGTCCAGAAACTTCATTGATGCACTGTTGCAACTTCCAACAATTACATGCATGGTTCTGAATAAAGCTATACGTTCTCAACTACGTGCAACACATTATTGATAAAAACATCCTTGATATTAGTGTTAATATGGTTGGAGTGTGTGTGCGCGCACGCTGAATTCTTCGGGATGACAGTCTTGAACTCGACTCTTTCAAATTAGCTGAGATCTAAAAAACCACTCTCACTTAAACTCTTATAAATTCCGTCCATACATAAAAGGTCCCCCCACTATCACACAGACGGCCTTCACCGAGCGCCAGATAGTGTACCGAGCGTCCTACGATAAGCGCTCGGTAGATTCACATGTACCGAGAGCCTCGCTCAGAGGAGTACAACCCTCGTAGTGCTCCTCCACCGAGAGCTCACCACTGGTGACCACGTGCTCTCGGTACCTACCACGTTCACCGAAATGGCCATCCCTCGGAAACCCGCAGGCGCCGGTAGAACACAACTTCACCGAGAGCCAGCCCTCCGAAACTTATGCACTCGGGTCGTGTTGACACCCGGCGTCCGGCAGGAGCCTCACGTAGCCTATGCCGTCAACTCTACCGAGAGCAGCGTTAGGCCCTCGGTAGAGATTGGTAGTTTCACGAGGGCCATAGTGCGGGGCCTCTCAGAAAATAATTGTACCGAGCCCCGTGAGTCCGGTCGCTCGGTGAAATTATCTTTTTTTTTTTGAATTTTGGATCCAAATTTTTTTGTGTGGTTTGTACAATGTCTCATAGCTCATGTTGAAATTTGAGAATTTTTCAAAACTATTTAGTATATATTTTGATTTTATTTCTTTTAATTAAATTTTCTTGTATAAGTCAAATTTGAACTGGATGCCATTCAATAGAGGGCGTACATGAACCAAAAAAATGAGATTCATAATCGTGGAGTGCAATGTGAGGCCTCATCCGTGGATAGACCCAAAACTTTGAACATGTGATTCACGGAACATGACCATTCACTTGCGGGTGATTAGTTTTTTAATCATAGAAAATGCAAACGAGGTTAAAAAATCTTGAAACTTGTTGAGTTGTCATGGTATCGTATGCGTAGACATGTGAAAAAAAATTTGGTAAGGTTTCATCGACGTTGGCTCAAATTATGGTTGAAACCCGGGACATATATCACATGTGATGGTATCATTTGCCAAGAAGGCCTGTTTTGCACTTGGCAAACAACACTTGGCAAAAAAATTCATTGGCAAAGAAAGACACTCAAGAAAAAAAAAAAACACTCGACAAAGTAAAAATAAAAAAAAAACTCTAAAAATAGTATTTTTTTTTTTTTTTTAGAGGACGCCATCAACCAAATGAAAATTCACACGACTAACGCGCCAACGGGATTTGAATCCATCATCCCTCGGGCATTCGAACCCGCGACCCTCCCCGACGGATAGAACCACAATCGGCTCCTTCGGCCTCCACCGATAGAACCGGTCCTGGTGGGGCTAGTAAATCTTTTCAATCAAAGATCGGCTCAAATAATAGGAACCGATCATGAGGCCTCTAGACCTTGGGAGGGATGATATTCGCTAAATCCGTCGGGAGGGCATAATATTCTACCACATCCACCGAAGTCTCCAAGCCCGAACCCCATGCTCAATCAAAACTTGAATACATGAACTCCTAATACCGGCTTTGATAGCCTCTTAGCTCGGTTTACAAAAGATTTTACCAAATCTTTAGAGGAGATCTTGGGAGTTCGCATCAAGTCCACTAGAACTTCATACCAAAAGCCATATCCTTCCGCTCTTGGCTTCTTAGAAGCACCCCCGGGTGGAAGGTACATGACTTTCAAAAAGTTTAGTGGTAATGATGGTAAAACTACTATGGAACATGTTAGTATGTATCTTGTACAACTAGGAACCGCTAGTACTAGAGATTATATGAAAGTTCATAATTTCCCTTTATCTCTTATTGATATAGCTTTTTCATGGTTTGCATCTTTACCTCATTG
Organism: Hyparrhenia diplandra; assembly: GCA_015847255.1. Lineage (NCBI taxonomy): Eukaryota > Viridiplantae > Streptophyta > Magnoliopsida > Poales > Poaceae > Hyparrhenia > Hyparrhenia diplandra. The sequence goes on along the minus strand of JADLZK010005305.1, from coordinate 213,184 downwards.
TTCCATTAGTACTTGGGCCGAATTAGAAGAAAAGTTTCATGCTCATTTTTTACAATGGTGTCCAAGAAATTAGATTATCCCATTGCATCGGTTAAACAGGCGTGATGAGTCTGTCCTTGACTTTTTTCAAAAGGTTTAGAGAGATTAAGAGCCGATGTTTTCATTTGAACATTTTTGAAAAGGATTTGATTGATTTTTGTTTTGCGGGGCTTCGATCTAGCATTAGAGAAAAGTATAGGAGTGTTGCCGAGCTCATATACCTCCTAGTGGGGTCCACTAGGGTCAACTAGGTGTTGGGTATCCATTACCAAGGGTTGGCAACTATATATTACATATTTATTAGAATTTGATTTTATTTAAGCATTACATAAAATCAAATAAAAAACAAATCATACCTTGAATTAAGAAGGCAAATGCTCAACAAAAATTTAAATAGGTGCTAAGCTTGCATCAAGGGTTGGTTTCCTACATGAAATTCACCAAACATGGGCTTCTTTTAGATTTTTTTTTTGAAAAGTTGAGATTTTTGTGTGTCTAAATTTATGGGATGTTACAGACACCATCTAGGAGTAGAAGGTAGTAAACGTAATACCATATCGTATCCATGTATCTGAATCTGAATATATCTTTGGGGACAAGTCGAGAAGTATTATTGTCAATCATCAGGCAACTGCCAACCCAAAAATAGATTTTCCTGTTGGTTCCAATTTAGATAGAGGACGAAAAAAACTTAATTCACAGCGGAATCTGATAATAATCTTACTTTCCTCATCTGCCCTCTAAAAGATCTTACACATTGGTACATTTTAATTTTGTCGAGATTTAAACTTTCAAACATAAACTTATTACCATCAATGTTGGTCAGAAAATAACAATATCATAATCATATCTAAATTCTCAATTTTTTCTATTTATCTATTCCTCTAAATAAAATAGAGGTTAAACTTAATCTTAATTTACTGAATAATCTTAATTGTTTTTCAAATTAAAATCTCCCGTTGGTTCAAATTTAATAAGAAGAACAAATACTTTAACTTTACAACGGAAACCTGAGTAGAATTCTCAAAATAATACTTATGTAAATTTCCTTAGCGGAAACTTTGAGTAAAATTCTCAAAAAATCTTACCAGCGGAAACATATACTAAAATTAATTTTTTTTGTCCAGAAACAACTCAAAAGTTCTTATTTTCTCTGTAAACAAATTATCTCGATGGTTCAAATTTGAATAGAGAAAGAATAGCACTTAAAACTTAAATTTACATGTTTCTGGAAAAAGAAAAACAATAAATCTTAAGCTAATTTAGCCTTTCGGCCATCTGCCCCAAGCGGCCAACCGCAGCGAGGCGGCCCAGTGGCCTTCTCCCTTTCCCTTTTTTCTTTTCTAAAAAAAAAAATGGAAAACTTATTTCTTTTCTTATTGGGTCGGGGCAAACGATTTGGCCCATCTGCTGACGCGGCTCGAGGCCTGCTGATGCGCACGCACGCAGGCCCTAAGCTCTAACGTGGGCTTGGGCCGCGCAAGCCTTTCTGGCTTTTCTCACGTGCAAGCCCAATTGAGCGTGGCAGGATCTTAGGCATCCAACTCATCGGACGGTTCTCCGTCCTTTTTGTAGGAACAAAACGGCCAGTCGACTAGCTCCCCTAAACCCGAAGTCTTTCTTTCACCTCTAGCCACCAGCCGGCGACGCGACTCCTTTAGCGGAGCAAGTCCACGCCGGGATCAAGTTTGCTCCCCTACCTTCTCTGTTCCTTATTTCCCCTTCCCTTCTCCTCTCTTGCATGTGACCGACGGAGTGAAGCTTCGGCAGTGGCCGAGATAACCCGAACTACGGAACACCATGGCTAGAGAAGGGTTGTGGTGCCGCTGCCGATCCCCTTGATGGTACGCGCGCTCGCCAGAAGCTGAGTGCGTGGCCGTAGAGCGGACTGGCGATAGCGCCCTAAACGCCCACACTTGGAGCATCATAACACCGGCGAGCCTATGGCTTGGCCGAGCTCCACGCATGCCATCATGCGACGGCGGCAATGGCGACGGTGACCGGTGAGCCACAGGTAGGTGCTCGTTCAATCCGTCCTCTTTTCTTAGTGCTGACTTTGAATCGGTCATCTCCTTCTAAAAGTTTTCAATTTCAATCCCCTTACCGATCTACACTCTTAGATTAGCATGCTCTAATACCTTTGAAAGAATATTCTGATCGACTAGGGTGTAGATCAGAGGGGAAAAACTTAATAGAACCCACAGATGTACCTTAGTGCTGACTGTTGTCGTCCATGGCGACTTCGTCGGTGACGATCTACGCTAGGCAGTGACGTTCGGTGTAGCATTGTGCAGAGGCGGCGACGACGGGAACGACGTCGCCGGCGGGTGGAACTTCCCGTCGCTGACAATCCTTCCTTTTGATCAGTCTAGGATAGGATAGTGGGGTGCTAGCGGCTGTGGTGGATCCTCGTGATCTGAGCCATTGGGCCCCACCTCCTCTCTTATAGGGCTGCACGACGGGAGCCACCAACCATCTCTTGGGCTGGGTGTCCCCGATTAGGACACGATCAAGGGGTCTGTCTCCACCATTGGGTTGAGACAGGCGAGATCAATTGTAACACTTCCATGCACAATAAGGTGGCACCCTCGCCGCGTGATTTCTTGTCGACAAAATTTGACTTTGACTTTCGAATTAATGGTTTCAGATGAATTTGGAATGACATATGGGAATTCAGGATCAGTTAATCCCTACCAAGCTCCAGATGCCATCGTTCGCTCCCCATTCCAAAAAAAAAAAAAAAAAAAAAAAAAAAAAGCAGCAAGCCGACAACCACTCTGGCCTCTCGGCGGCTTTTCCCTCTAGGCCGTCGTTGACACCCACCCCGTTTGTGTATGGTGGAACCTCCAAATGTTGGGCTCTTCCTGTTGTATCATTCCTAGTGCAGAACTGTGGTTGGCCGGCCTTCAATCCAAAGTCCGAACTTTGGATTCTGACAACGCCGGCCTTCCATCATTAGCTTGGCGTTATGCTATGTACAGAAAACGCCGGCCTTCCGACAGCTGCATTAATCAGAGCAAGTCGATAAGCACTATATATGATATGTACTGAAAACAAGCCATTCGCATAGTGTAGTGCCAAGGCAAGCTGGCACTTAGTTATTATTATTATTATTTTTGAATCTGCATCATTCTGCGCTGATGTCAAGTGGGAGCACTGATGTCAGGAATCCGGTATCCGAGTAACTAAGAATGGGACCAATGAGTGCCAAAATGGATTTGTGATCAAATACACCGCAAAATAGACACCCCGTCTTGGTCCGAATGGACGGTGAAACTTATGCAGATATGGGATTTCCACGCGCAGATAGGCATGCCAACCTGGAAGTAACTGGTCACGAATCTTATCTAGATGCATGTGTGTATACATGATAGATATATTTCTCTTGAAGCTAGGCTTGGTGCCTGCCAACGCATCCGGTTGTTTGCTCGGTGAATACTATATATATACCCTCTGCGGCATCGTCCAATGAACAAAGATCAAAGCGCCTGCACTAGATCACTCACCCGGCTGTTAGGCTTTAGCTGCGCTGCGCTGTGTCTGCGAAATGGCTTTGCGTAAGGCGCTGCTCATCGCCGCCGCCTCCATGGCCGTCGTCGTGGGTGCTCTGCTCCCGGCGACCGCTTTTCCGAACAACCATGTGGTCGGGGATTTGGAAGGCTGGGACGTCGGCGTGAACTACGACAACTGGGCCAGGAGCAACGACCACATTCCAGCGGGCGACACACTCTGTACGTCACTTTCGTCTGCAGTCACGCATCCACGATGTGGGCTCGCAATTCACCAATTGACTAATGCGTACGTACGGATCATCATTCTTTGCAGTGTTCACGTACGATCCGGTCTTCCACAACGTGGTGCAGGTGTGGGACCAGAACAGCTACGACAATTGCATGCCAACAACGGGGTGACGATGAGATCCGGGGCGACATAGTGCAGCTAGGGAGTCCCGGCACGTACTTTTTCTTCTGCGAATTCGACTGTACTCGCGGCATGAAGTTCGCCATCACCGCGGTCTGAGTCTGAGTGATGTGATCAGATGGATATTGCACATGCCTCAGTGTCATCTTGAGCGCTGTGTGCCGCTTGCATTGTTTGCCCTCGGTCTCGGCTGTTTTAAATTTGGTTTTTGGATCGAGAGCAGATTTTAAATTTTCATATATGTAGTAACAATAAACGCAGTGGAATATACATATATCCGACGTTGTCTTGTACTCCGATGTATATACTACGTACTACATACAGGAAACCAAAAAGGAAAATTTTGACTCCTTTTACATTAAGAAATTCTGTAATAGATCCCTGGATATGTTTGCTTTCTCTCCCTCTGTTGGAGCATCAGGGGGACTGATCACCATTTGGAATAGCAGCATGCTAGATGGAACAATCATCCAGTGCAATTCTTATGCTATCACTATCAAGTTCACCTGCAAACTGAGTAACAAATCTTTTCATGTGACTAATATTTATGGTCCATGCAGGGCATCTGAAAAGCAGGCTTTCATAACTTGGCTCATGAATCTGGATACCACAGATTTTGATGATTGGATCCTAGGAGGTGACTTTAACCTCTATAGAAGTCCTGAAAATAGAAATAAAACAGGAGGGGACATCAATGAAATGAATATGTTCAATGAGGTTATCTCAGATCTGGACCTTGTGGATTTACCCTTCAGTGGAATGGACTATACTTGGAGCAAAATGCAACTTGACCCACTTGCTTATTAAACTAGATTGGGTTCTATGCTCTAGTGACTGGGAATCTGTCTTACCCAGCCACTCACGTCCAAACTCTCTCTAGACCTGTCTCAGACCACATCCCCTATGTGGTTCACATTGACAGTATGATACCCAAGGCTAAACTTTTTAGATTTGAAAACTTCTGGGTAGACCATCATGGTTTTCTGGACACTTTGTCAAAATTGCATTGGACTAATTCTCCTTTTATGCAAAATGCAGCACAAAACATCTCTTCCGAGGTTAAAGCGGTCGAGCTGGACTAAAAAATGGAGCAAAAGTTTCTCCAAATTGGGCAAACCGATATATAATTGCAATTGGGTTCGCTACTTTTGGATGGACTTGGAGGAGCAAAGACCTCTATCTATCCTGGAAAGAAATTTCAGAAATCTAGTCAAAGATCATCTTGCATCTCTACTGGAAGCTAAAAGAGTGTACTGGAGACAAAGGAATACAGTCAGATGGGTGACATTGGGGGATGAAAACACAAGCTTCTTCCACACTATGGCCACCATAAGTCACAAGAAAAACTTCATTGTAAGTCTTCGTGACAGTAATGACCAGGTCATTAATGATCATGATCAGAAAGCTAGTATCCTTTGGAATGCTTACAAACAGAGACTTGGTTGCTCAGAGTTCAGGGGTATCTCCTATAATCTTGAAGACCTACTAGTCAACCATGACCTTGAATCACTTGCTTGTGACTTCAGTCAAGCTGAAATTGATTTAGTTATCAAGAATATGCCCAGCAATCATGCTCCTGGCCTAGATGGATTCAATGGCTTGTTCTTCAAGAAATGCTGGCCCGGCCATAATCAAAGATGATTTCCTTAGACGCTTCAAGACTTCTTCAGCAACAACACAAGTCTTCAGAGTATAAACTCTTCCATCATTGCCCTTATTCTAAAAAGGGAGAACCTTGTGAGAGTTGATGATTATAGACCAATTTCATTACTAAACTATACTCTGAAGAGCATCACAAAATTACTATCTATCAGATTACAGTCAGTAATCCTGAAGCTAGTGCATGAGAATCAATATGGCTTCATAAAAGGAAGAACCATTCAAGATTGCTTGGCTTGTCTTTCCAATTCCTTCACTTGTGCCACAAATCCAAGGAAGAAATTGTGATCCTTAAACTTGATTTTGAAAAAGCATTTGATATGGTGGAACATGGTCTTATACTAGAGGTCCTCAGATGCAAAGGCTTCCCCGAAAAATGGATCAAGCTGGATCGAAAACATATTAGGCACGGCCGGTTCCTCGATCCTCCTTAATGGCATCCCGGGCAAGCCATTTAAATGTCGAGAGGTGTCGGACAAGGTGACCCCCTCTCCCCTCTCTTATTTGTATTAGCTGCAGACTTACTACAAACCATAGTTAACAGAGCTTGGTCTAATGGGGATATTGATCATCGTTTGGGTAACAATTTTGGAGGAGATTATCTTATTCTCCGGTATGCGATGATACTCTACTGATTATGCACGGAGATGATAGATCATTGATGAATGCAAAGCGACACTTGTCCCCTTCTCTCGAATCAACGGGTTTAAGGGTCAACTTCAATAAATCCTTCTTGGTACCCATCCATATCACAGCAGCCAAAACCGGGGATCTTGCCAATAATTTTGGTTGTCAAGTAGGCAACATGCCATTCACCTACCTGGGGCTACCATTGGGCACCACCGGACCCTCGGTGGAAGAATTCTCTCCACTTCTTAACAGGATTGAAAGAAGGTTAACTAGGATCAACAAGCACTTATCCTATCATGGCAGGTTAATCCTTGTCAATTCAGTCTTGACTGCTTTGCCAACTTTTTATATGTGTTGTCTTAACCTACCACCCCAGGTCATAGAACAGGTAGACAAATACAGAAACCATGGTCTATGGAGCAAAGGAGATGTAAATAGAAGAGGGACATGTCTGGTTGCTTGGGAAACAGCCTGTAAATCCAAAGAAGATGGTGGCCTAGGTATTATTGACATAAAACTCGAATAATACTCTATTGATGAAGCATTTAGACAAGTTCTACAATAAGAAAAGAACTACCTTGGGTCGAGCTTAACTTGGTCAAAATTTTATAGCAATCATCGACACACCCCTCATTTCGAGCCCCGCTTGGATCCTTTTGGTGGAGAGATGTGCTGAAACTCTTTGACAGTTTTTAGTTGGTTGCAATACCTAAACCAAACTTAGGAGATACTGTGAGCTTTTGGTCCCAAGTGTGGACTAATGAAAATCGTGTCTTCAGGTCTCACACCCTCACCTCCATTCCTTTGCAAAGAAACCAAAATGCTCGATTCATTATTTCTTTGACAATGAAATGGAGTCAAATTTCATCTTGCCCCCGTCTCCGGGAGGCCATTGCTGAATTGACTAATCTGGCCGGCACCATTGATGAACTAAATTTGGATGCCCGCCATTTGACTCATGGACCTACAAGTGGGGAACAACAAACTATAGTAGCAAAAAAGCCTATGCACAATTACAAGAAAGAGTTGTTGTTTCACCTATCTTCTCCCGGATGTGGGCTTCGAAAGTAACCTAGGTAAACACAAATTCTTCTTCCGGCTGTTACTCGAGACAGATTACCCACAAGGGATCTCCTATAGAGGAAAAATATGCACTTGGATGATTACAGTTGCCCCATCTGCAACTCTATGGATGTTGAAACAAGTTTCCATCTATTCTTTGAATGTCCTTTCAGCTTGCAATGCTAGAATCGCTTGGCATCCAATGGAACCTCAATCGGCTCACCTAGACATGGTCATTAGTGCAAGAGAGAATTTTTGGTAGACCCATCCGGCTTACAAGAAATAGAGCGGTTTTGACAATGAGCAAGCTAATTTCGATAGATGGAAAAGAAAATTCGAGAGAGGAACTTGGTTTTGTGTGTATCAAAGTCAAACCTACTACTGCGTTTGCAATTAGATAGCTAGAGAGATAGCCTTAATTTGTAATCTTTTTCCTTTTCTTCTTTGGGCCTAGAAGCCTTGTAAATTATACTCTTTGTATTCTTTCATTTAATTGAAAATAAAAAAAAAAAACAGGTAGGGGCTCCCCTGCGATTCGATAAAAAACGTACTACATACACAAAAAAAAAAAGACTCAAAACAAATCGTCGACCGGGCTTTTCACCTTGCCTCCCTCGTCAAACACAGCCCGGCTTCACCTCGCTCGCTAGGGTGAAAACTTCAGCTGGCGCTCCATCGCTATCCCGCACGATCCAAAGGAAACCACCCCTCCGCTGCCCACGCGTCAAAGACAACCTGCTCCCGGTGCTTCCTCACTCGGCGCTTCCTCCCGACGCCCGCGAGCCGAGGCCCGTCCGAGGACAATGGGAGCCACATCCACGATCCCGGCATGTCGCGCCGCCGCGCGGCCGTGCACGCCACCCAGCTCCCCCCTTGCCCCGCTCTCTACACCACGAGAACCGCCGCTCCGTCGGATCGGCCGTGGCGTCACGCTCCACCATCGTCGCGCTCTGCCTGCTTCATCGTTCAAGTCGTATCGCCGCGCCTCACCCTCACCTTCTTGATGGCACATGAACCCTTGCAGCCCCATCATCCTATGCCGCCGTCCCCGTCAACAGCGACACGCCACCTCCACGCCCTCCAACCGACACTACAGAAACCCGCCCCCTTTCCGAGTGCCGAAGTGCTTTGCTTGTTGAGTATTTTCCAAATTCAGGCCCACAAGGTACGGTATATATACCTTTAGGGTTTCCACTGGAGTACCGATTCATTCATTCTCTTTTAAGCCGCCGCATCGACGTGTGTCGACTCTTGATAATAGTGAGGGAGTGTTTGCTTTGGCCGGGCACCCGTGGTTTTTACTCTCCCGCATTGGGAGGGTTTTCCACGTTAGATCTTGTTGATTGTGTTTACTTCATCGTCAAATATAACATGTGGTATCGAGCTTTGGCTTCCGTTTAGGGTTCCATGTCGACGTTGATGAAGTTCGATCTGCCACTACCGATTAGAAGATGCGGTTCTTGCTATGGCAAGTCAAGATGCGGCGATTACGGCGCAAAATGAGGATTATGATGAGGCGCTGGAAGATTTCGGGAAGAATACGTGTACCGATTGGACTCCCGATGAGAAGCAGAGGGATCATAAGGCTCTGTCCCGAATTCAACTTCATCTCCATAATGATATCTTGCAAGAGGTGCTGCAGGAAAAAGACCTGGCGTAAAACTTTGGTTGAAACTGAATCGATCTCTATGTCAAAGGATCTAACTAGTAAGATGCACATGAAGATGAAGTCACGTTCACTCAAGATGAAGGAGGGTGATTCGGTGATGAGCCACCTATGTGTGTTCAAGGAGATCGTTGCCAACCTAGTGTCGATGGAGGTTAAGTATGATGATGAGGACTTAGGTCTTTGTCGTTATGTTCTTTGCCAAATTTTTATGTAAATTTTCGTGCCACCATATTGTCGACCCATGGTGAACTAACCCTTTTCGGAAGTTTATGAGGCACTCCAGTCTTGGGGAGAAGATGAAAGGCATGGTGTCTGATGGTACGTCGGCCCTTCCGAGTCCAACGATCCCCTTTGCGGGCGTCCGTCGGGCCCCTCGCTTGCGCCTTTACGATTGCATCCGGAGGGGGCCGAACTCGACCTGGCGTCCGACACTAGCGCCCAACGCTAGCTCAATCTACCGGGTCGTTCTGGGATCTGCGTCCGGTTTCAAGGCCGCATCCGAGGTGGTGGTGCCGACGCGTCCGACGCGTACGCGTGTTTAATCTAGCTCACCATCGGGTCCAAACCGATTTAATTTCCAATCGCTTTTTCGAAGGTTTGGTGATTGGCAACATATCTATGCGGTTTCCTAAGGGGATAACACCACCCCCTCTATATAATGAGAGGTTCATGGCCAATTTGATCCCATCTAAATCCAATCGACAAAAAACATAATCTATCTCTTTTTTACCCTATTTCTCTCTCGAAACCCTAAACCTGTTGTCCGACGATTTTGTCAATGAACTTTGTGGGCATCCTAGGCGGCCTTGCTGGTCCTAGGAGACCCTTCGTGTGTGTTTTCCCCGACGGATCTTTTTCGAGGGTGTTCTCGTCCGTTTCGGCCGAGATCAAGCTCTACATCACTCCTACCGTTCTCTAGATCGGTTTGAGCGATCAAGATGTGATCCTTGCTGACCGTACAGGTTGTATGCAACCTTGTGTGCATGCATCCAAGGCCCTACCGGTGTGTTGGTGCAAACCCTAATTTGTGTCAATATACTTTTTGGTGACTCCACTGGGGAAGACAAGGCTTCAACTCCAATTCAATCTTGAAACCAACGCCATGACCAATGGAGAAGACGCAAGCAAGCTGTCTGAAGTGCTTGAGACCAACATACGACGTCCCGAGTCTTTGGAAAAGCTCCCTAAAGATCTGAAGAAGAAGCTCCAGGACAAGGTGGAAGCCGTCACGCGCACCTTCATGCTAAGTTCCTGCAAGGATAGGCATAATCGAGTCACTCAATACACTAAGCGTATCTATGGTGAATCCCATACGTCAAAAGAGGTAATCCCTGTAGACCCTATACCTAAATTTGATGATGCTTACTCTATGTATGCTAATTATGCAAAGATGCTAATTGACCAAAAAACAACTTTAGAAAGTATACTCACAAAACTAACTCATTCATTAGATTCGCGTTTAAAGTTACTGGAAGGGACTCCAACTCATAACTCACAATCGGGTGTGGTGCCTCACCTGAATTTGGCATGCCTTTAAATTTTTATGAATCTCAAAAGACTCTTCCACCTACTGGCCAACCACAATCGGCTCCTTCGCCGATAGAATCGGTCCCGGTGGGGCAAGTACATCTTTCGGTAATCAAAGATCGACTCGGCGAATAGGAACCGATCATGAGGCCTCTAAAGCTTCAAGGGGCATAATATTTTGCCAGATCCGTTAGGGTGGGAATAATATTCTACCACATCCACCGAAGTCTCCAAGCCTTGGTTTAGTACCGTTAAATTTAGTGAATTCCATTTTTGGAAAAGGGGGAGAACGACCTCTATAAGTATGATCATTTTCACGAGAAGCACTATCCATATCAAGGTTATGAACTGCATAGCTTCAGATTTGTTGAACATATACCCTGCATAGCTTTAGAACGGGCTTCAATTTGATCTTGATATGGCTTCATCTTCTCCTCATCTTTCTCTATTTTCTCGACTAATTTTCGCCTTTTTTCTCGCACTCGCATATCTAGATTAGATCTGCCAGGGTGTGTTTCCTTCTTGTTGGAGGTTTTATGTGGCAGAGTTGTATTTTACGTGTTCTTTTATTTGATCGAAGACTTCATTGTGACCCAAGTGAACACAAATTTGATATACCGGATATTGGATCTTGTGCCCGTTAACCTTTTGCGCCCCGGCAGCTGGCCGTGTTGGTTTTACGGGCTTGTTTGTGCGATCCGGTAGCGCTACGCCGCAACAGAACCAAGATAAGGAACAAATAGATCTGGCCGTTGATCCAACGGTTGTTCCTGTGGCCTGAAATCCCATGTCTTTTTTTTTCAAACTAAATATGACAACTCCCTTTGTTTTGGATTTGCCTCATGCCACGGTCAGGATTTGCCGTAAAGAAGCAGGAGACTTTTCCATCATAGATATTCCTCAATTTTGGAAACAAGGAAAAAAACACACACGAAGGTACGGGATCTGGGGATTTTGGTCAGCAGATCTTATTGTCGACCAGGCAGTTTTCAACGCAAAATAGATTGCCATCTGCTCGTCACATAGACGAACCTGCAACGACGTCGCATGCAATGGGTTCCTTCCTGTCGTCGCAATCGCAACTACCTCGACCAGCATGTTCATCGCCCGTCCCCGTCCCCGTCCCCGTCCCCGCCGCCACCGCCGCTGCCTCTCCTCAGTGGATGCTGCTCGCACCCTATGGTGGATGTAGTGGCGAGGCCTGCAACACCACCGGCGACTCGAAGACGATGGCGGCCGCCGTCACATCCAGCGGCCACCGCATCAGCGTCTCCATCCGTCGTGAACCGTTCTCGGTCCTGTCACGCATCTGCCTCTGCACAGCCGGCCCCCGGCCTCTTCCACCGTCATCGCGGCACACGGCGGCTCCGTTCTCCTGCGGATTACTTGGAGCTACTTTGTTTACAGCAACCTTGGCGGCGCCGCTGCCGCCGACCCCACACGGCCGCCGTCCTTGTACCTCCTCCCTCGTTACTACGGTTTCACCCATCAATGGTGGCAGCTGGATATAAGTGCCACTGGTTTGTTGAGCCACGGAGAGGCCGAGTTCGTCGTGGCGCATTTGAAGACGCTGTGGGCGAAGGGCGACACAACGCCCAACAAGGCGGTAGAGCTCCTCCTATTCCGTCATGGCAAATGGTGTGTGAAGCGACAGCGGATCATCCATAACCTCGGGAAAGACGGGGACCTGTCCGTGGCCTCTTGGGAGCCTCAAGCCGTCGTGCCACTCGGCGACAGGCTGCTCTGCTGGGTCCACTTCTACCGTGGCGTCATCTTCTCTGACATGCTCGACGACAAGGGTCCCCGAGCTGCGGTATGTGCCGTACCCTGCGGAGGCACTCAAGCACCGCTTCTTGTGCACCAACACTCATGGTGCGCTGAAGCTGGTCACCGTCGCACCTCGCCGCTGCTCCCAGTGTGGCTGCTCTGAGCATGACACTGCCTTTGACATCTGGACGTTGAAGACGGATGACATGGCTTGGGTTTTGGAAACTGAAACAAACATGGCCGACTCCACCGAGCTCTGGGCACTACCAGACACACGGGGTACGCGCGGGTCCACCTGGTTTACCCCCTGTTGCGAGGACGAAAAGCAGTGGCCACGTTGTCACGAGCATGAGCAGTGATGGTGACAATGTTTCAGACGAGAGCGATGATGTTTCAGACGAGAGTGTTCCACCAATGGAAGAAGAGGATGAGCACACAAGACTGTCTATCAGTACCCCATCTGCTACGGCTTCCCTTCGTGACGGACTACAGGGCTTCAACGGAGCGACCACAGTTTGCACCACAGCAGGCAAGAAGAGGAGAGGAGGATGTAGTGGCAATACCCTGTCCTTGCCTGCTTCTCGAAGCAGCTCGGCTTCTCCTTTTGGTTGATAGCATGGTCAGACGCAGCACAAGGACAAGCAGTAAAAAGGATGGTTTCCATGAGGTAAGGCTTGATCGTGAGCCATCTAAAAGAGGAAGACGTGCCCAGTTCTTCTGATTAACCCAAAGACAGGTGAAGCTAGCCCAGTCCCAATAGATATTCTTCAAGGTTGGGGTGTTGACTGTGGGATAGCTCCTGGGCTGTCTGACGATGCACTGTTGCAGGCGCCCTCTACCAATCATGGCAATGATGAATAGGTCTCAACCTATCCTTTCTGGAGCTGCATCTCCTTGTACTTTTGAGCTGTCTGTCGGTTGGTCCCTAAGATATTCTTTTGTGCGCTTCAGTCTGTTTCCTTTTATAATTATCTGAACCATAGGGCATCCGTAGTCGTTGAGTCGGGTTTTCATTTCAAAGAGAGAGTAACAGCTAAGAACACAGCCTGAGTCGACCCCATAACTTAAAGCAAGGTGGGGTTCACGTAGAGAATAGTACGAACACTGCCGGGGGATAACTTTGTACCACAAACAAGGAACAACTCTGTTCCTCTTCCTTCTCTGCAGGCACAAACACCGCTGAAGGCTGGACACGGATCCGCTAGATTTTTGCATTGGGTTTATTAGTTAAAAGCTACAATGCCTGCAAACATAGCCCTACATAAGTTATCTCTTTAAAACTAAGAGAACAATGTTTGTTTCTCTACAAAATTTAATTTTGACTTATGAGTTATTGGTTTCAGATGAAATAGGAATGGCCTAAGGGCCTGTTTGGATGTATATATTGGAGACCCTGGAATTGAATTGGCTCCAATACCAAATTAGGGGCAGCATTGGAAATGAACAAAAAATACCAATTACATTGTTTGGTTGTAAATGAATTTTGTATCTAGAATCAGAGAGACACATCGAATGCCAATTTCTGTTTGGATGTACACATGTCAAAAATTCAGTATTCTTCCCCTTTCCCCACCCGGATGGCGGAGGCAAAAGCCTGACCCAGCCGGCCATGGCAGCAGCTCGACCCCGTCGGGCGCCCCGGGAGGAGCTCGCCCCCGCCGGCCATCGAGGGAGCCTCGACCCCACCGGCCATGGAGGGGAGCTCCGACCACCGCCATGGAGGCGCCGACCCCCGCTGGCCATGGGGTGCTCGACCCCGCCGGCCATGGGGGAGCTCGACCCCCCTCCGGCCATGGGGAACCTCGACCCTACCGGCCATGGGGAGCTCGACCCCCCGCCCGGGGCATGGGGCAGGCCGGCACGGCGGTGGAGGGCGGCATGACGTGGAGGGCATCGCCCTGGTGGTGTAAGGCGGCGTGAAGAGGAAGGACGAGAGGAGAGAGAGACGAGACGAGAGGCAGGGAGAACTAATGCCAAGCACCCGAGTTGGGGAGGTCCGAATCGTGGAGAGGCCATGCCTATGCGGTGAATACCGGTCAAGATTGGATTAAGTTTCCAATTCCACTTACGAGACATCCCAACAAGTGGTATTCGGTGGAGTCAATGCCAATTCCCAATTCCAAAATTCCTTCAATACAAACATCCAAACGGGCCCTAAGGGAATTCAAGATCGGTTAGTGGAGAGCTTTACATCAATGAAAAAATGCTTTCGTCATAGAAAATGCAAAATTCATCAACCTTTTGTGATGAATTTACGACAAATTTGGGATAGTCATAGAGTGAGCGTTACATTTGACGCACCATGAAAAACTAAGAAATTTCATGGCAAAGTGCTCCTTTTCCAGGGCATCTTCAAAGACTAACACAAAACTTCACTGATTTCGCCATGGAAGTGACTGCCACAAGGCGCCGCCTATCATGTCTCACTTGGGCCCACTTACATCTAGCTCTTACATGTGCTCTCTAAGTATCAAAATTGTCCTCATAGACCAACATGGTCACTGCGGGCGCATCCGGGAAGAACTTCCCGCCCACCACCATCCCAAATTTCTACAAGCCAAACACGCTTAACTTTAGAGCTAGATTTTGGCTTCATGAAGAGAAGTTGGAACTTGTTAGTATGAGTAAAATATTAATCTTATTAAGCCTTGTGTCGGGATGTCACATGCTCACCGCCTTAGGAGACCTCTATAGGAATAGAGTGGTGGGTCCCACTTGTGGTGAGCCACCGATTCTATTCTGTGGGAGCAGGGTCGACGTGGAATGCTAGGTGGCCGTGGGGCCACTATAGTGTGGGTCCGTGGCCGCGGGTCCCACATATGGTGGCTCACTTGTGTAGTTCAGTGGGACCACGGTGGTAAGGGCCCACATTGACGTGGAATGTCACATGGTCGTTGGGCTGGGCCTACCTGTGGTGGCCCACCGATTTTGTCTAGTCGGACCAAGCTGGTAGGGCCCACGTCGATATGAGTGCCATGTGGCAGTGGAACCACTACAACATGGGACCGTAGTGGTTGGGTCCATGTCACCATGTGGACTTGGCATGCCATTGTTGTGTGGGACCATGATGATGGGCCTGAGTGTGGAACCTAGAGGCATTAGAATTACATTCCACATACGTGGTCAGGGTACACCTGCATGTGGGACCCATAGTTAGACCCACATTTACACATGCTGCATGTGGGACAGATCGGTGTGGTAGCATGGGCTTTATTGTTTTGTGACCATGACTTTGTTGTTCTGTGACGCCCATTTGCGTTCATCATTAGTTCCCCATGTTCTCGTCGTCGATGCCCTCATATCGAACACCGTTGTTCTATGTTGTGCTCTTCTTGTCCTTGTCTTTTGTGTGGAACATGTACTCGTTGACGTCATACCCTTGCTAGGTGTTGATTTGAGTGGACGGGCCTGACACTGTCTCCACATCATCTCCTGGGGGAATGTACTGCTTTTCGAGCCACTGGGGGAAACAATTCTTGTGTTCCTTGTCGACCCATTCCTTTATGCGCTTTCTATTTGCAACGCGGATCTCTTTGAGGTGCTTTTTAATGTATGTGTCCTTGATCACTAATTGATGAAGGATGCTGTAGTGAGCTTCTAGCACTATTTGCCTAGGTACATCGATGCATGCTTTTCGGCCCGTGCACCCCATCCTCGAGGTTCTGCCTTCATGTTGATGGACCGGAAGCCCAATAGCCCTCCCATCTTTTATGTACTTCATACACCAGTTCACGACCTCCTGGCTTGTGTATGCCTCGATCATAGAGCCCTATGGGTAAGCACGGTTATGAACGAATCGATTGAGGGTGGACATTAGTCGCTCAGTGGTCCACATCGCCAGTAGGTATATGGGTCCTAGTTGTTCTATCTGATCAACCATGTGCATCATTAGGTGTGGCATAATATCAAAGAACGAAGGTGGGAAGCACATCTCTAGCTGGCACATTGTTTCCACGATGAACTGTTTCAGCGCAGGTAGATCGACTTTGACAATGACCTTCTAGGTGATTTGGTTAAAGAAGTATGACATCCTTGTGATCACCATCTTCACGTATTTTGGATGTATAGCTTTGATCACAATGGGAAGAAAAACCGTTAGCATGATGTGGGCAACAAACTGTCTCACTTCAGCAATGTATACGTCGTCCACCCTCTTCACCCCGTACATCCATTCGGCTCGGCGCATGCTCTCCATACTTGTCTCCCTGCTCTCTATAAATGCTAAGTGGCGTTATATAGTACTCAAAGTGAAAAAAAGAGAGGAAGAGGATGGGAGCAGAGAAATATAATCTTTCTATCTCCTCCATGAACATGGATCTTGATCTAGATCTAGAGGGGATCAAAAAGATCAAAAATAAGATTAAGGGAGGATTAGAGAGCCTTTATGTACCAATTGGTGTGTTTTCCTCCCCCAAATCCATGTTCAAAGTTCCAATTCAAAGATTTGGTCAATTTTTAGGGCAAGGCCTCCCCCCACAAGTTGGAAGAGGAAGACCCGTGGAGAAGGGGCTGGCGGCTGCTATTTATAGTGCTCGAGATTAACTATGGTGGGCGCCTTAATGTGACCACCACGTAGAATGCCTATTTACCATACATGGCGGGCGCCTGTAACGCGCCCGCCACAACTAATCTATTTATCGTGGTGGGCGGGTTACAGGCGCCCGCCACGATTAATCCTTACTTTACGTGGGCGGCGACCGGGCGGCTGGCTAGGGAATAACCGTGGTGGGCAAACAATGTGCCCTTCGTGGTTAATAAATGCAGGCATCACGCAAAATCATTTGGTTACTAGTGATACTATCAATCTTATTAAGCCTTGCGCCGGGATGTCACATCCTCACCCCCTTATGAGACCTCTGTAGGACCACGGTGGTGGGTCCCACCTATGGTGGGCCACCGATTCTCGCTCGATGGGACCAAGGTCGGGCGTGGAATGCCGGTGGCCGTGGGGCCACTATGGCGTGGTGCATGGTCATGGGGCCTGTTGACACTGTTATAGCATAAAATTACAAGTTAAAAAACATGAATTTAGGGCTCAAGTCAAAGACCAAACATAAGTCTAGGGGTCTAACTAATATAATTCCACGAGTTTTGCTATTCTCGTGACTTTCCAGGGACTTAATAGATAATTGCGTAAAATAATGGAGAAAGTTCCGAATATACAAGACATATGAAGACCAGACTTGTCCATGAAGTAACTCAACCCGAAACGTGAACTAAAACATTCTAGAAGATACCGAGGATACCGTAAAAGACGAGACGTTGAGGTGGCAAAGCCCGACCGGCGGCGGCCGCCCGCCACATAGGTCGACGCCCGGGTGGGGCCATCCGGTCGACCTCACATTTTTATGTCGGTTTACCACCGACATTGAGGTTGTTTCTACACCGCTCTTGAAGGTCGGTTTGATCCAAGGGTTGACGTTCATCGCCAAGTACTATATAAGAAGACCAAATGACCACCCTCGAGGCTAATAACAATTTCATTATCATACTCATTCATCAACTTTCGCACCCATCTAGTCCAGCCAAGTCTAGACCTAAGCCCTAGTTCATACTAGAAGTAATTAGTTACATAGCTAGTTCTAGTTGAAGATCAAGTTCATCTTGAGTTCCCCGATAGTCAAGAAGTAGCAAGGAACATCGTTGTTGAGACTTCTCTCTTGTATTCGACCGTAAGTACTCTTATATTTAGAATACAATTGTTATGACTTTGATATTTACAATTATTATATTCTTATTGATATGTGTTTATGCTTGCTATGATTATATGTTTAGTTTAGTAAGATTGCTTTATATTTTATGCATGGAATTGTATAGCATCCATATAGATGATCACTATGTGAGTGATAAGCAATGTGTAAACGTGGTGTTTATACAACGTTCATCCGCAATTGCACCCTACATTCTAGGCCTTGTGGTAGATCGCGGGAGTGACAAAACCTTGTTGAGTCCTTTGGAATCCACCCTCCGAATGAAGGACATGTCGAGCTTATAATTACGGTGATGAATAAGTTTCATCCTTGTTTGTCATTGGTAATGCTTGCCATGTGTAGAAGTAATCCAACCTTGCCATGATAGCTAGATGTATTGCACTAATTGTAGTATTCATTGACATATATATATGATTAGAAGTATCTTAGAATCTTCATTCTATTCTATTCTATAACATGTTAATAGCTCGTATGATTCTAGTGGCTTATGATGATCTTAGACTTGGGTATTTATCATTTATATTATTATCTTTATCCCGTGACTTATCCTCTGTCCGAGTTATATGCATATGGCTACTCGCATTATACAACTGGTAAAGTGATGATCTCATAACTAAATCACAATCTAAATCATTAGACATCCTTTTTCTCTCTACCTTCCATAGACTCCCTTCCCGTGGTAAAATATAAAAACGATACCGGATTACTCCCCGGTGAAGTGCTATCATTCTCAACAACTCGAAACTTCTTAGGAGATGTTTCAAATTTTAAGCAACGTGCGACAACTTGTTTGAAACCTTCTTAATTTTTTTATCACAGCCTCCACATATGATAGGATGCAAACTCACCAAATTTCATGATTTTCCGACTTTGTTTTCTTTTTTATACAATTAAAGAACCATTCACCCATGGGGTCGTGTTTGCGAAATGAGATGTTTGATAACCATAATCATATCATATGTAGGGCCTTAAATTGGGTTGACTAACATGAATATCAACTTTATACACATTTTTCCCAAATATTTGAACGACCATGTAGTTCAAATTTGACCCAATTAAAACAATTGGCTGAAATGCAATTATTTAGTGATATATAGCAAATTGATTCAAAAATACACCAAACTTTTGCAGGGAGTAGGATATGTTATGTGTGTGGTGGAGAAAAGTTAGACAACAATTGAGAAAAAAAACTTTGCCGAAGTGTAACCGTGGACGACTCGGCATAATGAAATATTCGCCGTGTGCCCGGGGGCTTTGCCGAGTGTCAATCCCGGAGACTCGGCAAAGAAGGAAACGCCATTAACAGTGGCGGTAGTGCGCTGGACAGGTAATTAATGGTGGACAGCCCTTAACCTCGTTGTGGACCAAGGCGGTCGGCGAAGAGAGCACCTTTGCCTAGTGCCGACCAAGGCACTCAAGGAAGCTCAAATGCCGAGTGTTTGTTCTTTTGCCGTGTCGTCTTTCATGCACTTGGTGCATATCGCTTTTTGCCGAAAGTGCCCGATATTTGGCACTCGAACACTCGGACGAAGGCCCGTTTTCTGGTTGTATGTGCCACCGCATCCTTGCCGCGTGAAGCTGGAATTCGTGGTGGCGGAGCTTACGCTTGTGGGGTCCAAGTCCAACCATCCAAGGACAACTCGGCAGAGGGACGGCAAGCCTCGTTGCATTCGAAGCTTTGCCTATTTCGTCCACGGCGAGTGGTGTGTCAAGCGGCCGTGGTTCACCTATGGCAGCGGCGTGAATAGGGAGGAGATCTAGGCCCAATGGAAGCTATGCGCGCTGGGGAATGCCAATGAGCGGCTTTAGGGTGCCCCGGGCGGCCGGTGATGACGGCGACCATTTAGGCGTAGGGAGGGAGCATCGAGGTCGCCTATGAGCATGGTCATGGCAGTGGCGGCGGGAGCATGACAGGGGAGGGAAGAAGGGAGCCGCCCGGGCGCGCCACGCACGCCGGAGCTGCAGCATGCCCTGCGGGCGAGGGTGGTGGGGCGGCGGGCTCGTGTGGGCGCGTCGAAGGAGAATACTGGGGTTGGGGTAGGGAGGGGGGTCAAAGCGTTGCAGTTGTGTCCAACCAGGCAAACAACAACACGCCCCCCATCATCTCCATGTGCGCTCCTCGCCGTGTTTACACGCCGCCCGAAAGGTTTGCCCTTGCCCACCCTCCTGAATCTCACTCTCCTCATGGGCCTCCATGCGCACAATGGTAGCTCCCTTGCAACGTGAGGCGGCAGGGATTGCGACAGTGGCCACGCCGGCCATGACTATGGACGGGATGGAGACGATGTGGAAGGCGGAGAAGGCAGCACTGGCATCGTCTACGCTAGTGCCCGTGGAGGATGCAGCGCCGTGTCCGGGAATGGGTGATGAGGTCGTGTCATTGTAGCCCTTAAAAAGCGTGTCAAAGTACTGTGGGCTATGACCCTTCACATCTTTTGGTTCTGATTATTGGGGCCTCAGCGTTCCTGTCTAGACGCCTCCCTTCCCTTTTTCTGTATCCATTCCCTATCAACCACCGGGCTGACCGCTCACCACCAAACCACCAGTCAGGCACAAAACACTGGTGCAGGGTGGGTGCGGATACGCTAGATCTTTGCATTGGGTATGTAGTTAAAAGTTACAATGCTTGCAAGCATAACGCTACATAAGTTATCGATAACAATCATAACCTCCAGATTTTGGGCAGAGGAAGCTCTATAGAACTATGTGTGTTTAGTTTCCCGTAGAATGCAGAATGGCAAGTACTTTGAAAGGATAGACTGCAAAACGCCAAATATTTTGTGGGTGTCAAGCTTTTGTGCTTTTTTGGCCACTTGAGACCAAATTCAAAATGGAGAATAGCAATCTTTTGCCAAAAAATTTGCTTGGTGTTTAATTTCATTATACAAAATGATGGACCAAAAACCAAAAGTTTTTTTTGGATGAAAGGGGAACTAAACACGCCGTGAGAACAATGATTGCTTTTCGACAAAATTTAATTCTGACTTTTGTGTTAATGGTTTCAGATGAGATTGGAATGGCGTATGAGAATTCAGGATCAGTTAAATCCCCGCCAAGCTCCAGAAGCCGTCGTTGACTCCCCTATCCAAAAACAAAAGCAGCAAAAACCAGCAACCACTCTGGCCTAAGCTGCATGCCAGCCTTCAATCTAAAATATAGGAGCTGTGGTTGCGCAGATGTTAGCCCAACGCGCAATGCTTGGCGTTTCCTATAACGACAGATGCACTATGGAGAGCAAGGCGGCAAACACTATGCTGTATATAGCGCCAACGCAAGCTAGCACTCAGTATTTCTTTTTGAAAAACGAATTCTGAATCTGCAGATGTTAATGCATCAGCGCTGATGTCCACGCGCGGGGGAATCCAAATAGGCGCATGTATTGTTGACCAGGTACGAATGGGAGGAATGACGCTTAAATTGATTTGTGATCAAATACACCGCAAAACCAACATGTACATCAAGCGGCTCTGTTGTTAGTTCTGTGAACAATATATATATATATGCGTAATCGGGGGACATCCTGTGAACAAAGATCAAAGCGCCTGCACTCACTCACCCGGCTGTTAGGTGTTAGCTGCGCTGTGCTGTCTCTACGAAATGGCTTTGCATAAAGCGCTGCTCATCGCCGCCGCGGCCATGGCCGTCATCGTGGGTACTCTGCTCCCGGTGAGCGCCTGGCCGAACAACCACGTGGTCGGAGAGACCAACGGCTGGATGCTCGGCGTGAGCTACGACTACTGGGCCAGGGTCAATGACGGCATTCCAGTCGGTGACACACTCGGTAAGTCAGCTATGTCGCCACGCGTGTGTGAACAAGGCTGTGTCTGCATGCATGATGGGGCGGAGCTACAGTGAGCGTCCTGGGTGCAGCCAAAAAATTAAAAAAAAAATAGTGGAAACAACTAAAATTTCACCATATCTGCACCCATACATTATATATGTTTGCACCCACAAGTAAGACGCACCCCCTCAGACTCTAGCTCCGCCACGCTCGCGATTCATCAACTGACAGATGCGTACGGTACGGATCGTCATTCTTCGCAGAGTTCATCTACGATCCGGCCGAGCACAACGTGGTGCAGGTGGATGAGGACGACTACAACAGGTGCACCGTGCAGAACAACGCGCCGACGTGGGACGATGGGCACGACATACTGCAGCTGGAGTATGCCGGCAAGTACTTTTTCATCTGCAGCATGGGAGACCACTGCTCTCGTGGCATGAAGTTGGCCATCACCGCTATCTGAGTGATGTGATCAGATGGATAGCGCACGCTCCTCGGTGTCGTCTTGAGCGCTGTGTGCCACTTGCATTGCTTGCTCTTGGTCTCGATCGGCTCTCGAAACCCTTTAGTTTTTGGAGTGCAGATTTTAATTTCCAGAGGAATAAACGCATATGTTCCACAGAATGATTGTATTGGTTATCTACAAGCTTGCTTGTATGCCGTTATTCGCTCAGGCATTGAGTTGTTGTCTTGAAATGATGAAGTCCTTTATTAAGTTTTCTGTTTACCTGCTACATATTTGACTCACTTTTTATCTAACTTTCAAATCATGACCAAGCATACATTTTTTTTCTATCTACAGCATATCTGTAGTCTCCTTACTCTCACACGCGAGAGTATGCGTTTTCACTAGTAATTGATGATATCAGAAATGCTTGGCATTCCCAGGCGTGGATATCAAAATGTTTCCTATAGTATCCACGCCTTAGGAGGGCACTCCTTAGGCACGTGCGAGTACGGGCACCTATGCAGCACTTGTTACACCAGCCACGAGCAGGTGTGCCACGACGGCGCCCTTGACTCGCCGTGCGTGGAGGTGGAGGCATTTGTGCATGACTCCAAGAAACGGTGCGCGTACGAGGAGTTCGGGTGCAAGAGCTCCGTGGCCTACACTTTGCGGCGGCGCCAGTCGCCTTGACAGCCGTTGTGGCGCTGTTTTTGCCGGAAGAACGTAACATTGCTTATGCGGACAACCCATGCGAAGAAAGTTGCAAGGATGAAGACACCTGCGTAGGGGTACCTTTGCTGCCATGGGGCGGCTACCATAATGGATGAAGCCCGCATTGTTGGCGGCAGCAGCATCATCCCTTGCGGCCTCCTTCCAGGCTACAATCTGATAACAACAAAAGAAAAAAACACATGGATGAGGATGAAGAACAAAATCATTTGGTTTTGCTAGTGCACATACATAATAATTTGATTGACTTTAAAACTATTAAAAACACATATTGGTTTTCACTGGCTTTACATACCTATCCCTATATAATTCCCAAACCACCAGGGAATTTTCGGAAAAAGGATCAAAATTAAAGCTAAATATATAGAGTGTTCTCCAATACGATACTGCTGGTGACTACAGGTGAAGCAACCATAGAGTATCAAATTATGACTTAGGGGTTCTAGAAACTCCGAAAGAGAAAAATAGTGGAACCCTAGGCCTAGGGATTTAATTTCATGAAAACTAATCCTGGGTACAGAATGTAGAAATGGTGTTTGTGTCATGTACCTTTTTAACATGTGCAATATGAGTTCCTCACAAAAAAACATGCACAATATGACATAAAAACAAATTTTGTCTTAACAAACTTATATATAAGAGGAAATGAAGGTTGGAATAGAGCGCACTACACAACATATATGAGGATGTACTAAAAGCTGAAATATATTCTACCACCCTTGGTCCTCTAATTCAGGATTTTAAAACTAACTAACAAAGGATATATAATTCAGAGATCATCCTTAAAAATTCTGCAATGTAGTTGTCGGTACGTACTGATCATGTGCCTGCTGTACACACTCTACCAGACCATCCTAGTGCATATCATGCATAAACTGTGCTATTTTTGAAGAACTGGAATAGTGTATCTCAAAAAACTAAAGTCCTACATGCCTGGAAAGCTAAGCAGCGGGAGAAGTTCAGTA
The DNA here is from genome assembly GCA_015847255.1 of Hyparrhenia diplandra. NCBI lineage: Eukaryota > Viridiplantae > Streptophyta > Magnoliopsida > Poales > Poaceae > Hyparrhenia > Hyparrhenia diplandra. Next base: position 189,273 of record JADLZK010005305.1, on the reverse strand, counting down.
AGAAAGAAAACTAGCAGGTGGGCAGATTGCTAAGTCCAACACATAAAGGAATGAAAACACAATTTTTTCTTAGGGTAAGAGCATTTTTTTTTTTTTTTGTGAATGAGGTAAGAGCATTTTAGGATACGGAAGCTTTGTGAGGCTTATAATTAGGACGACCTAGGCTATCTACAAGCTAGTACAAGCTAGTCACAGTCACCCTCAACTATCAAGGCATTGCCACTCTGAAGTAAAAAGAAGGTTTGTGGGAGCAAGAATACCATTGCGTAGATGTCCTAGCGTGCGGTCATAGGGGTCAGATCATGATAGATGACCATATTTGTCCACAGTCATCGGCACAACCATCATTAATTCCTGTCAACCCCCATCGTGACTGCATCCATAATCAGGAAAGAAAAAACATCCTGTTATTTAACTGTTAAAATATACTAAATGAAATAAACATTAACACACCACTAGTTAGTCACCTACTATGTGTCATCATTTTAACACAGAATTGAGTTGTAATCCAAATAGAAAGAGTAGATTCTCAAGACGGTACGTACACAACATAAGATATATCTTTTTTGAAGGAGATCGATGCCAGAAATTTTGCGCTTTTCATTTAAGATAGGAGCATAAGAAAAAAAAAAATAAAGACAGGGCAATTCTTCTCAGTTGGGTCAGACAGGCACGCCACGCCCCAAAACACAAGCGGGAAATTAGAAGTTGGTAAAAACTAAGGGTTTAGTGAAGGTGTCCAAACCAAGGCAATGTATACCTACAGTCTACACAAGTACAGCATGCCAAGAACCCAATGTCCAGGAAAATGTGGCGTGTCCAACAGTCAAACACAGGCATCGGGAGAACCTCACCCTGATGACTGCTGAGTGATTTCACTGAGGATAGGAAACTCAAGGCCACACCCACACACACAAGTTGCCAAGTGACGGCCGGCCGGGACTTAGCTTTATTTATTGGACCGACCAACACGACGGCCGGAGGATCCACCGGCTGTGGGCGACGGAGAGGCATGGGGAGGGAAAGCACACGGCGTCGGTTGTTTGGCCTCCAAGACAAGGCAGACAGGAGGAGATTCGGACGGAGAACGTACCATGTCGGCGGGCGCGCCGGCCGGCAAGAGAGAAAGAATAAGCGAAGCGAGCACGAGCTGGCACCGGCCAGCTCCTCTCCTCTCCTCTCCTCTTATTTTTTTGGCAGCAGCTCGTCGTGTTGGGTGGGTTTGCCAGGGCTAGCGCGCCGTCCATCTATTTATATCCGCCACGCCCAAACAACTCCAATCCTGAGAGTGGGAGATCGGCTGACAAAGATGAGATTGATCTCGTGACACGTTTGCTGCGTGCAGTACTGGCGGAAGCAGAGCAGTGTTTGGGTCACAGTCTGAAACTGAAGCGAGCAGCTAGAGGAAGCAGTGGTTGGGTCATAGTCTGAAACTGAACTCTTTGCAATTTCAGCTTACTAAAGAAGGTCCTGGATATTCATCAATCGAGTGCTGTTCTACACTAATTCAGCACCGACTCTGTCAGATCGGGTGTTGCTGCATCATCAAGTAACCCACAAACAACTCAATATTTTACAGTTCTCCTGGATTCAGAAACTAAGCGGAGGATCCATCACGTCTAGTGCTGTCAGCTCGCAGCTCGCGCCGGTGCGTGCGGGGCCATGAGAATCGTCTTCACTAGCCGGTGCTCTTGGTTTGTGTTCTTTATCAAGCACGAGCCGGCTCCTGATTGATTGGGTCGTCGAGCAAGCTGACGGTACGTGTCGTCGCAGTTGCAGAGACGGCCGGACGGAACGGATCCATGCATGCTCCTGGCACCTGTTTCAGCTTCAGCCATGCACAAGACGTGTTCTTGCGTAGGTGGGGAGTGGTGGCAGCGAACGACTCTTCCATCTTCAACGTAACCAACAGCTGGCGGCTGCGCATGCACAAGACGTGTTTGTAACCGCCGGCGTCGTACGTTAACCTCGGCTGACATGATTAATAAGATTGAGACACGTCTGGTCGTGCAGTCCATGCCTTGGTGTGCTAACTGAATCATGAATGCAGTCGTGTGGCTGGCCCCAAACACGAGGCAGCTACCAGCAGCTCTGTCAGGCTGAAACTGAATGTACCTCTGCAATTTCAGGTAATTGAAACAGGTGTTTTCTGAATGACAAGGCGCTGCAGGTTTTTATTCTATCTCATTTAACGTGGTCTTGGCATATGCTGCGATAAGGTGTTTAGTTGGTGAAATATTTTGGATTTAGCTACTCTAACACTTTTCGTTTGTATTTGATAATTATTGTCTAATCATGGACTAACTATGCTCAAAAGATTCGCCTCGCAGTTTATAGCCAAACTGTGCAATTAGCTTTTTTATTTACCTATATTTAATGCTCAAAAGATTCGATGTGACGGGTACTGTAATATTTTTGGGTTCACTTTTTTGTGAACTAAACAGAACCATAGTTGGAACCAAAAGAGCAAAGCTCAACATACAGAGTTAAATAACCATCACAGGACTACCGGATAGATATTCATCAATGGAACTGCCATTTTACGCCCCTTTTGCCTCACATTTTCTCGGCAAAGGGAGCCTTTGCGGAGTGCCAAATCTCGGGCACTCGTCAAAGGCGCTACCGAAAGTGCCGAATTCTTAGCCGAAAAGCCGACGGAACTGACGGCGCGTGGCGGTGACGACGTGCTTTGCCGAATGCTCGCCGCTCACACTCGGCAAAAGAAATTAAAATTATTATATTTTCTTATTTATTCGCCGAAAGTGTTTATTTCCAATAGCACTTTCGGCAAATATTTTTATAATTTAATTTTACTATACTCTTCGCCGAGTGTTGCGGTGGTGAGCTCTTTTTGGCTATAGAAAAAGTTTCAAAGTCAAACCACGATTCGAGCATCGTTGTAACTCCAACACTTACGGGATCATTCTCAACAACTCTATGTTTTTGCATCCATTTAAAAATCACTAAAATTTGAACTTTTATAACTAAACTTAAAAACCTGACTAGTTTATTGTTCTGCACGACCAAAAACTGTTTTTCCAAAAACCTTGCATCAAAACTCACCATATAGATATAGGATACCTAGCCGCCCACGGGGTACGGCTGGGGTATGTACTGCGGTGGGGGCGGCGCCGTTGCGGGGGCAGGCTCGAGGCCTTCCCGCAGGAGCATGCAGCAGCAGTCGGACAGCCACGCCGGTAATGGGGTACGGGTACGACCACGGGTAAGGGACCTCCACCACCTTCGGCGGCGGAGGCGGGGCTCTCCTTGGGGTGGTTCCTCCTTGGGTGGTGGAGGCTTCTCCTTGGGTGGCTTCTCCTTGGGCGGTGGGGGTGGCTCAACTTTCACCGGGGTGCTCCTCCCCTCCTTCTCCGGCGGCGGCGGGCTGGTTCCTATTTCTTGGGCGGCTCCTCCTTCCGTGGCGGCGGTGGTTCGCCAATCTCGACCGCTTGATGATCTTCCACGCCTTGCGTAGAGCTTGTCGGGCGAGCTTCTTCGGTCGAAGGGCCCGTGGGCGGGATGGTGGAGGGGAAAAGGGAGGGTCGGTAGGGAGGCGAGGGAGTGGCGGCGGGCAGCTCAAGAGGCCGCCGTCGATGCTTTGAAGGGGAAGAGGCCACCGCCACCCGCACTTGCCGATGCGCCCATGAATATCGAACGAAATTGGCAGCTGAAGAGGCCGCTTCCGGGATGTCGGGCCAGTGACGTGGACGTCGACGTGGCTTCACCAGGAGGGACATCGCCACGACGCGCAAGAGCTACATTTCAGTTTCAATTTCAGTTACCACTCCTAGGACCAATCGAGGCCCGAGAATTCCTTAGGGATGGATAGTGGGAGCTCCTATATAGGAGTTTTAATTTCAGCCACCACTCCTAGGACCAATCGAGACCCGAGAATTCCTTAAGAATAGATAGTGGGGAGCTCCTATATAGGAGTTTTAGATATGTTTGAGTGCTTGTTTGATTGAATGCATGTATATTGTCTATCTGTAGAATTTATTTTGGCACCGAATAATTATTTCTTGTCATCCTGACTTAGTACTTCTCCTTGACCGCCCTCTCGAATGGCCCCAATCTTCCACTTCCTAAATTCCACTTTACTTCTGTTTCGAAACAAATTAAGCACGCTTGGTTTATATTATTTTATAGGAGACCAATAAAGCCACCTCGTGCATATCTACATGGATACAATTATAAGCACATATGAATGCATGTGTATGTGTATATATACACAAATATATACATGATATACAAATAAGCGTATGTATTAATAGATGAATATACACTTTTTTTGTTTTTTGAGAATTACATAGTACAACGTACACACTCACAACACGCACGCACACTCACTCCTATGAACACACGTACGCAAACCCTACCCCTATGAGCACCTCCGAAGGACTGGGCAGCCGACAGATCCGGAGATTCTCGGTCACCATAGGCGCGCCGTCGCCGACGGAACGCCGCTTACCACTTAATGCACAACGCCGGTAAATTCTGGGAAAATCCCAAAAAAAGATGCGAGCAATACGGCCCACTCCTCCCCTCTTCCCGCATTGCGCCGCAACAACATTTTGATGGACCGCCCAGCGAAACCGGCGAAAAGGCCAGGACATGCAGCCCAATAGCAGCAGCAGCAGCACTCTCCTAGGCGGCAGCAGTAAGCTCGCGTCGGCCATTGCCTCGGCATTGTCGATATTGCTCCGACTACACCCAAGGGCTAGAATATAAGGATGGAAGACCAGGTTTACAAGCATTCACTGCACCCTTAACTGTTGTAATCGGTGATGATTAAACGATGAAGAAGAAACAATCGAACCAGCGGAGACACAAAATTTAACATGGATAACCCCTCCAAGGTGGAAGGGAAAAAATAACAGGAGTCAACCAGCAAACACTCGTCACTACAATCAAGAGTCAGGTTACAACGCCAATGCGACGGCTTACAAGAGAATGAATCAATCTAAGTAGAAACCCTAACAAGGGTATATGTACTGTATGAGGACCCAAGCCTCCCGTCAAATTTTTCGCTCTTGCCCAAGCGCCCCGGCGATGGGCCTCCGCTTCGCTCCGTCAAAAAAGTCGGCCGCCCAATGATAATTATGCACAACCGAATTTGGAACATATGCAGCATTAATGACATCAACAAGATCCTCAGGCTCGGGCTGTGGGACATATATCCTCAAGGGATGCATTGAACATTTTTTTGAAAGGAAATTAGAGCAATTTGAAGACAAGACCCTCTAGCTCCTTGTTCCAAATAGCAAAAGGCTCGGTGGGTGCACTTTTTTAAAAATGCACACCACTTGAAGATCTTAAGAAGGGCTACATAGTTTCACTCAAGAAAGCACTCCGTCGATGCTTGCTTGTACTCGGCAAGACCTGGAGGAACAAAATGAGGCTTCCAAAGTTCAACCATACAGTGCTTGAGGGTTTGTTGATACGTAGTACCCCGAGCACCCCGCGGGAAAGAGAGAAGATCTAGTATGACAAGGATTCCTACACGTCATCCTGATAGAAATTGCTATCATGTAATCCTGCTAGACAGTTATATTGTAACCGATTAGGACTCTTACCTCCTTTTTTTTTTTAGATAATGGATATTAATCCGGCCTCATCTATCAAAAGATAGAATCGCACCAATTATTACAAAAAGTTTGACTAACAAAAGTTGCATCCATAACCGAAAGAAAGTATAAATTAAATCTAAAATCAACCAATGTATCTCGATGACAACCATCCATTGGAACTAAAAAATTGAAGCGCAGAAGTTTCAAGATGCTGTCCTGCATGGATCAGCATACTTTTCCGATCTTCATGCTGCTGTAGACTTGCCCATTCCCGCAGCCAATGCGTTCCCCTGAATATGACCTGCAAGAGATTTTTTGGTCGACATTTATCAAAAACCACTTCATTTCTAGTTATCCACAAAGTCCAACACAAAGCCGCAGCTGCTGTTAATAACAATGAATTAAGCTTTTTATTTCCCAGCTTGTTCCATCTTGAAAATAGATCATTTATATCAATAGGTGGTGATAACCCAAATAACATGTGTACAACATGCCATAAAGACTTGGCATAAAAACAATAAAAAAGAGATGTTGTATTGTTTCCAGAAAGTGACAAAGCGCACAATTTTTATCACCATTCCAGCTTACGCTTGACTAAATTATCTTTAGTTAAAATTACACCTCTTTTCAAGTACCAAAGAAATTTTTTTATTTTCATAGGAACTTTAATATGCCATATATCTTTTGACACTCTGACACCATTGTTAATTAACGCAGCATACATAGACTTGACTGTAAAGATTCCAGATGCGTTTAGACCCCAAGAGAAGATATCCCTCTGTTCGCTTAAATTTAAATCTTGCAGGGATACAACAATTCTATACCAAGCATTTAGGTTTGCACCCACTAAATTCCTTCTAAAACAAATATTTAGCGGAGTTGAGCTAAGTACTTGTGCAACAGAATCGTTTTTCCTCCTAACAATGTTAAAAAGCGAAGGGAATTTATCTTTTAAAGGCTTATTACCCAACCAAGTATCATACCAAAACCTGGTTTGAGACCCATCTTTTACCTTAAAAGAGCCAAGACCTAAAAACAATCTTTGATGTTCATCAAACTTTTCCAAAAAATGCGAATCTGTTGGCTTTTTATAACAACTCCCCGAGTCTTGTCTTTTATATATTTATTTCTGATTAATTCTTGCCACAAACCATCCTCATTTAGCAATTTGTAAAGCCACTTACTTAGTAGGCATTTATTTTGTATACACAGATTTTGAATACCCAAACCTCCTTGGTCTTTGGGTTGGACTATATAAAGGAGGACGGGGCTCCCTAGATCAAGTACCTCAACACAATAGACCTCGCGGTCTAAACCCCAAGCGCAGGGTGCAACATACTATCAATGTAGACTGAACGTAGGGACGCCGACGTTATTCCAACTGGCAGACCAAACTAGTATAAATGGTTCTCTCTATGTTCACCATCGAGTTCTACTTATGTGGAAGCCCTCATCTTCGTTCTAGGTAACTCCGTGACCGTATACTAGTCGCCAAACACTAACACCATCCTATATGGGAACCAATAGATGACTTTAGTCTTTAAATCTAACGATCCATATTAATCTATTGGTGGGCCCCTTACCAATCTAACATCTTACATGTTGCATCTTACACATTCCTGCTGTAACAATCTCCTTCGGCGCTCTCCCTCGCATAGTTTGTTTTCAGCTGAAGTCAGCATACTCGGCCACGCGTACCCATCCGATGGTTGCCTTGTTCTCAAGGCCCCGCCTCTCCCACACACCTGCCCTGACAAGCTTCTTCCCCACGTGCGCTCCTCGCCGCATTTACACGCTCACCCGACAGGCCGGCCTTCTCCTTCCTAAATCTCACTCTTCCCACGGGTCTCCATGTGCACTATGGAGGCTATTTGGCGCCAGTTGTATTTTTTTATTATGTTCAGGATGAAGTTGAATTATGCTACACGAGAATTTGCCTCGAGGTGGAGTTTGTTGAATATGTTTTAAAATGTATATGGACTGGCCGACTTCCGACAAAGCGGAGCAGAGGTCCGTAAAGCCGAAGGCGCGGGCCGCACCGATACATATACCCTCACTAGGGTTTTACTCACACCATCTCTTGTAAGCGGCCGAAGGGACGTTGTAACAAACTCTTGATATAGTGAAGTGTTCATCGGCTAGCACCCATGGTTTTTCCCTCTCACATTGAGAGGGTATTCCATGTAAGTCTTGTGTCCCCTGTGTGTGTTTGATCATGTTCGCTTCGTCGTTAGTCACCTAAGATTTCAACACGTAGCTAGGACACCTGCTTGCTTGTGGGAGAGAAAGGTGAGAGGGTAGTCGTTAGAATTTATATATGAATAAGTTCCCTAAAATTCATATGAAGAAATTCCGATAAATCTCAAAGGCCCAATATTTGTGTTCCCTAATGGGCTTTATTGTTTTAGCCCATGAGCAAAGGTGAGAGGTGCAATATCAATTAGTACCATATTACTAGTTGATATGGAGGTAGGGAGTTTTCCTCCCTATATTTTGTACCAAGCCTCCCGAATAGACACAATATAACAACTACAATTGGGAGTTTCAATTAGAAAATCCTAAAGTAGTAAAATAGTATTTTCCTATTCTCACCGCTGCGCCGCCGTTGCCAAGTCTCCAGCCCGATCGTTCACGTGCACCGACCGGGCGAAAGCAGGTCTCCTCCTGAACCGTCGTCTTTGCGATCCTCGCACCGGGAGAAGGCGAATAAGGTTTTTGGGAAGCGCTCTTTCGCGACTCGCTCCCAAATCTCAGCACGCCGTCTCATCGCCGTAAGGCTTGCGCATGGGAACATCTACAAGGACATGCGATCATCGTTAGCATCTTCATCACCATGTACTTCTACATCGGCAGTATTACATTTGTAATCTAATCTTATTGTCCAACATGTTCAATCTATTTAATCTATCTGGTGTATGTGTTGTGCTAGTTGTGCCTACACTAGTTGCCATGATCATGCCATGTTTTATGTTGTTTTACCATGCTATGATCTGTTATATGATTTTGGATCATGCTTGTTTGCTTCACATGCTTATTCTAGTAGATCAGTTCATCATGATTTATATTATGGAATTAATCGAAAATTGCCTTATATTCCAACAATCCAAAAACCTTATTATAGGCTTTTTCTTGATTTAACTATGACTGTTTTTCACCGACGTCTTTGAGACTAGAAAAAGTTTTCTAGTGCACATTTTAAGAGATGGCGAGTTAAGGCCATGCTCGGCTAGAGGCTAAAATGTTCGGATTACTGTTGGATCACCTCGGGGAAATATCTCTAGAGATAAGAGAAGATTTCGGGGGAGACAACACTATCTTTAGAACAATCCTAAATAGTCTTGCTAGTCATCTAGAAGATGCAAACTTGCACTTCCAAGATGAGAAGGCATTGTGGGATCAACTGAATGCAACCATTGGTACATCCGAGTTGTGCATTATGGAGAGCTTTTGTGACTACAAGATGGTTGCTAACAAGTCTATAGTCAAGCAAGCGCATTTTATATTCAACACATGGCAAGAGAACTTGAACTCCTTAAGTATGTCATACCCGATGAGTTTATAGCCTGGATGCAATATTGCTAAATTGCCTTCTTCATGGAAGAGCTTCGTCACAATTCTTAAACACAAGAGATAGAAAATATCGGTTGTAAACCCGATAGCATCCGTTGATGTTGAGAAAAATATTCGGGTGAAGAATACTATTGATAAGGGGAACAAGAGCCATTCTAGCACTAATTTTGTGTAGAAAAACCCACATGGCAAGAACAAAGGGAATAAATCTTCCAATGTCAAATTAACAACTACTTTTGAGAAGAAGAAAAATAATGATGAGGTGCTTTGCTTCACTTGTGGACAGCTTAGTCACTTTTCCAATGGGAATAATAAGAATGTCAACCTCGTGACTATTAGCAATATCGATGAGGAGTACAAGAATGTTCCTACTTGTACTATCGGTATTTCAATCACCAAGTTGGTGGGTTGATACAGTGCTAATATTCATGTGTGTGCTGACATCTCTTTGTTTTCTTCTTATAAAGAGCTACAAGGTTCTTCTGTCCTAATGGGGAATGGGTCACATGCTTACGTTCGTGGCGTTGGCACGGTAGATCCGAAGTTTACTTCGGGAAAATGAACGTGCAACATGTCCCTACTATTCGCAAGAACCTTGTTAGTGTTTCCCTTCTTTTTAAGAGATGGGTTTAAGGTAGTGATGGAGTCCAATAAAGTAGTTATGTCTAAGCATGGACAGTTTATTGGTAAAGGTTATGACTTGTGGTGGCTTGTTCCGCCTAAGTTTGGCGTGATTTTTGTAATAAGTCGATGAATCATATTTGTGGCACAATAAATGATAGTTCAAGTGTTTGGCATTCTCGCTTTTATGTCATGTGAACTTTGGTTTGATGTCACATTTATCTAGCTTGAAGTTAATTCCAGATTTCACCATTGTTAAAGGTTCTAAGTGCCATAGTTGTGTGCAATCTAAGCAACCTCAAAAGCCTCACAAGACAAATAAGGAGAGACACTTGGCACCTCTAGAGCTCATACATTCTCGATCTATGCGAGATGAATGGTGTGTTGACTAAAGGTGGAAAGAGATATTTCATGACGTTAATTGATGATGCTCCTAGATATTGCTATATTTTTTTGCTGAAAACTAAAGATGAGGCATTAGACTACTTTAAAATCTTTAAGGCTGAAGTTGAAAATCAACTAGAAAGAAAGATTAAACGCCTAAGGTCAGATCATGGTGGTGAATATTTTCCTATAACATTTGATGAGTTTTGTGCGAACATGGTATTATTCATGAGAGGACACCTCTCTATTCGCCCGAATCCAACGGGGTTGCCGAGAGGAAAAATCACACGCCGACCGACTTGGTTAACGCCATGTTAGACACTCACCGTTTTATCTAAGGCATGGTGGGGGAAGCTATATTGATCATGAGTCATGTCCTCGAATAGAATTCGAACAAAAATAAAGAGACAACACTATACGAGGTATGGGTTGGAAGGAAACCATCACTTTCATACTTGCGCACGTGGGGATGCTTGGCGAAAGTCAATGTTCCAATTAATAAGAAGCGTAAGCTTGGACCAAAGACGGTAGATTGTGTCTTTCTTGGATATGCTCACAACAAAGATTGCCTATCGATTTTTAGTAGTAAAATCAAGTTTGTGATATGTATGTTGATACTATCTTTGAATCTCGTGATGCTACATTTTTTGAGAATATATTTCCTATAAAAGATATGTGTAGCAATGCTAAGTTTTCTACTAAATTAGCTCCTGATATTACTATACCTATCGAGTCTCCTATTGAGTCGTTTGAGCAACCACTTGAGGAGGATGACAATGAAGTTCCTGTGAGGCTGTGAGGAACAAGAGACAAAGGATTGCAAAATCTTTTGGTGATGATTTCATTGTGTACCTTGTGGATGATACTCCCACCTCTATTTTAGAGGCACATGCATCTCCGTCTGCGGATGATTGAAAAGAAGCTGTTCGTAATGAGATGGACTCAATTCTTTCTAATGGAACTTGGGAGCTCTCTGAACTACCTTTTGGTTATAAACCAATTGGTTGTAAGTGGGTGTTCAAGAAGAAGCTTAGACCTGATGGTACTATTGACAAGTACAAGGCTCGGCTTGTGGCTAAGGGCTACACTCAAAAGGAAGGAGAAGATTTCTTTGATACTTATTCACCTGTTGCTAGAATGACCACTATTCGAACACTACTATCCTTGGTCGCTTCATATGGTCCGATCATTCATCAAATGGATGTGAAGACAGCTTTTCTTAATGGAGAGTTGGATGGGGAGATCTATATGGATCACCGATGGGTTTGTAGTAAAAGGTGAAGAGCGTAAGGTGTGTAAATTATTGAAGTCTTTGTATGGCTTGAAGCAAGCACCTAAACAATGGCATGAGAAGTTTGACACTACGTTAATTAGTGCCGGCTATATTGTTAATGAAGCTGATAGGTGTGTGTATTATCGACATGGTGGGGGCGAATCTGTTATATTATGCTTATATGTTGATGATATTCTAATCTTTGGAACAAACATGAATGTCATAAATGAGGTCAAGTCTTTCTTGTCAAAGAATTTTGATATGAAAGATCTAGAAGAGGCTGATGTAATTCTAAACATTAAGCTTATTAAGGAAGAGAGTGGGATTACTTTATCGCAATCTCACTATCTTTGAGAAGGTCCCGGAGCCGTTTTGGCTTTATGGATAGAAAGCCTTCTCCAACACCTTATGATCCTAGTGTGACATTGCGAAAGAATAAGAAGCGTACTAGAGATCAACTCAAGTACTCTCAGTTGTTGGTTCACTCATGTATCTAGCGAATGCAACCGCACCGGATATCTCTTTTCTTTGTGAGCAAGTTGAGTAGGTATATGTCCAACCCGGGTGATGATCATTGGCATGTACTAGAAAGGGTCTTGTGCTATCTTAAAGGTACAATGAGCTATGGAATTCACTATTCTAGGCACCCAAATTGTGCTAGAGGGATATAGTGATGCGAACCGGATTTTACGATATTGCTCAAATCTACGCCACAAGTGGGTATGTATTTACTCTTGGAGGTGGCGTAGTGTCATGGAGGTCTTGTAAAAGACTATTTTGACTAAGTCAACCATGGAAGCGAACTTATCGCTTTAGAAACAAAGATCCTAACTTGAGGCGAGTGGCTGCGTGAGCTCTTAATCCGACTTGCCTGGGTGGTTGAAAACCAATGCAGCTATCCTTATAAACTGTGATAATCAAACAAAGTGATCACTAAAGTGAATAGTGCAAAGGATAATTCAAAGTCAACAACACACGTTAAACGACGTTTGAAGACCGTCGGAAATTGAGAAACTCCGGAGTAATAACCGTATCCTATATACGGATAGATAAAAACCTCGCGTATCCCTTTACTAAAGGGCTATCACGTAATGTGATAGAATTGCATCTAGGGAGATGGGTATGAGACCCATATGAGTTTTCAGTAGTAGTAACCCAACCTTTTGATCGGAGATCCCGTGACTAAGGACCCGTGAAGAACAAGCTATTGGTAAACCGAGAAGAGTAAACTAATAAACCCTCTCTATGTGAAGATGCAATACTCTCAAGAGCGAAGAGGCTCAGATGGTAGGTTGGCGAGAATGCCTTAATATGTCCTATTGACTTTATAAGTAAAGATGTTGTCCTACAGAGCATTCTTGAAAGGGCATACCTATATGAGTTCGACTGTTAAACATCGTAGTCTATGAGATTTGGGTAATCTCTAGTAAGCTCATGAAGAGACTAAGGAGTATGACGTATATGCTCCACCCACGGAGAAAGGCTACCGGGCAAATAAGTACTAGTTTGACTTTGAGTAAAACTCATTCGCACAAAACTTGCAATTCAAGGCGTAGTCCATTGTTCAAGTTGTGGATGAGTGTAACTTGAAGCTCTAGGCGGATGTTCAACTTAACAGTCTCTGCTGAAACACTAGTATATAAAATAGTAGTGAGATAAGAAAAATATCTATACTGGGCAGTTGAGATCTGGTGGGGGATTGTTAGAATTTATATATGAATAAGTTCCCCTAAAATTCATATGAAGAAATTCTGATAAATCTCAAAGGCCCAATATTTGTGTTCCCTAATGGGCTTTATTGTTTTAGCCCATGAGTAAAGGTGAGAGGTGCAATATCAATTAGTACCATATTACTAGTTGATATGGAGGTAGGGAGTTTTCCTCCCTATATATTTGTACCAAGCCTCCCGAATAGACACAATATAACAACTACAATTGAGAGTTTCAATTAGAAAATCCTAAAGTAGTAAAATAGTATTTTCTTATTCTCACTTGCTTTCCGCCGTTGCCAAGTCTCCAGCCCGATCGTTCGCGTGCACCAGGCGGATCGGGCGAGCAGGTCTCCGAACCGCCGTCTTTGCGATCCTGCACCGAGAAGGCGAATAAGGTTTTTGGGAAGCGCTCTTGCGCGACCGCTCCCAAATCTCAGCACGCCGTCTCATCATCGTAAGGCTTGGCGCATGGGAACATCTACAAGGACATGCGATCATCGTTCGCATCTTCATCACCATGTACTTCTTCATCGGGAGGTATTACATTTGTAATCCAATATTATTGTCCAACATGTTCAATCTATTTAATCTATCCGTGTATGTGTTGTGCTAGTTGTGCCTACACTAGTTGCCATAATCATGCCATGTTTTATGTTGTTCTACCATGCTATGATCTGTTATATGATTTTGAATCATGCTTGTTTGCTTCACATGCTTATTCTAGTAGATCAGTTCATCATGATTTATATTATGGAATTAATCTGAAATTGTCTTATATTCCAACAGTAGCCACCCTTGGCCCAATAGGAATAGGTAGAGGGACTAGGGAGGGGTTTTTTGTGTAGCCAACAAATCTATTGGGTTAAGTAGGCATTCCGTTTAATGTCATTTAAGTCCACTAAATAGATTGGAGATATGTAGTCTATTTAGGTAGTCTGTTGCAGATGATCGCATTCCGACAAAATTTATTTTCAACTTTTGAGTTAATGGTTTCATATGAAATTGGAATGGCGTATGGGATTTCAGGATCAGTTAATTCCTGCCAAGCTCCAGAGGCCGTCGTTGACTCCCAATTCCCCGCCCCCCACAAAAAAAAAAAAAAAAAAAAAAAAAGCAGCAAGCCAGCAACCACTCTGGTCTCTGCGGTTTTTCCCTCAAGGCCGTTCCCCATTTCTATACGGTGGATGCATGTGCTCATAGGAAACACAATACTACGAGAACAATGCATGTGCAACCTCTAAAGTTTGGGCTCTTCATGTTATAATATACGAACTGTTGTTGCCCAAATGTTAGCCCAAAGGCAAGCTAGCAGAGTGTACTGTGCTTATAGGCAACACAATACTATGAGAACAAAACGACAGATGCACTATGTAGAGCAACTCGATAAGCACTATGCTATGTACTCATAGTGCCAAGGCAAGCTAGCACTTAAGAATGAGTCCAGATAGGCGCATGTATTGTTCACCCAATAAGAATGGGACGAATGACCACTAAGATGGAGTTGTGACCAAATACACAGCAACGCCACCTCTCCATGTATCCGAATGGACGGTGAAACTTATGCATATATTGGATTTGCACGCGCAGGAATTGGTCAAGAATCTTATCTGGATGCATGTGTGTATATATCATAGCATAGATATATGTGTCTTGCAGCTAGGCTGTCAACGCATCCGGTGGTCACACCATCATGTACAGCAAACGGCTCTGCTGTTCGATCCGTGAATACTATATATATATACACCTAGCGGCATCGTCTGACATCAAAGCGCCTACACTAGATCACTCACCCGGCTGTTAGGCGTTAGCTGCGCTGTGTTGCCTCTGCGAAATGTGCGAACACATGGTTGATTTAGGTCGCATGTGTTTAGTTTTGTGATGTAGTGATTGTCAACAGTCAACATTCTCCTTCTATTTTCATTTTATCTTTTATGCTTCGGCTATGTTCACCGGCATACGTGGAGTGTGTCGAAGACGTATCTCTTGGTTCGTGTTGTGCAGGTGTGGAGCTCGGAGATGGTAGCCGACGGCGAGGTGAAGGGGCCAAGGAGGACGTGCCGGGCCGATGGACCGCGGAGGTGAAGGACGGACGTGAGGCTTGGACCGAGGGACCGGATCGCCGGGTGGCTAGCCATGGTGGCCGACATCCGGGACATCGACGGATGCAAGAGGATGTGGCGTGACCGTGTCGATCGGGTCAAGACGGGCGAAGCGCAGGCAGAGCGGAGCTCTCGGATGACTTGGCGACTTCGGGGCGGTCAAGACGGCGCGATGACACGTGGTCGAGGAGGTTTGGTGGTTTGTCCTCAAAACCATCGGGCGCGAAGTTTCGTGGGTTTGGGCCTCAAAACCACGGGCGCTGGTTTCGCGGGTTTGGGCCTCAAAACCCGAGGTGTTCCGTGGACGGAAGGACGGCACGTGGCGGCATCGGGGAGGTTGCGTGGATGCAAGGCTACCGATGAGGAGGCGCGGTGGCCGTCGGATCGAAAAATATCCGTAGTCGATCAAAATAGCCCTAGGGTTAGTGGTTTGGCTCATATGTATCGGAGGGCAAAATAGGGATGAGAAATAAGGACCATATATAGAGGATGGCAGCCATCCTCCCCTCTTGCCTCTTTATTTTCGTTTCTATTTTTCCCCTTTTTAGGGTTTTTGTTTAGAGGTCCAAGAACACCAAATTGGTGGATTTTGTTGGTGATTTTCGTTGGGGAAGGGGGAGCCCCAAATCTCCCCTGTCGTCTCCGGGCTTTTGGATCAAATCTCCTCTTTTTGCTGTGTTTTTTTGTTGGAGATTTTGGATCTTGTGTTTGCCTGTGTTCTTTTTGTTCTTTGTCCGTGCAGGATGTCGATCTGATTTGGGGCTCGTCATCAGGCCGGGCACGAGCACGAGCGGCTCCCAGCTCGGGCCCTCGTCCGCGCGGCGCGGGCAGGCGGCCGGCCTCGAGCACGGGAGGCCAGGAGCAGCGGCCCTCCCCAACTGTTGCTCGTGCGGCCTCACCTGCTCGACGTGTGCTGGCCGCGTGCACACCAGCAGGCAGCGAGCGGCTGTCAAGGGCAAGCGGTGCTCCCTGCTGTTCGATCAGCAGCAACTCGCCACCAGGCCTTCCAGGAGCTTGCCTGCAAGCCCCACGCACGGCAGCAGCTGGCCAGGACGAGCGGCTCCTCCGCACGCCGGCTACGCACGAGCACCACAGCAGCAAGCCACCTCTTCACCAAGCTCCGGTTCTACTTCATCAAAAAGGTTGAAATTTTCTTGTGTTGTGGATTTGGCCATCGAGCCAATCTTTCTTCTTGTGCAGGGGAGTGCGTATGTGCAAAATTCAAGCATCCGATGAACTCAGCTTAGTTTCGCTTTCTCTGCGTCCCCAAAGTGTTTGTTGAAATGCCTTAGTAGTTTTCTTCGGTCTTGTGCGTCGAGTCCAGGCACCAGCTGCAGTCCTGCTGTCTAGTTCCTTGTTGCGTAGCTTTTCTTTAGTTCGTCCGTTGCTCAGCTCTGTGAAACGGCAGCGCAAATCCTGCCCGATTCTTGTGTTGTCGGCAGCAGCAGGTAAGTGCAGCACCTTGTTCTTTCTGTTGTTTGAATCAGCTTGCGTAGCTTCTATTTTCAGCACCTAGTGTTTTTGTCTTTCCCAGGGTCATCAACAGGTAGCAGTTTTTTGTTGATCGGAAAACAAATCATTTCAAGTCACGTTTTTTCTTACCTTGATGCATACGTGAACTACTACTCCTAGTAATCATTATCTCATCATTGGATCATTAATTATATTACTTTGGCTATAGTAGTAATCACGATTGTGCAAAGCTTCCTGTTTGTTGTGTATGCTTTATCTATGCAGGTTCAAAGCTCGTGGACGTGTGTGCGGTGCTAAGCTACAAGAAAATCATTACTTGAACAACAAAGGGTAGCAAGTGTCTTGGATTAGACGTGTTGCGCTTTGCGCTTTTCGAGCTCCGTTTGCAATCTGTTTCTTGCGATGAAATTCTATCATGCCGAGGATTTTATCTAGATACTCTGTCACAAGTTGACTTGAGTATTTGGATTCGGGAACCCGCCTCTTTTCAATAGGAGTTGGGAATCTCGTTTCTTTGTCTCGTTTGAGCTTGGGGGTTTGAGCCGATGACCCGAAATTGAAAAGGAAAATCGAGGCTCCCATTCACCCCCTCTCGTCGCCGCTTCGGTCCTTCAATTGGTATCGGAGCCGGTTAAGGATCATATCCACCTTAATCGGTCCGTGATCCGCGTGGCGACATGGAGAGGTTTGGTCACTTTGGTGGCAAGCCTCCTGAGTTCGATGGCACCAACTATCCCTATTGGAAGATTAAGATGCAAGCACACCTTATGGGGATGGATTGGAGAGTGTGGGAGATTGTCGAGGATGAGAACTACCAAGTGCTAGCCGCTCGAGTGGGTGAGGAACAAATAGCCCAACACAATGCCAACAACCGAGCGAGGAGTGTTTTGTTCTCTAGCCTCAAAGACACCGAGTTTGAGAGAGTTGCCACTTGTGAGACCGCTCGTGAGGTGTGGAAAACACTTGAGAGTTACCACGAGGGAACCCCACAAGTCAAGGCCCGCCTATATGAGACCTACAAGAGAGAGTACAACAACCTAATCCAACTTGATGGCGAGTCCATCGATTCTCTCTTTGCCAGGTTTCAGACGATCTGCAACAAGCTGCGGGCGAACAAGCCTTCGGAGAGGCTTGATGATCACGAGAAAGCAATGCGGCTCTTGTACGCCTTGGATCGGAAGGTGTGGGATGTGAAGGTGTCCGCGATCATGGAGTCCGCCAACTACGACACCCTCACACCCGACGAGCTCTACAGCAAGCTCAAGTCCTCCGAGATCGAGGCCCAGATCCAGGCGAAGCTTAAGAACCCATCTGCGCCGAACGTCGCTCTTGTCTCAGGTAAGGGTAGTTCAAGTTCTTCTGCTAACCCTTCACAGATCTCGTTTGCCTTGTCTTCTTTGGTGTCTGTGATGTAGGAGCGCTTGGACTGCCTTGGGGACGACGAGTTGGCTCGTCATCGGCCGATTCTCGCGGTTCCACAACAACCGCTTCAACCGGCCGGCGTGGCGGTGCTCCCAAGGGCGGATGCTTTGAGTCGCGGCGATCCGCACCACTTTGTTGCCGCGTGCCCCAAGAAGAGCAAGGACAAGTACTCGGCGAGAAGTACTACTTCAACAAGCACGACTCCGACAAGCGCATGGACAAGCGCGAGTACACCGTCGGCAAGCACAAGTCTAAGAAGGGCTTCGACAAGGAGGCAATCAAGAAGAAGTACCTCAAGCGTGCCAAGGAGAACAAGGACGCCTTCTTTGCCTCCCTCAGCGACCTCGACAACGATGGGCAAGCTTCCTCCAGCGACGAGGAGCCCGAGCACAAGATCGAGGATGAGCTGAATGGACTTTGCTTCTTCGTCGACCCCAAGCACGGGGGCTTATGCACCATGGCCCTCGATGGAGCGGTGGCCGACAAATAAGCCGAGCCACACGGCAAAGACTCTTCTCCTAAGGTATCACCCACTATCGAATCCCTCACCGATGAACTTGACTCTTTGGGCGATGCGCTTGTGTGTCAAGAGAAGTTGCTCAAGCGAGTAGCTAAGGAGAGGAAGGAGTACAAGGAGAAGTGGGAGGTAGCTATGAGGGACTTAGAGTTGGCTAGGAAGCCCGTCGAGATGTCTGATGAGACAGAGTGCGATGCTTGTGCTAAGCATATGTCTAACATCATGTCTTTGCAATCAAAGTACTCGCTTTGCTAGATGAGCACGTTGAGTGAAGGCTAAGCCTATGTTGTTGAGTGCGTGCAAGTCTTGTCCAGCTTGCAATCTGAGTTGGCAGAGAAGGCTGCCAAGCTTGCTGTGCTTGAGAAGGCCAGCTCAGATAGCACTGTGTTGAAGTGTGCTAAGTGTGAAGCTTTGGAGATGGAGGTCATGTCTTGTAGGCATGACAAGGGGAGAGTCGAAGAGGAGAACAAGTACCTTCGCTCTGTCCCCGAAGTTGGGTGTCTAGTGGAGAGCCACGACTTGGCATGATGATGAGTCGGTTCAAGAGGGGGACCGACACATCGGGATTAGGCTTTGCTATAGGTGGGAAGGGTAAAGTTATCTATGGCAAGGTTGGTCAAGGTAGTGGTTTGAGCTCGAAAGTGAGAAACCAACAAACACTCCCAAGTTGACCAAGATCACCCCACCCGAGCCTACCAAGCCCATTGTGCAAGATGGCATTCTCCAAGAGCCCACAAAGACTCCACCTCCCAAACAAGTGTGGCTTCCCAAACCGAACCACCTCAAAAACCCACTTGACACTTTGCCCAGATCCCTCGAGGAAACCCTTCCTAAGGCCAAGACCACAACAAGAGTGAACCATCCACCCAAGAGAGTGAACCAACCACCACCTAAGAGAGAGGTGAGGTATCACCGTGAGTATTGCCGGAGAGATGGTCACTTGGTTGAGTTTTGTTTTTAGGAGGAAGAGGGATGCTAGGCGTCGAGTGGAGTTTGAGAACCGTGACATGTATCACCCACCACTTGGCATGTATGAGAGGGGTGTGCGGTCGGTTCGAGGCGCTTTGCTAGGCCTGAAGGTAGGAGGCCTCGTGAGGCTTAGGTCACGCTTTGTGAGACCCGTGGTGGTCATGCTCCGCGAGTGGATGTTGATCCTCGCTTTCGAGCTTTGAGTTTGACAGAGGAGTGCACCACACTTTGTTGTGCGTGGTGAGCACTTTGGTAAGAAGGGTCGTGGGATGTTTGCTTTGCCTAACGCCTATCTTGAGCAAGATGGTCAACACCGGTATACTTCCATGTTTACTAACCCCGATGTTGTGCCATTTGCTCATCCCATGTTTTTCCAATGATGTAGGTGATCAAGTCTTGGGTTCCCAAGTTTATACTTGTTAACCCTTTGGGATCCAAGACTTGGATTTCTTTGTCCTCTCATGTGTAGGTATGAGGACATGGGGTAGAGAACACGTGCTTGATGGAACTTGATTCTTTGTCGTGGTGTGATCAAGACTTGATGGTTGTCTACACCACTTTGATGGCCTCCAAGAGGCATGTGCCTTATTGTGACACCTACACACAGTCGGTGAGCTATCATATACACTCATGCCTTGTACATTCAAGATTTCCCTACTTGTGGTATGCGATAGTTGTTCATTTGCTCACTTGTATATTGCTTGCATGTATTTTACTTATACCATGGTAGGCTAGCCATCTTATTTATGATAGCTTTGTGTTATCTTGTGTACTATATGTCATGCTAGCCTTTGTGCCCTTTTTATTTCCTAGTTTTATTTTGCTAGGTGTCTTTGGTTGAGGGGAGTTGTGAGTTTGCTATCCTTTTGAGGGGTAGTTTTGTAGGCGATGTACGATTGTAGCTTTAGGCTTGCTTTTGCTTTGTGCATCATCTTGTATCATATTGCATTCATCATGTACACTATTGCACCTTGAGCTTCTTGTTTATATTGATCACAATGAGACTATGCTCGTTTAGTGTAACAATTACATGTTGGTGCTTATAGCTTGTGCTTTTTTTTCGCTTAATTGATATATGTTATGAGCAAAGTCGTTTTTAATGTGAACTTGCTTAACAACGATGAATCTTGCAAAATGTTCACCATTGAGATAGTTCCTAGCATGTTTAAGTTGTTGAGATCCTTTGTGCTTATCATGTATATGCTAGGTGACTATGTCTCATTCATCGAGTTATACACTTGCTTAGATGACCACATGCTTTTATCCGCTAAAATCTGAAATCTAAGCTAAGTGTATGGAAAAAAGATCGAGATGGGTCCATACCGTCCCACATTCAAGTCTTGGGACTGCTTTGCTCATTGCACTTGAGTTGAACCCGAGCTTGGTAGTGTTTGACCCGACACCATTGTCTTAAGCTTCGATTGCTCACACGCATAGGCTTGACATGGTTGATTAGTAAGGTGACGGGTTGTGGATAACCACTCGCAACATGCTTTGTCCAATGCTTGTAACCGCTGCAACTCCGATAACTTGAAGTTTTTGACAAGTGTTGGCTCTGTTTTTGCATGATGTATAAACCGTGCTTGGGGTAGTTCACTTGATATACATGTGTAGCACTTGGTAGATTTCCAACTTACTTGTGCTATGTGCTATTCTTTGTGGTGAACACCTTTTTCTCGATATGCTTAAAAACTGAATCAAAATGCTTTCAAGTCATATTTCATATCTCTTGATCAGTTTGAGCACCGTGTTAAGCACTGATCTTGTTGCCATGACACTACCTAGAGCATCTTCTCATTTGGATTGCTATAAACTTGGAGCTCCCTCATTGCATTTTCATGCATTTCATAGCTTGATTAGTGCATTTGCCAACAAGGGGGAGAAAGATACAAAGACAAGGACGCATTTGTCCAGGGGGAGTAGCACTTTGAGCTAGATGTGTTGAGCCTTTTGCCTCTGTCTTGAGGGTCTAGGCATGCGTGTGTGAAAGTAATTAGTTTGGAGCTATGCTAGTGGTGTTGAGCCTGT
Source organism: Hyparrhenia diplandra (assembly GCA_015847255.1). Taxonomy (NCBI): domain Eukaryota; kingdom Viridiplantae; phylum Streptophyta; class Magnoliopsida; order Poales; family Poaceae; genus Hyparrhenia; species Hyparrhenia diplandra. The sequence continues at coordinate 167,638 of JADLZK010005305.1, read as the reverse complement.
TCTACCTCTTTTTGAGGACTAGCTGTTTGTTTAGCTTGGTTGTGTCGAGCCTTTTGTCCATGTCTTTGGGAACCAAGTTTTTGCTCCATGTTTGCTATCCAATGAGGTTGTCTTAGCTTTTGTTCACTGGATGTGCTTTTCTCCTATCTTATTTCGTCTTTGTGTTGAATGTTGACAATGCACTCATCAAGGGGGAGATTGCGAACACATGGTTGATTTAGGTCGCATGTGTTTAGTTTTGTGATGTAGTGATTGTCAACAAATCAACATTCTCCTTCTATTTTCATTTTATCTTTTATGCTTCGCTATGTTCACCGCATACGTGGAGTGTGTCAAGACGTATCTCTTGGTTCGTGTTGTGCAAGTGTGGAGCTCGGAGATGGTAGCCGACGGCGAGGTGAAGGGGCCAAGGAGGACGTGCCGGGCCGATGGACCGCGGAGGTGAAGGACGGACGGAGGCTTGGACCGAGGGACCGATCGCCGGGTGGCTAGCCATGGTGGTCGACATCCGGGACATCGACGGATGCAAGAGGATGTGGCGGACCGCGGTCGATCGGGTCAAGACGGCGAGCGCAGCGCAGAGCGGGGAGCTCGGATGACTTGGCGACTGGGCGGTCAAGACGGCGATGACACGTGTCGAGGAGGTTTGGTGGTTTGTCCTCAAAACCATCGGCGCGCGAAGCTTCGTGGTTTGGGCCTCAAAACCACGGTAGCGGGTTTCGCGGGTTTGGGCCTCAAAACCCGAGGTGTTCCGGTGGACGGAAGGACGGCACGTGGCGGCATCGGGAGGTTGCGTGGATGCAAGGCTACCGATGAGGAGGCGCGGTGGCCGCCGGATCGAAAAAATATCGAGTAGTCGATCAAAATAGCCCTAGGGTTAGTGGTTTGGCTCATATGTATCGGAGGGGCAAAATAGGGATGAGAAATAAGAACCATATATAGAGGATGGCAGCCATCCTCCCCTTTGCCCTCTCTTATTTTCGTTTCTATTTTTCCCCTTTTTAGGGTTTTTGTTTAGAGGTCCAAGAACACCAAATTGGTGGATTTTGTTGGTGATTTTCGTTGGGGAAGGGGAGCCCCAAATCTCCCCTGTCGCCTCCGGGCTTTTGGATCAAATCTCCTCTTTTTGCTGTGTTTTTTTGTTGGAGATTTTGGATCTTGTGTTTGCCTGTGTTCTTTTGTTCTTTGTCCGTGCAGGATGTCGATCTGATTTGGGGCTCGTCATCAGGCCGGGCACGAGCACGAGCGGCTCCCAGCTCGGGCCCCTCGTCCGCGCGGCGCGGGCAGGCGGCCGGCCTCGAGCACGGGAGGCCAGGAGCAGCGGCCCTCCCCAACTGTTGCTCGTGCGGCCTCACCTGCTCGACGTGTGCTGGCCGCGTGCACACCAGCAGGCAGCGAGCGGCTGTCAAGGGCAAGCGGTGCTCCCTGCTGTTCGATCAGCAGCAACTCGCCACCAGGCCTTCCAGGAGCTTGCCTGCAAGCCCCACGCACGGCAGCAGCTGGCCAGGACGAGCGGCTCCCTCCGCACGCCGGCTACGCACGAGCACCACAGCAGCAAGCCACCTCTTCACCAAGCTCCGGTTCTACTTCATCAAAAAAGGTTGAAATTTTCTTGTGTTGTGGATTTGGCCATCGAGCCAATCTTTCTTCTTGTGCAGGGGAGTGCGTATGTGCAAAATTCAAGCATCCGATGAACTCAGCTTAGTTTCGCTTTCTCTGCGTCCCCAAAGTGTTTGTTGAAATGCCTTAGTAGTTTTCTTCGGTCTTGTGCGTCGAGTCCAGGCACCAGCTGCAGTCCTGCTGTCTAGTTCCTTGTTGCGTAGCTTTTCTTTAGTTCGTCCGTTGCTCAGCTCTGTGAAACGGCAGCGCAAATCCTGCCCGATTCTTGTGTTGTCGGCAGCAGCAGGTAAGTGCAGCACCTTGTTCTTTCTGTTGTTTGAATCAGCTTGCGTAGCTTCTATTTTCAGCACCTAGTGTTTTTGTCTTTCCCAGGGTCATCAACAGGTAGCAGTTTTTGTTGATCGGAAAACAAATCATTTCAAGTCACGTTTTTTCTTACCTTGATGCATACGTGAACTACTACTCCTAGTAATCATTATCTCATCATTGGATCATTAATTATATTACTTTGGCTATAGTAGTAATCACGATTGTGCAAAGCTTCCTGTTTGTTGTGTATGCTTTATCTATGCAGGTTCAAAGCTCGTGACGTGTGTGCGGTGCTAAGCTACAAGAAAATCATTACTGAACAACAGCAGGTAGCAAGTGTCTTGGATTAGACGTGTTGCAGTTTGCGCTTTCGAGCTCCGTTTTGCAATCTGTTTCTTGCGATGAAATTCTATCATGCCGAGGATTTTATCTAGATACTCCTGTCACAAGTTGACTTGAGTATTTGGATTCGGGAACCCGCCTTTTCAATAGGAGTTGGGAATCTCGTTTCTTTGTCTCTGTTTGAGCTTGGGGGTTTGAGCCGATGACCCGAAATTGAAAAGGAAAATCGAGGCTCCCATTCACCCCCCCTCTGGTCGCCGTTTCGGTCCTTCAAAATGGCTTTGCGTGAAGGCGCTGCTCATCGCCGCCGCCTCCATGGCCATCGTCGTGGGTGCTCTGCTACCGGCGGCGACCGCCTGGCCAGACAACCACGTGGTCGGGGAGACCGACGGCTGGAAGCTCGGGCGTGAACTACGATAACTGGGCCGGGTCAACACTGGCATTCCAGTCGGCGACACACTCGTAAGTCACCTATGTCGCCAGGCATGTGAACAAGGTTGTGTTTGCAGTCATACATGCGTGATCTGGGCGACTGACGCGTACGATAACCCAGAGTTCATCTACGATCCGGCCTCCTACAACGTGGTGATGGTGGACGAGGACAGCTACAACAGGTGCATCGTGCCGCAGAACAGCGCTTACATGTGGAACACCGGGGACGACATACTGCAGTTTGAGGTTCCCGGCAAGTTCTTTTTCATATGCGGCATGGGAGACCACTGTTCTCGCGGCGTGAAGCTCGCCATCACCTTCATCTGAGTGATGTGATCAGATGGATAGTGCACACGCCTCGGTGCCATCTCGAGCGCTGTGTGCCGCTTGCATTGCTTGCTCTCGGTCTCAGCTCTTGAAGCCTAGGGAGAGTACTAGACCTTTAGTTTTTGGAGACCAGATTTTAATTTCGCACTTTTCCTATATTTCAGGTGCCTGAAATTTCAGAAGATTTCAGACAACATTTTTTTGTACTACTACATTGTTATTTTTATGATTTGTTATTTGTCATTGTGTCATGGTAACACATAATTTTTGTCCTTGACTAAATATAGAAAATAATTGTTAATTTTTAAATTGTCCTTATGCCAACACATATAAAATTTTGTATGGTTTGTAGTTTTGTTTAACTGGTTTTATTATTGGAACCAAAAATTACAGATTGTGTCTACAAAAATTTCAACGAACTGAACTTGTAATTTTCGTATGAAATATGTGCAATAGTCGTCGGCTGAAATAATAAAACCTTCTTAACACATACGTTGACCTTTAATTTTTGGAGAGCAGATTTTAATTTCGACATACGTAGCGACGAATAAACGCAGTGGCATATATAACACATATATCTGACGTGGTATTGTACTCTGATATTTTAGTTGAAGTCTTCACGTTTGCTGACCTCAAACTAAATTCATATTTGTACTAAATTCAGTTTTAAGCCCAAACCATAAAATTTCTCACATATAATACGTGGCGTAGGGCCCGATTGTGGGACAACAGGGCTTCGGTAGAACCAAGAGGCTTTTCCATCCAAATAGTCCTCAACCCAATCCTTTAAATTTGGAAACTAATAAAAACCGAAAAACGCGAGTGGATGGGATTGGGGAATCAACAAACGTAAGTAACAGTTTTGGAAGTGAATAGTTTAATATACCATAATATAATGGCGAGGTAGATAGACAGACAAGCATGTGCGTTTGTGTGAAGCATGTAGGGTGCATCAGGTTGTGGCTTTGATGAAAGTCATTTACTCTTTTTCATTAGCTCCATTTAAACTTATTTAATTGGTGGCTACACGTTTCATCTTGTGGGAGTCATATGTATGAGTGCTCCTTCATTTGTTGTGAGTTATGTGCATGAATGGTCCTTTAGAAATTACGTGCATGAATGCTTCACATGAGTTCCTTCGGCTTCTCTTCTGCATTATGGCCTGCTATAAATGGACACACCCAGTATATGGTTATTCTAACTCAGTCACAAGCACAACCACATCTTCTGCTGCTAGAAGGTTTCCTCCATCCCGTGATTGTGCGTGCAAGTGCATCCGGAGCCCTTGTCTCCCGAGAATCCAGCTCGTAGGTGTGGCAATTAGGTTTTTGTGGAGCGACTACGTGATTGCTCCATCTTCTTCCTGAAGACGCATGACAAGTTCTTCTAGGTGACGTCTGCAGTACGAACCTTGTCATGCAACGATTGTGATCCACTACTTCGAGCAACACACCCATTTGCACACTATGTCTGGCGGTGTTGGTGTGAGTGGAGTCTCTCATGCCTTTGGCATGGGACTATCCTTTGGTTATATCCGCAACTCATCTCTTATTCTTGTTCTTGTATTTTATATAATATGTGCTCTCTCTCGTTTGTTTCATATGCCCTGTTCACATGCTCTTAATCATGTTTTAATCATATCCATGATATATGATGTTTCTAGTTTGTTAGATATGCCATGATTTAATTATTTTAATCATGTTTTGGTTATAGAAATGGCCACGTTTGATGTCACAATCATGATATCAGACATGCCGGAGGTCGAATGGCATCGCAAACAGGCAAGAAATCGCGACGAAGAATATGGCAAGCCAAAGCGAGCTGGTCAAGTCTCCTTAGCCGGTTTACAAACGGCTTAGCCGGCTCACCGCATGGAGGCGGCTTGGTAAGGTGCTAATTAAGCAGGCCTAAACCCAAGACCCGGCTTAGCCGGAGCTGCCACTTAAGTCGGCCTGGCGAGACCGCCAGCGCTTGAGCCGGGTTGCAATCCGGCGAGGCCAGTTGGTACTGGAAATCGACTTCTTTTCGAAGTAAATCGTGTTTTCGATAATTGTTGGAGTTGGAAACGTATCTAAGTTGTTTTCTATGGGGATAAGACCCCACCCGTCCCTCTATATATTGAGAAGTTCACGACCGATTTGATCTCATCTACCACAAACCGTAAAAAACACAACATATCTCTCTTTTGGCCTGATTTTGCTATTATCAACCCTTTTATTTGCTCTTTTGGTCATCATCGAATTTACGGGCATTCTCAGGCGGCCTTGCTGGTCCTAAGAGATCCGTCGCGTGCATTCTCTTGACGGATCCTTCGGGAGGTAGTTCCGAAGCTTGTTCGGCCGAGAACGAGCTCTACATCGGTCTTATTGATCTCTAGGTCGGTTTGATCAAATCACGCTTCGGTTCTTGCTGTTTTTTGCTTGTCCTACGTGACCACTAGGGCGTCCAAGGCCCGCTCCTGTGTTAGCGCAAACACTAATTTGTGTCAACAGAAACTGGTCATAACCGTACACAAATGATCTAGTTATATCTTTGATTCCATGCCAGTAATGACATATTTGAATCTAGCTATGAGATGTCATGAATTTTGGTGTTATGTGAACGTACGCGTCAGATATGATGCACTATAATACGAACTGTGATTGCACAGATGTTAGCCCAAAGCGCAAAAGCTTGGCGTTTCCTATAACGACAGAAGCACTAGGTAGAGCAAATCGATAAGCACTATGCTATGTACAGAAATCAACCATTCTCGTAGTGCCAAGGCAAGCATTTTGGTGTTACGTTGAACGTACGCGTCAGCATGGCGCATGTATTGTTGACCAACATGTCATCGCATTCCTGGTGCTCACACCAACGTGTACACCAACTTGTGATCGTCAGTAAGCAAAGGGTCTCTGTTGTTCATCCTGTGAGTACTATATACACCTTGTACGGCATGTATCGTCGGATATCCAGTGAATAAACACCAAACGCGAGCCTGCACTCGATCACGTACTCACCTTGCTGTTAGACATCAGCTGCGCTGTGCTGTCTCTGCGAAATGGCTCTGCATAAGGCGCTGCTCATCGCCGCCGCCTCCATGGCCGTCGTCGTGGGTGCTCTGCTCCTGGTGACCGCCTCTCCTGACAATAACCACGTGGTCGGGCAGAACGACGGCTGGAAACTCGGCGTGGACTACAACATCTGGGCCAGGTTCAACGGCGCCATTCCAACCGGCGACACCCTCAGTACGTCACTTACAGTGCGAACAACGCTGCGTCTGCTGTGTCATGTGTCACTTACATCGACACACTCAGTACCTCACTTACATTACCAATTGACTGATACATACGGTGCGGATCATCATTCTTCGCAGTGTTCTTCCTCGATCGGGCCATCCACAACGTGATGCAGGTGAACGAGGACAGCTACAACACTTGCGTGCCCGACAACTACGCGAAGACGTGGAACTCCGGGCACGACTTACTGCTGCTGGGGGTTGCCGGCAAGTACTTTTTCATCTCAGGCTTGGGAAACGACTGTACTCAAGGCAGGTCGCCATCACGGCCATGTGATGGATAGCGCACGCGCCAGGGTTTCAGCTCTGGATTCTGGAAGCCCTTTAGATTTTGGAGAGCATATTTTAATTTCCACATACATATATAGCGATGAATAAACGCAATGGCATATACATATTTCCGACGTGTTCTGGTACTCTGATATTTTAGTTGTGGTCTTCACGTATGCTGACCTCAAACTAAATTCATGTTGGTAACTTTGTACTAATATCATTTTCGAACCCAAACTATATATATATATATATATATATATATATATATATACTAGTGAAATGCCCGCGTGCGTTGCTACCGAAAACTAAATTTTATATAAAAACATGGATCACGTGATAATATAACAATAATGTAAAATTAAATAATGATATTAAAATGACATTTAATTCAAACAAATAAGTTTTGCGAAAAGTATCACAGTGTCGAAGGGTCATGAGCTCTATGTATGGACTTTTCCATAATATGCCCATGATTTCTGAATTTTGATTGCATATACGTTAATGAATAGTTTTTATATCTTTTAGCAAAGAGCACTAAAGATGTATATTGTCGGATGGTGAACAGTGCTAGCCTGTGCTACCCTAATTATTTGCCTGGCATCGAATCAGGATGGGATTTTCACCATCCTCAACCATAGAGTTTGGCGTACGATATTCAACAATAGGAAATATGAAGTTGCCACGGATTATTAGTGTCACCTCAGAAGATGGATGTAAGAACTAACCTGATGAATGGTCTGTCCAGTCCAAGGTACTGTCCACCGTTTTTTTGAACTCACACTGTTCTGCCCAATAAATTTTCTTTTATCTGAAACACAAATAGAGAATTTCCATTGATTAGACACTGAAAATACCCAGAAACTTATATTGCTCCAAGAAGCAGCATACATAGTAGAGCAATTCCCTTTAATGGTAATATGGTACAATCACAATGAGACAACGAAGAATGTGTTGCCTGACAGATTACTTATTCAGATGCATGGTCTCCTCACAAAACTGAAACTGGTGTTGTATATTATTACACTGCTTTGACAGAGAATTGATCGACTTACCAAAACTGGTGTCGTATATTATTACACCGCTACGATGGCTTTTGACTGCGCTCAACAATGGCGATGAGCGAGGATGAGCCAGGAGGGAGGCCGCGATCACCGCCCACGACCGCGATCTGTGGTTCGCGAACGAGCGAGGCCACGTGATGGCTATGACTCTAGACAGAGATTGAGATTCACCGTGCGATATATGGAGATGAACGAGCATGAACGAAGATGAGGGAGGCTGCGATGTCTGCGTATGGCGATGACTGATCCCGTGCTTGTGGCAAGGCTTCCTCGTGTGTGGTTTTCTTTTCGATTAACCGATAGTAGGGATTTTCTTTCCTTTAGATCCGTGGGACAAAGGGTGGCATTAAGCGAACAAGATCAGGTGGGACCATGGATTAGTGGCAATTTTAGGGAAGCCTATTACGGGTCGCACGTAGGGGGCTGGGGGATGACCCTTTTACCGTGGTTCGCACGTCGGGGCAGTGGGAGCGACCTGAAAATTTTATCGCACCATCCGGGGAGTCTTCCTTTATTCATTTTATGTTGTAGAGATAATTATATGTACGTGGAACCTGTTTGGATTCCTCTAGCTCGAGCTAGAGCTGGAGCTAGTTTCTAAACTTTGCCCTGAAATAGCACTAGCCGAAGACGTGTTTGGATACAAGGGCTAGTTTAACAATAAATATGGTTATTTTATCATTTAACCTATTTAAACAATATCTCTATCCGGATTTGGTATGACACGCTCTGGTGTGGCCTCCTTCCACTCAGAAATTACACAACTAAATTATGTATACAAATCAAGCATCACAAATCACAATAAATTTAGTTTGTCCATACAAATTACATGTCTCACACGAACTTACAAGTCCTCAATCAAGCTAATTTATAGATAATCAGGTACAACTAGTGTCGGCATATAAGCGTCCAAATCAATCATTCCCTTGGACTAAGCAAGGCGTCTCCCTGGAATCCTTTTAGGAAACATGACAACGGCCTATATGTTTAATACGATCGGCTAGAATTCGACCCCAGACCAATCACGAGGCAAAAAAAAAATCTAAGAAAATACAGGGCGAAGCATCAGGAGTTTCGGTCAAGCTAAGAGAATATGGAAAGATGTTTGTTTATCTGTGCAGCTGCACGCTAGCCACTTCTACTGTCTGTCACTCTGTCCAGCGCCATCAGAGGGCGACGCAAGCTCCCAAGCACCAGCTAGCCGTGGCCGGGCCGGCAGCGCGAGGCAGCAGCGGGCGACCTAGCGAGGGGACATAGAACAGGATGAAGCAGGGAGGAGAAACGCACCTCTTGTTCCGGCGATGGCGGCGGCACCATCGCTGGCTTGAACGAAAAGGAGAAGTCACGGGAGCGGGCGGGAAAGGGATCGCGTGCGGCCAGATAAGACGGGAGTTGTTGCTAATTGTGTGGGACCCAATTAGTAAACTAGCCCAAATAATCACCCCTTTGGGAGGATAGTTTTCTGGGCTGGGCTAGAATGCTAGATGCAAAAAAAAAAAAAAAAAAAAAAAAAAAAAAAAAACCTATCTCTAGCCCTCCCGTTTGGTAGATTTTAGGCTACTCAAGCATAAACTAGCCGAAACTAGCTCTAGCCCCTAGATCCAAACACAAAAACAAAAAAACGCGAGTGGACGGGGTCGAGGGGTAGTTGCCAACACAAAAATAGATTGTCAGTCTCATCTGCCGCCCCCGCTGCCACTGCCAATGCTCAGTGGATGCTACTCGCCCCCTATGGTAGACATACAGCCTAGGGCTGCAATATCACCAGCGACTCAAAGGCGATCATGATCACCGTCATCTCCAAAGGCCATCGCATAAGCCGTCTCCCTCCATCATGAGCCGTTCTCCCTACAAAACTGTCATGTCACCTCCATGGATCTCTCCAGAGGAAAGTGGATCTCGCTCCTACTCCGTGGATCCCACCGGGTCTGCCGGATCTATGGGCATTGGTGGCTACCGGTTGGGGGAGCATGCCCAGCATTGGTGCACTATGGTAGAGCAGGAGCATGGAATGGTTAAGGGCCGAGTGGGGTATAGCGCAGTGTGCTAAAGTTGATTCTGATTTTTCGCCTAGTAGCACATGCGATAGTGAGTAGAGCGAGGCATCCAGCTTTGTTAACGATAGCACTAAGGTTGAAAATAGAACAGAAAAATCCTGAGTTCGACCGTGCCGTTTTCTACTTTTTGACCCGATCGATTTCGTATTTTTTGACAAATTCGGATTGTTTCGAAATTCGAACTCGGAAGAGAATCAGTTTGGGAACTTCTTTGTATTTTGTAACTACTCACAATAAAGATAAGATATCCGCAAGCAGCACACAGATAGAAATACGTCGTAGCACTTCACCAAAAGATAAACTCGGGTTTTAATATCGAACCCAAGGGAACAGTAGGTGAATACAACAAAGATCAAACTCAACCTAGCTAATTTCATAATAATAACAATGATAAAGATAAACTAAGACAACTAAGATAATAGTATTCCAGACATAGAAGATATAGAGACTCAACAAATGCGTAAAACACAATCATAACTACTATTGAATAAAAAGACATCTAAGTAACAACCAATCATTAAGTCCAAGCATAGCAGATAAAAAAATTCTCATCTATAGCACAACCAAATCATAATTATATAGCATAAGGAACATCAACTAAGGAGGATTTATAATGAGATAAACTAACCTCCGTCGCGACCACGTCCCTTTCATTCACTATATATGGGGGAGGATTATAGAAGACTGAATAAGGTTGTCACCCTCACGAACCAAAGATATAGCGATCATCCACAAATAACTCGTATCTAAACACCACGCCTACATATGACTTACGACTTAACTCCCCATGGATTAGGGCTAAGTTGTCCACGATCTTATGCATATAAGCATAATCAACTAGAACTATATCAAATACCAAACTAGAATATACTAAGAACATAATGAGTAATATAATGAAATAAAACAAAGTCATAATAAGAAATCAGATAAAATGTATTACCGAATCTCCAAAAATAACAGATCTCGAAGTCTCGGCGATGCTCGAACTCTCATGTGAGTCTCTAATAGAATATGTACACTATATATCTTGAAGAACTAGAGCTCTCTAATGTCGATGGGGGTTTTGTGTGCTGTCATGTATGCCCACAGTGCATCAGGTAGCTTGTTTTTCAAACCTTTTCCCATTTCATTCACCGTCTTCTGCAGGATGTTCTTTGTTTGCTTGTTTGATATTTTGGCTTGTCCGCATGTTTGTGGATGATAAGGGGTTGTGTTTGGCGCCAAGCTCTCTGAAGAATGCTCTGAATGTCATGTCCACAAAGTGAGATCCTCCATCACTTATCACCAAGTGTGGTGTTTCATAACAGGGGAAGATCACTTCGTGAAACATCTTGTGAACGTGTTTGGCATTAGCAGCTCTGCAGGGTAATGCCGGCAACCAGGAGGTACTCGCAGTCATGAGATTTTGGGAATGTTCCCATGAAATCAATGCCTGACGGATCCTTCCAGAGATTGTTCCGAAGCTTTTTCGGTCAAGAACGAGCTCTACATCGGTCTCATCGATCTCTAGATTGTTTGATCGATCACACTTCGGTTCTTGCTATTTTTATCGGTAATGTGCGAGCTCTAGGGCGTCCAAGGCCCGCTTGTGTGTTGGTGCAAACAATAATTTGTGTCAATAGAAACTTGGCATAACTCAACACAAATGATGTAATGATGTAGTTATATGAACGTACGCGTCAGATATGATGCACTATAATACGAACTGTGGTTGCGCAGAGCCCAAAGAACAAAGCTTGGCGTTTCCTATAACGACAGAAGAAGGACTAGGCAGAGCAGGTCGATAAGCACTATGCTATGTACAGAAATCAACCATTCTCGTAGTGCCAAGGCAAAAGCTAGCACTTATCAATGCGTCAGCAGGCGCATGAATTGTTGACCCCTCAGCAACGCTGTCCCCGGTGCTCACACCAACATGTGACTACTATATATACACCTTTTGCCGCTTAAGGCATCGTCGGACATCCAGTGAATAAAGACCAAACGCGCGCCTGCACTCGATCACTCACCCGGCTGTTAGGCGTTGGGCAATGCTCAGGTACTCCTTTTACCTAGGGGTTAGCTGCGCTGTGCTCTCTCTGCGTAATGGCTCTGCATAAGGCGCTGCTCATCGCCGCCGCCTCCATGGCCATCGTCGTGGGTGCTCTGCTCCCGGTGACCGCCTTTCCTGACAATCACGTGGTCAGGAGAACGACGGCTGGGGACTCGGCGTGAACTACACCGACTGGGCCAGGATCAACGGCCCCATTCCAGCCGGCGACACACTTAGTACGTCACTTACAACGCTGCCTCTGCTGGCACGCGTCACTTAAATCGACACACTCAGTACGTTACTTACAAATTGACTGATGCCTACGATGCGGATCATCATTCTTCCCAGTGTTCATCTACGAACCGGCCCTCCACAACGTGATGGTCGTGAACGAGGAAGCCTACAGGACGTGCGTGCCCAACAACAACGCGCCGACGTGGACCTCCGGGCACGACATACTGCAGCTGGGGATTCCCGCGCGCCAAGTACTATTTCATCTCCGGCCTGGGAAACGACTGTGCTCAAGGCATGAAGCTCGCCATCACAGCCATGTGATGGATAGCGCACGCGCCTCAGTGTCATCTGGAACGCTGTGTGCCGCTTGCATTGCTTGCTCTCGGTTTTAGCTCTGGAAGCCTTTTAGTATTTTGAGAGCAGATTTTAATTCCCACATCGGTAGCGACGAATAAACGCAGTGGCAGATACTACATATTTCCGACGTGGTCTGGTACGCGATATTTTATTCGTGGTCTTCATGTTAGGCAACGTATGCTATGGAAACCAGCTTACTGTGAAAACTTGTGCAAACCACGACAAAAAAATAATCTAAATTTACGAAAAAAATCACACATGTAGATGATATGACGATACACAATCCTCTAAAATATCTTGTCGAAACTCGACTTCGTTTTTGAGAAATAAAAATAACAAATTTAAAGCAGAAAGTTGTCCAATGATTTGTTAGAAATTTGTTATTTTTATATTTCACAAACGAAGTCGAGTTTGGACAAGATATTTTACAAGATTGTGCATCATCATATCATCTACATGTGTGATTTTTTCAAAATTTAGATGACTTTTTTGTCGTGGTTTGCACAGGTTTTCACAAAGAAGCTGGTTTCCATAGCATACGCTACCCTTCACTTTTGGTGACCTCAAACTAAATTCATCTTGGTACTAAATTCATTTTCGACCCTAAACCATAAAATTTCTCACCCATATAATATATAATAATATACGTGGACAAGGGACCGATTTTGGTCCATGGACAACAGGGGCTTCGGGGGATCAGGCAGGTGGAAACTAATAAAACGAGGCTTTTCCATCCAAATACTCCTCGATCCAAAAAGAAAGCAGCCCACCAATCCTTTAAATTTGAAACTAACAAAAATGGAAAAAACGAGCGGGATCGGGGGCAGTTGCCAACGTAAAATAGATTGCCAGTCTGCTCATCACTGTCGTCACAACTACATGCATATATGTTCATCTGCGTATCCCTCCGTCATGAGCCGTTCTCGTCACTCATGTCACGCATCTGCCTCTGCTTTCTGCTCGGCACAGCCATTAGACCATGGGCCTGTTCCTATTCCAACTACTTTGTTTACAACAACGTCGGCGCTGCTGCCCCTGACTGACCCTAAAGGCCACCGTACTTGCGTCTGCTCGTCCCAATTTCATCTTCTGGTTTTCTCACACTTCACTTTTCCCGCTGGTCTACTATTAATTACAACACCAGCAGAAGCAGTAAAGAAAAAGGCGAGCATGGGGAGTAACAAAACTTGCAACTGGGAGCGAGTCAATTCACTAGCACCATTACTTTTACGGTAGCACACTACCAGACTCAGGATTAATCCTGACGGTTTCCATTTTTCCTCTCGGTTTAATGTAAACCATCAGGAATTGATATCTGATTCCTGTCGGCTTCTGGAAACTCACAGGAAACGTTAAAAACCATCAGGAATGCCCGGCTGACTCCTGACGGTGAGGCCAAACCGACAGTATTCGTGGTTGCGGCCCACTACGCCTCGCACGGCCCATATTGAGACATAAAAGAAACTCACGAAACCCTAGCCACTCAGTTCCTACCTGATCTGCATAAGGTGTTTTGTGTTTCTCTCTCCCAATCTCCCTCTCAGATCTGGACCGATGTTTCTTTCCATGTACTTTTGTGGTAAAACTTGCAATTTGTGGTAATTTAGCTAATGATTCATTGAGTAAAATAAAAGCAACAGTCACATACAAGAGCAAAAATCACCTTTGATGCAGTTTTGTGTAACTTGTGTAGAAGTTTAGAGCAATAGTTCTTACTGAATTGATCTATTTTGCCTATAATTAGCTCTTGTGTCTGTTGAATTTGTCTTGATCCTTTTTGTTATATTGAATCACCGCTGTTTATTCTAAAAAATTGATATGGATATGTTGAAGACTGGTAGCAAAGCTTGTTAGTCGAATGAATTCCGCTATCAGCTTGTTTCATTAATTTTGTCCTTCCAATCTGTACTGCAATGATTCATTATGTTGGTCCTTCCATTCTGTACTTCTGCAAGGAAAATAGCGTGCTTCTTGATGCTTTAGCCGAACAGGGAACTTACCTATGTTTTTTTAACTGAATGCAGTAGATGTGAAAGACCAAAGTTCCATATCCAAAGTTCCATATCTACTTCTGGTTGAAGGTATGTCTATTTTAAATAGCATCTCATGATAATTTACCTTCCAGCTTGTACTCCTTATAGGTAACTTGGCTATCCTGTGCTGAAACGATGTTTCTACTTTTGTGCAGTTAAATATGTAGAGTGGAAAATAGCTTGGAGTTATGTAGAGTGGAAAATAGCTTGGAGTTGCAAGTGTACTGAACTTTGTAATCTAAACGTAGCTGTCATCTTCCTTGTGTGGTGAACAATGAATTTGTAATGAGAAGTGCAGTATATGCAGTTTACTAAACTAGTAATGTTAACTTAGTGTACAAGAAGCTGTCATGTTCCGTGTGTCGTGACCATTGAATTTGTAATGAGAAATGCAATCTGGATTTGGCTGGCTTGAGAAAGTGTGATTATAGTTGTGATCATTTGTGTCAAACTATGAATTGATTGGTATATAATTATAGTGCATAAATATTATTTGATTCCTGTCGGGACAGTGTACTGACGAGGAGATGAGCTAGCTTGACCAGGAAGGCCTAAACCGTCGGGAATTGTTTCCTGATGGCCATCCGTCGAGAGTAATGCGAGCTGTTCCCGACGGCTAATTCCTCGACGGCCGGCCGACGAGAATGCAATTCCTGACGGTTTTTTGGGGATTTCCTGATGGTTTTCGGCCGTCACGCGAAAAGCCTCAGTAGTCCGGTAGTGGCACTAGCGCTGGGACGTCTCGACGCCCAAGCTGCACCACCTTGCCGGCCAACTCGGTTTCGTGCGTTGCATGCGCCAACTCTGTTTCCCACAATCGCATCTGAACCATGCATCATTGGTCACGGCTTGGCCCTACCCACCCTCATTGTCACCAATGCTAGTGATCTGCACTTATAACACGAAACCTGCAACATATACATTTGAAACCCATGAAACATTAGGGACATACTCTTGCAATATGTGTGTGACATACACAACATCTACAAACAATATTTGCCCTATTAGAAAAAAACTTACTGAAAACATCGGACTAAAAAAAGATGAAACATTTAAACATACTAGGTAAATGCCCGTGCGTTGCAACGGGATAGAATATTGTATGACCATCTAATGCGAAGAAACAATTAATGCTCGACCGCCTCAGCACAGGCAACACTGTCCATTGAAGTGGACCTGCCCACATTGTCATGTCAGCTTGAAGCCATGTGACACATGAAAGCCATTGTGTCAAACCTATCTTCACATAATCCAACCATGCATGGCAAAAACAAGTGTTGTATGAGCTCAATTACAAGTACTCAAAATCTTACAGACATAGCAGACAATCCTCTAGGTTTTTGTGGTTGCAGGTTGTCAGCAATGTTCACAAAAATATTATGGATTATACATTTAACAAAATCCATCTCCACGAAGGCAACAACCTGTATTTGGTTCGGTCGAATAAAGGAATTGATATCCTAAAGCAGCTTTCCTTTGTTGTTGTATTTCCCCCTAAACTCCATGTTCTGTGGAGATAATAAACTTGCATTCAAACTTTTCCACATGATCAACTTGTCATACTTACACCAATCATGTGCTTTGTTCTTATTCCTGATATCATGTGACAAGCAAAACACATAAATGTATACATACCTTGATAGTATTTTTAAAAGCAAAGATGTATAGTGGTATATATTAATATTTAACTTTACTAAAAAGGATTACACATTGCCTACGTAAACCACCTTAATGTGTGTAAACGAAGCAAACTGGTCTGGAGACATCAAAGCAGACCTGGTGTTGGATGTGGCTGCTTCCATAAAAGGTACCATCCAGTAACATTCAGGACACCCAGAGCATGTTATTCTTGGAGAAAAAAGTTCCCATATATATGCAGGTTTTTTATGTTTTAATTTATTGAGAACCCATGAAATATTGTCCATAATAACTAAAATGTACACATTGGATATTATTTTTAGATGAACTTTGGAGTTGCTCTTAATCTATCTCACTATAATAATTCAGCAGTGCCGAATCCATGTGTGTGTTCATGACTTTTCTGAAGCAAACTGGTCTGGAAGTTGATCAATGACATTATCTAATGAAATAATAACATCATTAATCTTTTATGGAAGCGGGTAAAAGATTCAATCACAAAATTAACTTATTATTTTTGTTGCTATTGTCGTAACAGGATTAAAATAGAATTGTGGGTCCATATATTATAATGCCACGATGAAGATGTATTTGGAATCGTATTTATGGATTTATTTTCTTACAAAGAAAAGCGGCCATAATATCATGCTGATGTCATGAAAGCTAGATGTGAGGTCATAAGGCTAACAAGAGCCAGGCAAAGAAACCATGGGTATGGTACTGTGCGTGCGCGATGAGGGAAGCACAGGAGATGCAGAGGCTCACCACGAGTCGGATCAATGCGTTCTCGTCGTTGGTCACAGCTCGGAGAAGAAAGACGACGCACGAGGGTGGACGGTGGCAGGGAAGATACTCCAGCGAGCGCGGTTCTCCACAGAAGACCACGATTTGCTGCCATTGAGGTGATGGGAGTGAGAGCAATGCAGAGATGAGTTGAACCGAGGAAAAAGGGGGTCGAAGATCACATAACCGTGGAGATCGACGTTAAGCTGCTCGGATCACGGTTCTAGGATTCGACCGAAAGAATCCGAATTTCGTGAAATTGGCCCATTTCGTGAGCTCAAAACGAAATATATGCATCATATTCCAAAAATTCACGAATTGAGTCCGAATTTCATCCAAATTTTCCCCGGACCGTCCATTTCGGTTGGGACCGAATTTTTTTCCAAACGGATCCCAAAACCTTGGCTCGGATTCTGGCAATGGCGACGGCGCTGCGGCTTTGGTTCTGGAATCTGGAGAGAGGAAAAGGTGATCAATGGCGGCAGCGTGAGAGTGCGAGGTCACGGGTCGACGAAGCAGGATCGGTTCGGTGGCGTCAGTAGGGCAGTTCGTGTCGGGCACTTCGTCGAGCACCCGGGCGGCGTCGTGCTCGTACCACCCGTCCGGACGGCACCGTTCAGGTCTGGCGGCAATGCTTACGGGTTGAAGCAGAGCGGTTCAGTGGCGTCAAGTCTGGCGGCGGCAGGTACGGCGCGTCCGACGGCGGGTGGCTACAGCAACGGGAGCGTCCAGCGGCGGCAAAAGTTGAAGAAGCACAGCCCCGGCGAGGGTCGAGAGCGGAGTCTCCAAACGTATCCGCGCCGGAGCCGAGGGCGCGACACATGTTGGGTTGCGCGGCTTGGCGAGGTGCGCCTCGCGGCAGGCTCACAATGGCGTCGGTTTCTATACGTGGAGGCTGTAAACCGCTGATCATCATTTTTGTTGACCAGATCGTGACTTTCTGACTTTCTTAGTTGTAAACCTCATGCGGGATTTGTTCGCTTGTTTTCGGCGCGATGGTTGCACATGCAAGGAAGACCGCGCGCCAGGTGAACCGCTCATTACTGCTAATTAGGAGCCGGGCAGACTCATTAGGGGAAATGATGATTGCTTTTCCTTCTTTTTAGTAGTATATAAGATTATTGCAACATATGTGTGAAAACTTATGCAGAATCAATCAATCGCTTGCAACTTGCTTCTTAAACACTTGGAACATATGCAATATGTGACGATCTCCATAAGAAACAACTGGAACATAACTTAAATTGCAACTATAGAAACACTTAAAACATCATTTCCAAGATAGGAGAGGAAAAGCTAGGCATGTTGATGCTAGCCGTCGAGGTCAAAGCTTATGGCGAGCGGCGATGCACGAGTGCAAGCCCACCGGCGCCACTAGTATTGGGCTTCGCTCAGTAGCGATGGCGGGGGAGCTCAGTCACCAGGGCGAGAGAGGGTGTGGCCGGTGGTACGGAGGGTGGCATGCATGCCATGGTGGAGGAGAGCTGCCTACTCCCCTGCAAAATCGTCATGTCACCTCCATGGATGTCACAGAGGCAAGTGGATCTCGCTCCTGCTCCGTGGATATAACGGCGATGGGGGAGTGGTCTGCTAGATCTATGGGCGTTAGTGGCTACTGGTTGGGGAGCATGGAGGGCATTGGTGCACTACAGTAGGGGATCAGGAGCGTGGAATGGTTAGGGGCCGAGTGGAGCGTAGCACGGCGTGCTATAGTTGATTTTGATTTTTAGTCTAGAGGCGCAAGTGACAGGGTGTAGAGCGAGGCATCCAGCTTTTTAGACATCTTAACCATAGCACTATCAATAATTTTATATTCTATCCAAAACTTAAGTTCTTCTAACCTAAATGTTCCCTCTATTTCTAAACCATATTAATTACGGTAATTATTTATTCAGCCCAGGCCAGGACTGCTCACCACGTAGAGTGGACATGGCTCATCCTAGTCCACTCGCCCAGGTAGCTCCAATGACTTCCTATCTTTACGTGGCCCATCCTCATTCACTCGTTCTTTCATCGCTACAACCGCTCTTTGTCCTGCCTCACGGTGCTAGCGCTGCTCGCTGGTGCATTCTCCGCGCTAGCCCTTCTTGCCGGCACCGCTTTCGCGAGGCGCTAGCCGCCTCCACACAAGCTGCTCGCCGGCCTGCCACTTCCCCAGCCGTGCTCGTCGACGCCACCTCCGCTCTGCTCATGTGCGCTGCCGCTTCCCAAGGCATGTGCCCCATTGGTACTTGCGCCTTACCCTCGTGGATGCAATTTGCGGCTACCGCCTGAACCCCGGCCTCCTCCCCACAACCTGGCAACTCTTTCCTCACCCTCATGTCCTCCTTCACCCCGGCATCGTCCCTCCACCACACTGGCATCCTCGGCCATCAGAAGCCTCTAATGTCCACAAATCTGGCGGCCATGGCGGTACCTGCGCCAAGCTCTCTCTAAACCCTATGTTGGAATTGTACGTTTTAGTAGTCTCAGACTTTTCAAAGCTACGTTGCAGTTTAATTATATGGATATTGCATAAGGCGATTGGGGATGCTGCACATGTTGCATTTGTTGTTAGAAGAATGTTTCAATAGTATGTTGTGAGTCTTCCGTATGTAAGTGTACATCTTTGTTTCAAATTTTCAAATTGTGTTTATTAGGATGTTGTCTATGTTTCACAAATATGTTTCAATGTTGTGTATGGTTGCAGTGATTTTCAAAGGTGTTTTAAAGGCGCTTTTGAAGTGTTTTAGAGGCATGTTTCAAGTGTCTCAAGGGCGCTTCTTAAATATTTTGGACGCATGTTTCAAGTGTTTCATCTACGTTCAGACATATGTTGCAACCATTGCTTTTGAATGTTTCAAAAGTAAATCAGGTGTTGCATCTCTTCTCCTCCTACCTTTTGTTGCATCCCGCGGTTGGGAGCTGGACTGCATGTATGTGTTGCCGTCTGGGTGTGCTCTTTTGTTTTTGCGCAGACACAACAGATGCAATTTTTCTGTAGGCTTTCCGAGCTCATGATTTGGTGCTGGATTTGTAGCAACTGAACGGACAAATCAAAGGAAAACCGACGAAGATAGGAGGGAGTAGCGTTGGAGGAGTGCCGGCGCGGAGCGGCGGCGAAACAGTGGCGAAAGCGCGCCGTGCCCGCCAGCGAGATGTGTCCGGACAGGGTCGCAATCTACTCGGCTCACGATTTGGACTCTGGTTTTTTTTGAGAATGTCGATTTGGACTCTGGTTTGGGCGAATGATTGGATGGGCCGATCAAATTTGTTGGGCTGGGTATGTCCTATTGGGCGCCCTGACGCGCACCGAGTTCCGAACATCCGGGTGCTATCATCGCCGTATTAATTAGATCTTACATATATTAAATGAATCGATACAAAAAAAATTCCAAGCACCATAAATTTTGTCCCATATAGTAATACATAGCCCAAGCCCGATTTAGGGTTGACTTGGAAGAGGCTTTTGCCCACATTCGATATATTCCCCAATCCACACCAATTCACCGAGTCCAAAAAGGAAAGCATCCGGCCAAACTTTCAATTTCAGAACTAATAAAATTGGAAAAACGCGAGGGCATCGGATTGGGATATTTTTGTCGACAGATTTTATTGTCGACATCAGGCAGGTGCCAAGGCAAAACAAAATATTGCCATCTGCTCGCCCCAAAGACGAGAACTTGCAGAAACGGCGGCGCCGCCCATCCCAGGCAATGGGTTCCCTCCTGTCGACGCAACCGCAATCGCAATCGGAACTACCTCCAACACGTTCATCACCCACCCCCGCCGCCGGCCGCTCTCCTCAGTGGATGCTGCTCGCACCCTATGGCGGTGGTCAAGGCAAGGCCTGCAACATCACCGGCGACTCAAAGACGATCGCGGCCGCCACCACCTCCTGCGGCCACCGCATCAGCATCTCCCTCCGTCGTGAGCCGTTATCGGCGCTGTCACGCATCTGCCTCTGCTTTCTGCCCGCCACAGACTATTTTATATGGGCCGGTTCCACCGTCATCGCGGCACATGGCAGCTCAGTTCTTGTGCAGATTGCTTTTTAAAACCTACATGGCGGAACCCTACTGGTACGACTACTTTCTTTACAACTACGTGGGCGCCGGTGCCGCGGACACCGCACGGCCGCCGTCCTTGTATCGGCTCCGAGGCCCAGCACAGATGCAGCGGCCGCTGGATCTAAGTGCCACTGGCCTCTTGTGTCATGGAGAGGACGAGTTCGTGGTGGCGGAGCTTACGATTGCGGGATCCAAGGACAACATCGCAGCGGCGGCAGCTGGCAAAAGGCACATTGCTTTCGAGCTCCGCCTGTTCGGTTATGTCATGTGTTGTATCGAGAAGCCATGGATCATCCGTGGGGACTGGCAAGGTACATACAGGAAAGAGCTCTGGGCCCAATGGGAGACCATAGCTGTCGTGCCCCTCGGCAACGGGATGTTATGCTGGGTCGACCGGTACAGTGGCATCATCTTCTCCGACGTGCTCTACGAGGGTTCCAACAAGCTGAGGTATGTGCCATACCCTGCGCAGTCGGTGGCGCACCGGCGCGAACGCTACGTATGCACTGACATTCATGGTGCGCTGAAGTTGGTCAGCATGGCAGCCCACCGTTGCTCCCAGTGCGGTTGCTCTGAGCATGACACTGCCTTCCACATCTGGACCCTGAAGACGGACGACATGGCTTGGGTTTTGGAAACCGAAACAAACAATGTCGACTCCACCGAGCTCTGGGCGCTACCAGACACACCGGGGTATGCACGCGTCCACCTGGTTTACCCTGTTGCAAGCACCGAAGGCGGTGGCCATGTTGATGCCAGCATGAGCGGTGGTGGCGACAACGCTTCAGAGGAGAGCGACGATGTCTCAGAGGAGAGCGACGATGCTACAGTTACAGACGAGAGCGACGATGTTTCGGACGAGAGTTCTGCGCCAATTGAAGAAGAGGATGAGCACACAAGACTGTCTATCAGTACCTCCTCTGCTACGGCTTCTCTTCATGACGGGGTACAGGGCGGCAACGGAGCGACCACAGTTTCCAGCGGTGACAAGCAACAAGCCTCCCTTCATGATGGGCTGCAGGGAGGCAATGAAGCGACCTCAGTCTCCACCAGTGACCAGAATGAAGGCGACAATAGACCGGCTACAGTGGGCAGGTGGCCCAAGAGGCGCAGGATAGCCAATTCGATGGTGACCGGTCCTGAGTGGATTGTGTAGGAGCGAGCTTAAATAATGAGAAACCGTATGAGTCGCACAACGAATGATGTAAACTGAATTTAAGTTGATTTAGTAATATATGTCATAGTCTTCAATATTGACGTATCAATGCAAGGGTCCCTATATAGTACAGAGTATCAAAGGCTATCGGCGAAATATTTTCCATAAAAAAAATTAAAACTATTTGCCGAGCACACTGCTAACAGGTGGTCGGCGAAGAATTTCAACGAAGAAAAAGTTTTTTTTTTTGTCGAGAACTCTGCTGACAGGTTGTGAGTGAAGGATTGTCCCCCCAAAAAAATTTTGCCGAGAACTCTGCTGACAGGTGCTCGGCAAAGATTTCGAATTTGCCGAGAACTGACAGCTACTCGGGCGAACTTTGGTGGAAATGTCGCCAGTTACGACGGCCGTTAACGGTCGCTTTTCTTCGCCGACCGTCCACCTAGGTTCTCGGCGAATTCTTCGCCGAGAGCTACCTGCTAGGGTTCTCGGCATAGGACGTCTGCCGTGAAACATTTTCCCATCAGTCCTGTGCCGAGAACTATGCTCGACCTCTGCCGTGAAACATTTTCCCGTCAGTCCTATGCCGAGAACTATGCTCGGCAAAGCCTTCGCCGACGCCCTTTGGTCTTTGCCGTGCGTGCCAAGTGCTCGGCAAAGGACCAGTTTCCTGTAGTGTACACTTGATATGGCTTCCTGCTTAGTTTAACATAGATAGGAATCCTAGTAATCCACATAAATCCAGGCCTGAATAGGAATCCTAATTCAAAGAGTTTTTTCTTCTGTGTCTGTTTAAGTTATTTTTTTTGCCTACGTTTTCTATCCAATTTTCCTTTTGAGATCCTACAGAGGTTAATTACACACGAACACTGGAATGAAAACAAGAAGCGCATGGTTGACGACATCTTCCCCGTCGTCGGTACAATGAAACGATCACCAGCAAGAAACCCGACCAAATCTTCAAGTTGAGCCTCATGCTCGACATAGTGACAGATGTGATCAAGATTCAGAACAAACTCTGGCAGTAACAGGCCCGCCACATCGAGGCCATCGTCAAGGAGACTGCAGAGAAATCTGATTTCAATGGCATGAAGGAATCCATGGAGCGTGTAAGTACAAGATGGAATTCACGGAGCAGAACACTGCAGGGAACCTTGCTGGTACTACTCGCCCTTGTCCACAAAGAACACATTCTTAGACTGCCTGCACAAGCATGGTGAAGCCAACGCAGGAATGCCAACAGCTGTCAACTTTTGTCTACATACAGCCGTTACCAAAAGCACAGATGAATAGACACTCGATGCGAACTCTATTATTTTTTTTTTTTTTTTTGAAAGGACGGCAAAAGCTTTACCACAGTTTTTATTAGATGAATAAAAGAAAAAGAACTTTACAAAGTCTTATTTACAAAGGTCCCCTCTGAAAAGTAGATCCCCTCTGTTATGAACCGTGAGCCCCTCTATTATGAACCATGAAAAGTTGAAGAACTAAAAGGAACATATAGACCAGCTCTTTATATCAAAAATAGATAATAATCAAGGAATCTTAAAAAAGTTTTAACACAGAACACATTTCTAGGAACAAAACACAATTCTCATTAAGCTAGATCCACTCAGGACCGGTCACCATCGAATTGGCCTGCCTGCGCCTCTTTTGGCCACCTGGCCACTGTAGCTTGTCCATCGCCACCTTGTTGCTGCTTAGTGGTGGAAGCTGAGGTCTCGCCGTTGCCGCCCAGTAACCCCTCATTAAGGGAAGCGGTGGCAGAGGGGGTACTCACAGACTGTCTGAAGTGCGGATCCTCTTCTTCCATTGGCGCAGCACTCTCATCTGAACCAACATGGCCACCACAGTTCATGCTTGCAACAACACAGCCACCGCCGTTCATTCTCGGTACAGGGTAAACCAGGTGGGTGCGCGCGTACCCTGGGCTGTTTGGGATCATCCAAAGCTCGGTGGATTCCACCGTGTTTGTTTCCGTTTCCAAAACCCAAGCCATGTCATCTGTCTTTAGGGTCCAGATGTCGATATGAGTGGCATGCTCAGAGCAGCCGCAGTGGGAGCAGCGGTGTGGTGAGAAGCTAACCAACTTCAACGCTCCGAGAATGTTAGTGCATACGAAGCGTTTGTATATCACCGTTTCCGCAGGGTATGGCACGTATCGCAGGTTGTTTGGACCTTCTTCGAGCACGTCGGAGAAGATGACACCGCTGTACCTGTCGACCCAGCACAGCATCCGTTGCCGAAGGGCACGGTGCCTACGGCCTCCCATCGGGCCCAGAGCTGTTTCTGGTACATACCGATACCGTGGCCATGGATGATCCATGGCCGCTTGACAGACCGCTTGCCATCACGGAACAGGCGCAGCTCGAAAGCAATGGTGCTTGCCGCTGCCGCCGCCGCCACCGCATCGGCCTTGGCTCCCACAATTGTAAGCTCTGCCACCACGAACTCGTCCTGACCACAGCACACGAGGCCAGTGGCACATATATCTAGCCACAACGGGAGCAGATACAAGGACGGCGCCCGTGTAGGGTCAGCGCCAGCGGCCTCAAATTTGTAAACAAAGCAGTCGAACGCGTGGGGTTCCTTGTAGGTGTTCGAAGTAATCTGCACGAGAACATAGCCGCCGTGCGCCGCAATGACGGTGGAAGAGGCCCAGGGCCAGGTTGTGCCGGGCAGAAAGCAGAGGCAGATGCGTGACAGCGCCGATAACGGGTCACGACGGAGGGAGACGCTGATGCGGTGGCCGCTGGAGGTGACTGCCGCCGCGAGCGTCTTCGAGTCGCCGGTGATGTTGCAGGCCTCGCCACAACCGCCGCTGTAGGGTGCGAGCAGCATCCACTGAGGAGAAGCGATGGGGGCGGCGGCCGATGAACATGCTGGAGGTAGATGCGATTGTGACGACAGGAAGGAACCCATTGCACGGGATTGGGACTGGGGCGGCGCCGACGCTGTAGGTTCGTGTCTTTGTGACGATTGAAGGCAATCTATTTTGGCGTTGGCAGCTGCCTGACAACATAATGTCGACCAAAATCTCCAGATCCCATCCCCTCGTGTATTTATTTATTTGTTTCCAAAATTGTTGGGTTGGTGCCTTGGTGGGCTGCTTTTCCATTTTGGATTCAGGAATATGGACTGAAAGAGCCTCCTGGTTCTACAGAAGCACTGCAGATAAATCTCCACTGCTATATAATATACTAACAAGTACTTGAAAATAAAGGAGAGAGTTCTTGAAGGAGCTCGAGATTAGCATTACCACCACGCCCACGCATAACCCTCCCGAGCGTCTCCCTAGGGCGACTCGGGAGCCCCCCTGCGGCGGCGTCAAAACACCTCCTCCTCCAGCTACTCTCCGGCCACCGCCGCCGCCCTCTATCATCCGCCTTCTCCCCGCTCCCAAAACCCGGCTGGGCGCTCCTCTCCTGCCATCCCCTTCCTCTCCACCACTCCCTTCTTCTCCGGCGAAAACAGCGGCGGCGGCGATCTCCGTGGCCGGGGCGGCGGCAAGCGGATGGATCGACACCCTTGGGGCTGGATCTGGCAGGTAGAGGGCTAGAGCGATCTCTGGCAGCGCCCGTTCCGCGTCGGCCCGGTGGCCCGCACGCCCTCCCCGCCGCGACGGACGCCGTTGGTCCTTCCTTGACCGGAGGGGCCATCATGGTCGTGCACTGCCTTCGCCCTAGGACTGGCCACCTCTACTGCGGCGTCTGTGTAACACCCGTGTTTTGCATCATTTTAAAATTCACAAAAAATTTGAACTTTTATAGTTACAACTAAAACTTGATTTAATTTCCGCTAAACCGAAACCCGTTTTCGAAAACCTGCATGACACCATCTAGAAAATTAGGTTCCTCTTTGATTGTTGCTTGTCGAGCTTTATGGTGACCAACGATGCAAGGTAAGCCCTAGATTTGATTTATGGAAGTATAATGTTGCATGAGTAAAGATTTACAAATTTCTCTGGGAGTAAAATACCAAAAACACATGTGTACTAGAAATATATATTTGTGAATATTTTATAAGCACAATAAACCAATTTTCCCAACCATAGTCATGGGAATATAAATGTGCTTGTGAAAGGATTTCAAAAATATATATGCATAAGCTACACATGAAATGATAACACTCGGGAGAACATGTGTGCTCATATTTATATATTCCTATAAGCACAATTCGATGAATATCCTCATAAAAAAATCAAGAGGATATAGATGTGCTTGTACAAATAATATATATCCAAGTACACATGAAATAAAAGGGAAAAGGAAAGGAGAAATAAGTAGAAGAGAAAAGAAAAAGGGAGATAAAACAGGAAGAGCTCGTGGGCTTATTCCTTCTCTAGCCCAGCAGCAATCCATCCTCTCCCGATCCTTTCTCTTCCCAGCGCGAACGTGGCGACCCAGCACCACGGCCCAGCAACTGAGCCCAGCCATCCGAGCCGGCCTCACTCCCTCTCACCGACGTCAGCGGGACCCATCGGTCGGCTCGTCTTCCTCCTGAGCAGATGACCGAGCCACAGTCCCGCCGAAGTCGCGACGCTCCGATGCGCCACCAGCGCACAGGGATCCGCGACGGCCGTGATGCCGGGAAGGGCCAGCTCACCCACGCCTTGACTCCGCCAGAACCGCCGCGTCGTCATCTCCCCCGCACGAGGCCGCTGGCGTCAACGCGTGCAGCCGCGCCGCGGACTGCCGTGCCGCCATGACAGGTAGCAGCCGCCGCTGTGGATGACGAGACACGACGGTCGCGCCAGCGAACGCCAGCGAGGACCAGCGAGGCCCAGCTAAAGGTCCTTGCATGCAGGGGCACGATTCAACGAGCACAGTGACCCCATTGCCCACCTTGCCACCGCAGTGGCCGGCACCCACCGAGCTCAACGACGCGACCGGCGAACACCGGGCGTCGCCGGGTAACCACGACAAGACGGGGACGCCGCAGCGGACCGCTGGATGACAGCTCACGCCTGAGCCCGGTCGGAAAAGATCAAGGGCGGAGGAGAAATATCTCCTCGGCGACCCTCGCCATGGCCGGCTATAAATACCCCCTTCCGGCTCCCGATCGACCTCGCCCCTCCAGCTACGAGCCGCCGTGATCGGGAACACGCGGTGCTCACTCCATCTCCTCTCCTCCCCACCTCCACGACACGTTTAGCCCGTTTTCTCCCAAATCGAGAACGCCGCTGCGGACGGAGCTTCGATTAGGGCTTGGCGTTCCCCAGCAGAGTGGCCACCTAAGATCGGGATTGGCGGTCGGTGGTACTCCCAGGCACCTCTCCTTTCGTTTTCCACTCTTCCCTTCCCTACTACCGCTCTCTGTGCCCGGACGACGTGCATCATAGCCGCCGAGCCGCCGGCCGCCACCGTGAAGGATGCCGGGACTCCACCACCATCCACAACCCCGCCAACGAGCGCGGGTAGGCGAACAGGTCCGTGGGCCCTCCACGGCGAGCAGCAGAGGATCCCGGCCGACTTCGGCCATCCTCCGGCCGAACGCCGCCGCGCCCGCTGGAAGACGACGAAACCGGACGGGACACTCGCATCCCCACTCCGTTATGACGGTGACACCGCGGGCCAATGGAAGGCCGCCACGTTGCCCCTCCCCGTCTCACGCCGTCACCAACATTTTCAGGGGACCCCCGTTACTTCTGTGGCGCTTTACGTGGTGTCCACCGTGGCGTCCACATAGACCCATGTGGCACCCACGTGTATAGAGCCCCTCCCTGTGTACACTATGTAAATTACTAGGTACACCCGGTATATGTACACAGAATGTTGTAAGTCACATTTCGATTAATAGGAAATATTCCCTTAAAATTTGTAAATTCATTATTAGATTTATAGAATTTTATCATGTAATTAGTTCCAATATTATTACATGATAAAATTATATTATAATATTACCTAATGATTTAATTAGGGATTAATATTATAAAATCCATATCTCATGCATACTAACTCCGTTTAAGCATGAAACGACTTCCATAATTCATCTAAAATCTAGCTCTACGCATCTAACCCATTGCCACCATAATGTTCTATGTTTGTTTTATATGTCATAGTTCAAGCTAGGTTTCTGCGCCATCGCAAGTAGATTCGACGACCCGTTTAGAAGCTTCCCATTCGAGCAAAAGCTAGGAGCGTTCGACGCCAGTGCCGATCAAGAAGAACATACCGTGCAAGTCCTTACCCCCCCTTAATCATGAACTTAAGTAATAAGATGAGAAGATAATGATGTGGATAATCTGATTAGTATATAGTGGTATGAGCCCGATAACGTAGCTATGGAGCTAAGCCGGATGACGTAATCATCCACGTTATCTACACTCATACGTTGTAATTAAGTATAACCTAAGATCGTTTAATGAACCCTAACCAACAAAAGAGGTGGGTGATAGTAATTCATTGTGAGATGGGTTACTATGGGAATTGCCGTGAGAGGATTCCTCAAGAGAGATACTCGCCTCCCCTAAGGACCGGTTCATAGACCTTTTACCTAGTGAGATATTTCCCGTACAGCCACATGTCGTATATGGGACGGCTTGATTCACACCCCGTTGGGTTGAGGTATAATTGGGAGCCAAGGTGGCGGAGCGGGCAAACGACCTATTGGGAGCGACGAGGGGAGGGTGGCCCCATGGTCCGGTTGGCGTGGATCTTTGAGTGATCTTCCACGTAAGTGTTTGGGCGCCAGATGGCGCAGTGCTAGAGGCACATATTGATGATTTATGATTGGGTTTTGTGTTGACATATAGGTTGGGTAATAAGGTATTACTCAGAAAGTGTGGGTGATTTGGTATCACCGTATTGTCTAGGGTGATGCGTCATCCTTAGGGTGATGTGTCATCCTTCCAACCCCTGAGAAGTCGTGGTAAAGATTATACCAACATACCTAGAGTAGCACTCAAGCGGGTACGGATCTCGTTGGACCTCTGTCGACCACTGATCATGGAAGAGGATGTGTCCATCGTGTGGGGAAATTTGTACAACCTCTGCAGAGTTTTATTAAATCTATTCGAATAGCCACGTCCTTGGAATGGGCGAATGCTAGGAAAGAACATCTATGATTAGAAATAACTGACGTTTGTGATAATGTGAAGGTGATGACCAGATAAGATAATCTCGGGAACTAGTGAGAGCAGTTTTAGAGACTCTGCTAGGGCCCAAACCCTTAATTTACCAAACCACCCCTGGTTTGGACTTGCTGAGTACCTTTGTACTCACCCCTCTGTTTTTACAGATATCGGCATATCCGAAGGTAAGATCGCTGTCAAAGTAGGAGACCAACGACGTAGGAGTTTACAAGACGTTGCTTAGGAGGAAGACGTAGGAGTCTAGGAATTCCATCCGCGCTCAAGTTGCCTGTGGAACATGGAGTTGTGCCCAGATGGTCTAGCACCTTAGTAGACCCGTCACAGATAAACCACTGCTTCACAGTTGGCTACTCTGATTAATATAATCCAGGGTGGTGTCTTCATCACCGCTGTAAGTCCTTCTATCCTATGTCAATATATGCTCGGAATAGTTCATCTATAACTGATTTCCATTACTGTGGCTCGGTAAACGTATTGGTAGCGTAATCCTGGCGCCAATACGCGAGATTAAAAGTCCCATTAAAAGTGGGGTGTGTGACGGTCGACCGGTGGGTGATCGGTTATAACACCCGGTGGTCAGTTCACGGGACAACAGTTTGGGTGAAAACCCTGCCTGGCATACGCCGGGCCAGCGGCTGTGTTACTGACTGTGCCACACACCATGTTGAAGGCGTCGCTATAGCTGTTTTGCCCGTGGGGGTTCAATAATTGGGTGAAAACCTAACCTGGTTTCTCCAGGCCGGCGGCAGTGGCACAGTTGGCGCATCGTCAAAGTTGTTGTTCGTAAAGGTTGGGTTTCCTACCGCGTGTGACTTTGTTGCGCAGCTCAAGGTGGTGGTGGCACTCAATACCATAATAGCTCGGCTTTTTGGTTGGCGGGGCTTATGTGTGCACCAAGGTCGTTGTGATGTTGCCACGGAAACATCGAGCCTTCAATAGTGGTCGGTGTGCAACGTTTACCTTTTGAAGGTCCGACAAACGTATTTTGGCGGCTTTGTCTTTACGGTGATGATGTTATTCTAGTTACTTTCTGGAGTCGACATCAATGAGCAAGCCTTTGTTTGTTGTGTAGGACTACTCGAACTCCTTGTTGGGGATGTAACTTTTTCGTAGTTTTCTTCTTTTTAAGTTTCCAGTTGTAATTTTTTGGCTTGATTCTACCCTCGGGTAGATGGAGCTAGATAGTTTCTATCCTTTATCTAAAAAAGGAGAGAGTTCTCTCTAAAAAAATCAACGAGAAATACTACATGGATGTTTCGGCGGTCGCCCGCATCCGGATGCCACCGCCACAATCGGTTTCCGGCTCGCACATGTATGCATCCTACGCCCGTTCATGCATCCCCGCACCAGCAAGACCCATTCGCGCCGCCCACGCACACCGGCACACCCCGTCCATGTGGGCCTACACCGCTCAGACCCATCTCCGGAGTCCCCCCTTTGCATCCAAAACGAGGTGGAGTGGCGGTGGATGCCCGACCAGTGGCAAGGGAGGCCAAAGATACCGAGGCGAAGGTGAGCGCGGAAGAAAATGAAGGCACTCGATCTATTTTTGAAACATCTGGATGTAACACTTGCATCATACAAATAAAGACAAATGAAACATATGAAACATGCATCTTAAAGACTAGCAAAGTGACACCACATCAACTTCTGAAACATCAAGATGAAACACCTACAACATACGCATGAAACTAGCCGAAACACTCAAAACATGTGTACGAAACACTTGGAAAAATACCATGCAACATCTAGATGAAAATAGTTGCAACATACGTCCGAAACAAAAAATGAAACAAGCTGAAAAACGCGTTTGGAACATACATCTAAAACACTTACTACATATGCAACATCTCCCGATGTACTTTTGCAACATGTAAATGAAAATATTGAAACAAACGTTTGCAACATAGGGGAGAGAGGTACGCGCGAGCACCATGGCCACCGGGGTAGCAGAATCTCAGCCACCTTTATGGATCTTGCTAAAGCGCCATGTATCTCACCGGTATGGGGGATAAAGGGCCATCGGATCCGCGCTCCTGGTGGCTAAGGATGGCGGGTGGGGAAGAGCGTCGTCGGTGTTTGGAAGGGGAGCTAGGCGGGGTGAGGGAGTTGGAAGCCGGGTAGGAACCCACCTCACATCTTGCAAAATCAATGAACACAATCCGACGATCCTGCGGGCACATCGGACAAAGTAGGAACCCACCTCAACTACGCGGAAACCCTAAAATGTCGAGGCCCGCCTCCACGAAGCCCACGAGCAGCCGGGGGCGTCGGCAAGGGCCCATGGGTGCATCGTACTCGCTCCCTCCGCGGGACCCTCCGATGGGGTATTTTGGCTGCCCTGGCCCTCCACGGAGGGACCCGGGCCTTCGAGGGGCTGCTGTTTGGGGAGGGCGCCCTCGCCAGCCCCCGGCAGCCCGTAGGCCTCACTACGACAGGCCAAAACACACTATTCACGGGTAACTTATCGGATCATGCGGTCCCCGGCCGCGGAGCCCCCCTCCACGGCCGCTCGATGGGCGACCTAAGCCCCAGGCCCTCCCTCGTGCTCGCCGCTCTCCTTAGAAGTGAAGCCTCCATGATGCCCCGTCTCGGGCTAAGTGCAAGTCAAGGCGAGAGCCCCATGCGGACGAACGGACCCGACGAGGACGCGAAGGTGGAAGGCGCCGGCGTAGCGGAGGGGGCCGAACGAAGCCCTTCATGTAGGCCAAAAGGATCAACGGCGGCGCAAGGGAAACCCTACAACGCGGATGCAAGTGAGTCCCAAGTGTAGTTCCCACTTTGCCCTGCGAGGGCGGTTACCTTTTTGCCCCTGCGGGGCCCACTAGTCGGTGTGTGCGATCCTACCTACCACGTCTGGTGTAAGTAAGCTGGCCCCTCCGACCCCTTAACTCCCTATAACCCCGGGTATGGGCATAGTGAAAGGGGGTCGGTAGGTGGCTGAATTGATGGCCATTTAATCACATTAAGAGTTACTCCTCCGCAATTGTGCCTCTCGTAGAGCTCGCTTGACCTCGGATGCTCCGACCCTCGGCAACTCCAGCGAGGGTCAAGACGATCGGAGGCCGATCTCGGCTCTCTCCGTTTGTACTTGTTCGTCTCAATCTCAGTGGGAAGCCCTCGCCCCCTCTCCCGCTCCCTCCGGCAGCGAAGGTCAAGGGGCGAAGCGATCCCCACACTCACCTTTACCATCGATTACACAACATACCCGTTCGTTTCCTCTCCTTTCCGTTCGATCTCGCTCCCACTCCTCTTCGGTTTACGACCCTTTGTGACTCGCGCAGCGCGCCGCCAGTTTCTCCGTCGCCCTGGTGCTCCAACGGGCAACCTCGCCTCCTTCGCCTCGTTCCTCATCGAATCGGCACATTGGACTTCCTTGACCACCTTGGGCGTGCTGCCGACGCGTTTTTCCCTGCTAGCTATCGGTAAAAACAACAAAACAATTTAGCACTGATGTTCTTGCTGAATTGGCACGTTGGTCTTCAAGCACCACGTCCTAGGAAAAACCAAAAAAAACCAAGGCAAAAGAGGGCAATCCAATCAAATTTGTCGTTTCGGAGCTAGAGTCGTTGTATCTACCAAACACATTTCTTCAGCTTCAAACTGAGAACTAAGCTCCACGGTGGAGCTGCTCTGTGGTGGAGCAGCAACTCCAGAGCTGGTTTGGCAGAGTTGGAGCTCTGCCAAACACGCTCTTAGTTTCAAACCTTTGGAGCTCTAATTATTCACGTCTAATGTGTCTAATTACAATATATCCTTCACGTCTATTTTGAGCATACACAAAAACATGGGAACCGTCAGGTAACTGGAAGGCGTCATTGCCATTTAGGCCTTGTATTGAATGGCTTCTACCTAAGGGCTTCTTATGATGTGTCCACTACAATATGGCTCCAAACAGCTTTTCTTACTAAACTATTCACTAGGACTCCTCGGAAGAGTTAGAGCCCGAACAAGGAAGAAGCCCCTTAATTAGTTTCAAGCTGAGCTGTGCTTTATTATTCCTTCAAGTTGTGAACATGGAAAAATTCCCTTTAATGCAGCACATGACTTGCACATAATCTAATTATGGTCATCGCTTCCCGTTGTTAATAACATGCACATGGTGTTTAGATCGGGAATGGTAACACCAAAAAAAAAATGTTAACGTTAACAAAGTATCAGAAAACAGATATTTTTGTTTGTTCCACTTGCTGTAACGTTAATGTGGAAATCTGGAAGCACCGCTGTCAATGGTCTAGCCTAGAGATTCTAGACCACATCGATTTGCTACCCTTCGGCACAGCACAGATGTCACAGGGCGCACCGTCAAGAGACCATCAGCTAAGGCGGAGCCACGGGGCACAGCGTCAACAGGAGATGATCGCGATCTAATCATAATATATTATGATTGCTGAGAGCAGTAATAGCTTTGTATAAGCCGGTATCTGATGACGGTGAATCGCGATTACCAGAGGGCTGAAACATACAACTAGTAAAGGGATTTGTTACCATCCATAATCAAATTATGTTTCAACATTCTCAACCAAACACTGTGACAGTCAATTCAGCACCATGCAGTTGCTGTAACGGTACACCAATGAAGATTCTGGACAGAGTTTATATATAAAGCTGGTTAAAAAAACATATACGAATAAAAAATTTTGACTACCAAGTTCTTACAGCCAGATATTGGACAGAATGCTTAGCAATTTTTAACTGAAAGGATCACCATGAATGCTACTAAGTTCTCCTGAACATGATTCTTATGTCGTTCAGTTGTTGAGTGTACTTGAGTAGTAGTTGTTCAGTCGTCGCGGACCTCTGCTCTACTGTTCTGATACACACATCCCCTTGTGTTTTCTGCCCTTTCAGCCACTTGCTCAGTTGGTGCAGAGCTCTCGTCTGGAACAACATGATGGCTACCGCCGTTCGTACTCGCAACAGGATAAACCAGGTGGATGCGCGCATAGCCCACTAACATCGATATAGCACAGAACACATATATTACACATGTAGCATCACTAGATCAAGTCCGCAAGTGCATACCCATCACTACATCAAGTCCAATCCGTGCATCAAATTGTCCATAAGTCTAACTAGTCTCATCATATCAGCAAGTCTAACAACAAGTTCATTCTTGAGGTGGGAAGGGTGAGAAGGGTTGGTACTGAGATGCGGGCGATGGGAAGGCTTGCTCACCGCCATGAGGCGGCTGATTTGAACCCGCCGATGCAGGCTACGCAAAGATGACAGGATTGCAAGTGTTAGGCATGATTCCTTGATACATGAATACGAAAACGGAACTCTTTGCAATCATACTCACAGGAGTTTCCAGAACAGCCTGAGTCTGAAGCAGCTGTGGAGCGACCGGAGCTAGGAGGCCACGTGGCAGAGTCAAACCACCTGTCGTGGAAAGGAACCTAGTAAGTTCCTCGAACTTGGCCGCCATTGCCGCCTGCGTGTGCTCCACCTCACGGCGCCTCCTTTCCTCTGCTAGCAGCTGTGCTTGCTCCTGACATAGCCGTCTTTCCTCTTCTACCTGAGCCTACAACATTTATCCGTCGTCGTTTCTGTAATGCAAACATTATTAGGCATGTAAAGACGATTGTAAGGCGAGTAATGCAAACCTCAAGGGCGCCGAACTGGCCCATCGCCACGCTCGGTCGAGGGCGTATCGTCTTGTTCATCGTCTTGCTCATCCTCACGGTTTCAGCCACTTGCTCATCATCTTGTTCAGTTGATGCAGAGCTCTCGTCCGGAACAACATGATGGCTGCCGCCGTTCGTTCTCACAACAGGGTAAACCAGGTGGACGCGCGCGTAGCCCACTAATGATCTAGGATCTAGGGCCCAGAGCTCGGTGGAGTCGACCATGTTTGTTTCGGTTTCCAAAACCCAGGCCATGTCATCCGTGTTTAGAGTCCAGGTATCGACGGCAGTAGCATGCTGAGAGCAGCCGCAGTGGGAGCAGCAGCGGGGTGAGAGCCTGACCAACTTCAGCGCGCCGCGAGCGTTGGTGCAAAGGTACCACAAAGAGTTCACCACCTTTGCAGGGTACGGAACGTAATGCAGCACAGGACTCTCATCGAGCACGTTGGAGAAGATGACACCACGGAGCCCGTGCCCGTGGTATCGATGCTGGACGGCCCAGCACAGCACCCCGTCGCCTAGGGGCACGACGGCTAGAGGCTCCCAAGGGCCCAGAAGCTTGTCCCCGTGATCGTCACCGATGATCCGCGGCCGCTTCACACACCACTCGCCGTAACGGAACAGGTGGAGCTCAAAAGCAATGGGGCTTGCTGCTGCTGTTGCCAGCCCGTCGTCCACCATCTTAAGCTCCGCCACCACGAACTCGTCCTCGCCGTGGCACAACAGGCCAGTGGCGCTTCTACCCATCCTCCACCATATGTTTCTTGGAGTGTAAGGACGTGGGAGAAGATACAAGGACGGTTGCCGTGCCATGTCGGCGGCGACCATGTTGCTGTAAACAAAGTAGTCGGACGCGCAGGGTTTCAAGTAGCCTTCATTCGAAACAATATGCACGAACGGGCCGCCGCGTGCTCGCGATGACGGTGGAATAGGCAGACTGACTATGATTGGCTGTACCAGGCAAAAAGCTGAGGCAGATGCGTGACATCGACGGGTACGGCTCACGACGGAGGGAGACGCTGATGTGTTGGCCGTTGGAGGTGGCGGCGGCCGCGATCGTGTTGGTGTCGCCGGTGATATTGCAGTCCTCTTCAATACCTCCACCATAGGGCGCGAGCAGCATCAACTGAGGATTGGCGGTGGCGGTCGATGAACATGGCCGTAGTTGCGTTGAATGGGAATCCATGGCTTTAGGATGGGTATAGCGCGCGGCGCCGTCGTCTTAGCAATTTTTTGTCTTCGTGACCAGCAGATCGCAATCTATTTTTGCGTTGGCAGTTGCCTGATGATCGACAATAAAATCTGCCGACCCAAGTCCCCAGATCCCATCGACTCGTGCTTTTCTTTTTAGTTTCCGAAATTCAAGGGTTGGTGGGCTGCTCTCACTTTTAGGGATTAGCGGTTACTTGGTGAGGATTGAGGAATATGGATGCAAAAGCCTCCTGCTACCAAGTCGATCAGGCCAAAATCGGGTCTGGGCCATTTACCAAAGCTAATAAATACAAATACATTTGATAGTTCTCTCGTTAGTTGTGAGTTTGTTACTAGTTTCTTATGCAAAGAAAACTTATCTTACATTTATAATATCTCTCGTCATAATGTTCCGTAGTAGGTTATGTCCTTCGAACATGTAATGTCTAGATCATTTGCTTAACCGTCAAATATAATGGCATGGAGATTATTTTTTCCTTTATTATAGAGTAGACTTAACTTGTTTTCAGCAGTGTGATGTTATCCGTGACTTACTATATTTGATGTCGAAACTTGGGATAAGTATCAACGCAAATGATCTAGTTATATGTTTGATATGTTCTATGTGAGTGATGTTAAATCTACCAGTGTTCTATGCAAAGAATTATGGTGTTATGTGAATGAACATACATTGTGTAGGTCAATGTGTTGTTTTGATGACACAATAACATACAAATTCAGAACAATCTTTTTTATGCCACTGTTGTGACAGAAAGTTCATTAATTTTCTTGACAGTGTAGATGCATTTTCCTGTCAGTTTTCAAGAGGTAGATATATAGACCTGTCGCATTTTAACTTTTGTATCGGCCAGAAATGACATGAAATTGTTTATGATGGTGGGTTACCAGACTAGTACATAGGGATATGTTAACTAGTGGCAGCTATGAAGATTTTTTTTAGTTTGTTACATAAGGTTATTCTTATCCGAGTACTTCAATTGCTTATCGCATCTTCTTTAGAGCAACTCCGGCAATAGACTCCAAATCAAGGCCCCCATTTTTTTATTTGGGGGCTCACACCCATTTTTGTGACCCAAATTTGTTCTTCTACTCCAGCAGTAGCACCCAAAGGCCCCTAAATTCCTATAGGTAGTCACGGCGAATGGGACCCGCTTGTCATCCTCTCACGCTCTATCAACTGAGCTATACTCACATGGAAGTGTACTGGCACTAATGGGCGCTGTCGCGAGCGAACCTCGAGAAGGAATTGCGCAGGGAGGGGGGGACGATCTCACGCCCGGAGGAAGGGGAGGAGGAGCCTCACCTAGTGATTCAGAGCTATCCTCGACACCGCCGGATTCGCGCCTCCGAGTAGTCATGCCCGCGGAGGCCTTCTCGAAGCAGAGCGAAAAGCAAAGGGGTGGGGAGCAAGGCTTGGTGGTGAAGGGAGGCCGCCGATAGAGGTTGGGGTGGAGGGAAGGAGCACACCAGACATAGTGGAGGCAGATGATCGGGCTTGGGTCATGGCTGGGCGGGGGAAAAAGCAACAACGCAACCAAAGGATAGGGGCTTGTCTAGGCCAACTGGAATTGGGTCTGGAGAGGGAATTTTGGGTCCCAACCAAATATGAGATAAAAAAAGTAGGGGCCCTAGTGGATCAAGATTTTTTGCCTAAGCACTCATATTTAGCTATGGGGGCTCAAGTACGCCCTACTTTGGAGTTGCTCTTACTATGCCCGTGACTGTGGTATGAGATGGAAGAAGCTTTTCAAAATTAAAATTACTATCTCAAATCTATAATGTTGCTAGAGAGGCTAAAACGGATAAGCAACATTATGCATTGAGAACCGATTGTTGGATGAAATTGATATTGACACCGTCATCGATGACTTCGCATCGAAGAATGTGAAAAAGAAACTTTTAAGGTAATTTAACATGTATGCAAAATATTTTATATAAATATTGCTTTTGCATTTGCTTGTTAGTAGCATTTCATTTATGTCTGAATATATACTAACACTGAGTAGTTGTCATCGTTATCTTGTTTATAAAAAGGAGCCCAAAAATTTAGTTTCGTCCAAGGTACAAAAAACATAGGACCGGCGCTGGTTAAAAACGCACAGTACGAATGTACGAAGAAAATGCCACAAGATAGCATCTTTGTTTTGTTGATGTGACCCCTCCCCTCACCAAAAACTAGAAAATGGGTGATCCATCCTTGTCATGCTGGGGTGATATCAGTCTCAGTGGGCCGGCACGTTTGGTAGTGTAGCAAGCTTCTGCTATAAGCTGCAGCAAGTGTAGGCAGCTTGTAGCCTAAGCAAACATGGCCAAGATTTGCTGATGTGGCCTACGTATAATAGAAGCTAGCACCAACCTTGAAAAAACAAATAATAGAAGCACCCATCGATTATCTCTAGTCTCTACAAGAAAGCATTGTAGAAGGGGAAAAATTGGCACCCCCATAGAAATAAAAACTCAGTCTGCAGACCACAAACCAGTCAACAAGGGATAGCTCATAGCTGTAGCAGCCCTTTAGCTCGACTGGCGACTTCTTCCTCGCCGGTGATAGATGCCCCTCTGACTGCTGGGTATCGATCCAAGCATATGTCGATTTCTGTAACCAGGTGTCCAGCCCCTTCTTTTTCTGGTTTGTTGGTCTGCAGGGCCTTTGTTTTCTTCTGATCTTTGTGTCATTACAAGTATGCGGCAAGGTTTCGATTTTTGTAAACACTGTATGACAGGATATGAGTGATCGTCATCATGCAGTTGGATTTTCACCGACAGTTCCGCTAACTGCTGAACAGACCATAAGATATTTTCCCTGGTTCCCGTAATAATCGAGAAAAAAGACATTATTTTATATTCAGGTACGCCACATGCAAATTGTTTTACACACGTACAGGCACAAGTACTTTGTTATTTTCTGAAATTTCAATTTTAGAATTCTTTTTAAGTTTCGATCGTGGTTATTAGTACGTTGGTTGGAATTGGTGTTCATCTTCAACTCCTTGCATGCAACAGGTAGGTACAGAAGGCTTTGAACTGTAAGGGCAGAATGATTTGTCCAGTAAAGATTCTGTGGATAATTTTAATGCTGAAAGGCTGCGAATAATTTCTTCTGCTATATATTTTCAGTAGTACTGCCAGAAACTCGAAGTCGCTGGAATTCCGCACTTGTGAACTTTTCACCCTGCTTGCTTATCTTATTATTATCACCATGAAGGCTGCTGCAACTGGACTGTTTTTTCGGCTGGTGCTCATGGTTTGCAGCTTGCTTGCTGTCACCTGCAGCAGCATCAACACCACTCCTGAGAACCAAACAGATCGACTATCACTGATTGAATTCAAGAACTCGGTCAGTTTGGATCCACAGCAATCATTGGCCTCTTGGAATGACAGCACTCATCTATGCAACTGGGATGGTGTCAGATGTGGGACGAAGAGAAATCGTGTCACTAGTCTTGACCTTGGAAATAGAGGTTTAGTGGGCGAAATATCTCCTTCACTAGGAAACCTGACATTCCTGAAACACCTGTCCCTAGCAACAAACAGATTCAGTGGACAAATCCCAGCATCCCTTGGCCAGTTGCATCACCTCCAAACCCTCTACTTGAGTAACAACACGTTACATGGAGTTATACCAACTTTTCAAAACTGCTCTAATTTGGAGAAATTATGGCTCGATGGGAACAATCTCCTTGGTGGGTTTCCGGGTTTGCCTCTTGGACTTAAGCAGCTGGAGCTGGGATCTAACAATCTTTCAGGAACCATCCCTCCTTCTCTTGCTAATATCACAACGCTTAAGGCATTGGGCTTCAATTACAATAGCATTGAGGGAAACTTCCCACACGATTTTGCAAAAGAGTGAAATGCACCACAGGTACATGAACTTGTCTTCCTGTGCCAAATAGGTCCATGGACTTAGAAACCAGCCATCTAGCCCCTCGAACTTGCGAAACCGTTCACCCCAGGTCCAGTCCGGTTTTGCATGGCGGTTTTGCATGGTACTGTAGCGATGCTGACGTCAGCACTTCTTTTTAATTTGTGAAATTAATATCTTTTTATTCGGAGCTCCAAATATAGCAAATAATATATCAATTTTGATCGTCTCGACGAGCTCTTTGCAATGGTGTACTCCGTTTTGTTATTTGAGATAGTTTTATTTCGTGTAAAATTAAATATATAAGCTCTTTGCAATGGTGTATATAAGCTAGGCGCCGCGCAATAACCTAAATATGTATATATTACGCAGACGATCGATCACACGTGCATGCAGCAACTGCGTCTGCAAGCAATATATACATTATAAACTGAACTATGTGATATGCTTTTTGTAATTTTAATATGCTAGCTGCACCTGCACCTACACCTGCATGCACGCGTGATCAATCATCTGCGTAGTATATACATATTTAGGGTAGCATGTTTTGTCCTAAATATGTATATATTGCGCGGCGCCTAGCTTATATACATATTTAGGGTAAAATTTCTATAAAACGAGTAGTAAATTTCGCGACAATATATACCCTATGTATATTTACGGCCAAAAACCGACAAATATGTATATATCTGGAACTAAATCACGACCACATATATATCAGATTGCAAGTGAGAATAAAATACCACTCATTTTATAAAATATTTAATTTTACACGAAATAAAGCTATCTCAAATAACAAAACGGAGTACACCATTGCAAAGAGCTCGTCGAGACGATCAAAATTGATATATTATTTGCCATATTTGGAGCTCCGAATAAAAAGATATTAATTTTACAAATTAAAAAGAAGTGCTGACGTCATCGCTGATGTCGAGATCGCTACAAATACCATGCAAAACCGCCATGCAAAACCGGGTTGGACCTGGGGTGAACGGGTTTGCAAGTTCGAGGGGCTAGATGGCTGGTTTCTAAGTCCATGGACCTATTTGGCACAGGAAGACAAGTTCATGTACACGACGTGCGTTTCACTCTTTTGCAAATTTTCCGGAGCTACAGAGTCTGCGTGCTAGTGCCAACCATTTGGTAGGCAATTTTCCACAGGCCATCCTGAATGTTTCAACCCTCGTCACCTTTGGTATTGCAGGGAATCATTTAAGCGGCGAGGTGCCACCTGGCCTCGGTAGTTTTCTTCCCAACCTCCAAAAACTGGCAATAGATTACAACTTTTTCCATGGTCACATCCCTTCCTCGTTGCAAAATGCATCGGATCTGCGCATTATTGATATATCAAACAACAGTTTCACTGGGATGGTCCCTAGTTCCATTGGTAAACTTCACAATCTCTACCTTCTGAATCTTGAGTTAAATAAACTTAAAGCTCGTAACAGTCAAGATTGGGAGTTTCTGTACAGCTTAGGCAACTGTACTCATCTACAGATATTGTCATTATATTCCAATCAGCTAGAAGGTCACATACCAACTTCAATACTCCCTCCGTCCCACTGAGTTTGTCACCCTGGATTCCGTGCCATCTTCTTTTTGATACTTCGTCTTATTCAAATTTTTTGCACAAATATAATTTATTTTGTTACGACTTATTTATCAATGAAGATACTTGAATATTGATTAATTTATTTTATGATTTGCAAAAATATTTTGAATAAGACGGATGGTCAAACATGAAGTTCAAAAGTCAAAAACGTCGGTCAGCATGGGACGGAGGGAGTAGGTAACCTTTCTGTTACACTGCAGATATTACTATTGGGGTATAATCAATTATCAGGTGGTTTTCCTTCTGGCATCGCGAACCTTCACAACCTAATCTGGTTCGAACTAGAAGGGAATCAATTTACAGGCAAAGTTCCAGAATGGCTTGGAACTCTAAACAGTTTACAACGGTTGAGTTTACATAACAACAACTTCACAGGGTTCATTCCATCATCCCTTTCAAACTTGTCTTGGTTATCCTATCTCGCACTTCAATCCAACAAACTGAAAGGGCAATTGCCTTCAAACATAGGATATCTTCAAAATCTTCAAGTATGTAACTTCTCAAATAACCTTCTTCATGGTGGTATTCCCAAAGAGATGTTTGGAATTCCAGCAATCCTTCATATTGATTTATCTGCAAACCACCTGCAAGGGCAACTTCCTTACGAAATAGGCAATGCTAAGGCACTCGAATATTTGAATCTTTCATTAAATATGCTATC
This sequence comes from Hyparrhenia diplandra, assembly GCA_015847255.1. NCBI lineage: Eukaryota > Viridiplantae > Streptophyta > Magnoliopsida > Poales > Poaceae > Hyparrhenia > Hyparrhenia diplandra. Next base: position 125,588 of record JADLZK010005305.1, on the reverse strand, counting down.
TGGAGACATTCCGACCACTATAGGTAATTGTGAAAAGTTGGAATACATTGGGCTGCAGCAGAATAGTTTCGGAGGAAGCATCCCCATTTCACTAGGCAATGTAAGGGGTCTAGAAATTCTGGACTTGTCTCACAATAATTTGACTGGGTCGATACCATTGTCTCTCAGCAACCTCGAGTACCTTGAGCAACTAGATTTGTCATTCAACAACATCAGTGGTGAGGTCCCATCGAAAGGGATATTTACTAATATGACTGTTGTGAGGATTGATGGAAATCCAGGGATTTGTGGTGGGCCATTGGAGCTACACCTTCTCGCATGCCATGTCATGCCTGCTAACTCAAGTAAGCGAAGGCATTTCATTGTACAAAAAAGTGGTGATACCTATATGCAGCATTTTGTCACTTGTTATAGTCATAACTGGAATGGTGGTTTGGAGAGGAAATCGAAAGAGGAATATGTTAACTTTGCCGTCATTGGGTAGCAAGTTTCCCAAAGTTTCTTACCACGATCTCGCCGAAGCAACATGTGGGTTCTCATCATCGAATTTGATTGGTGAAGGAAGATATTCAGTAACGTGACAGCTGTGAGGATTGATGGAAATCCAGAGCTTTGTGGTGGGCCATTGGAGCTACACCTACTCCAATGCCATGGCAAGCCTGCTAATTCAAGGAAGCATAGGCATTCCATTGTACAAAAAGTGGCGATCCCTTTATCTAGCATTTTGGGACTTGTTATAGTCATAACTGTAATGGTGGTCTGGGGAGGAAAACAAAAAGAAAATGTGTTATCTTTGTCGTCATTTGATAGCAAGTTTCCCAAAGTTACTTACCACGATCTCACCCAAGCAACAAGTGGCTTCTCATCATCCAATTTGATTGGCAAAGGCGGATATTCTTCCGTGTATAAAGGAGAACTCTTCCAAGACAGAACCATGGTTGCTGTCAAAGTATTTCACCTAGATACATGGGGGGCACAAAAGAGCTTCATTGCAGAATGTAACGCTCTACGCAAGGTGCGGCATCGAAATCTAGTTCCTATACTCACTGCATGCTCTAGTATTGATTCCAATGGAAATGATTTCAAAGCCTTAGTCTATGAGTTCATGACACAAGGTGACTTGCATGAGCTACTGTACGCAACTCGATGTGATGGGAAAACATCAACTCGAAACCACATCACAATGGCTCAAAGGTTAAGTATTGTAGTGGATGTCGCTGATGCATTGGAGTACCTCCACAATGGCAATCAAGAAACTATCGTCCATTGTGATCTGAAGCCTAGCAACATTCTTTTGGATGACAATATGACAGCACATGTTGGAGACTTTGGTCTTGCAAGGTTCAAGTTTGACTCTGCAGCATCGCCGTCCACTTATTTAATGTCGGCTTCAAACCCTATTATGGGAACAATAGGGTATATTCCTCCAGGTAATCCAAGTTTCAAGCAGCATAATGTTTTCATGTACGTTTATCATTGGAGTAAACAATTCTTTTGTGCAATATGCAGAGTGTGCTACATTTGCAGCAGTTTCTAGTGCAGGGGATGTTTACAGCTTCGGGGTTGTTCTACTTGAAATATTTTTTGCGAAGGAGGCCAACTGATAATATGTTCAATGGTGAGATGAACATTACACACTTTGTTGAAATAAACTTTCCAGACAGGATACAACAGATAATAGATTCTCAACTACTAGAAGAGCAACAACATTTATCTCCAAAAACTTCATTGGCCACGAAGGAGAAAAGCTTGGAGTGTTTGCTTTCAGTCTTAAACATTGGGCTTCTCTGCACTAAGTTGTGCCCAAATGAGCGCATCTGCATGCAGGAAGTCACTGCAAGGTTGCACAGAATCAAGAAGGCATATATATCATAGTGAAAACTGAGGTACTAGCAACCTCCGTTAAACTTTGATATGATACTCCAAATTTTGTTTTATATATTTGAGTAGTTGTACCTTATTGTTTTTATTTCCATTTTGCATGATGTATATATTTTACCTTAGTGGCTACTGCTGACACATTAAAAGCCTATTGCTCTGTACCATAACCTCAGTTTAAACAAACGTGTATTTTTCTTCAGGTTTCATACGATTCAAGCACTTCCCATATTCACTGCACACAACACAGTAGCATGTGATCTTTTTTTGAGTGGATATTTAATTCTATTACAAAATAGAGTATTCAACTTCACAAAGGTCTTGAATTTTCTCATGTTTGATCTCTAAAAAAGAAGGGATTTGTGGTACTGTAGCCATAGCAATACCAATTGTAGAATTAAATAACCATTGCATGAATGACCCATGGAGTTCAAAGTTTCCTGAATCTGTCACCACCTTAATGCGACCTTTTTTTTTTTGAAACTATCATGTATATGAGTTCATGAAAATCAAAATAAAATGACAGTTCACTTAAAAGATCGCTTCAGAATTTTGCAGTGGTTCAGCTTTGTCCGTAATTTGTGGCCATGTAATTGGATACCAACCCATTCAAAGTTGATACACTATTCGTCAGTGTCCAGTTGTTGAGAAATGAACTAGGTAGGCGACTTTCCCATCGAAATCGAGGTGAATGCCGCAGTGTCCAGCAAACTCTTGTTCAGTTGTACCATGGGCCATGGCCGTTGGCAGCTGTACATTATTTGTGTTTACAGTGTTGAAGCAAACAAAATTAAAGATTAATCCATCATATCTGTTACCATTAGCACTGTTGTTCATTTCCCTTTGTGTTCGTGATTGTGTTTACAGTGTCCAAACCAAATAACATCACCTGCTAGTTCCTAACATAGTCTTGGAGTGTCTCTGGCAGCAACAGATTCTAACAATAAACCATCCCAACACACACCATGACGCAGCTATGTCTCATAAATAGCAGAGGCTCCGAGATGCCGTATACAACAATTGACGCAAATATAATATTAACTTTTTTAAATAAAGCATGTGAACATGTTTTTAGCTACTAAACAAAGTCTTATTGTATATCTCTAATCTCTAATAGAGATAAAGATAAAGATAGTGATAGAGACAGACATAGAGATAGAAGAAGCTATAAATCCATCTATATCTCTAATAAGCTAGAGACCAAGTCTCATTCTTAAGAAATGCGTACATTGCTTGTCCTCCATTATAAATTGATGACCTCTTGGTCTAGACCCATATCACACAATACTAGTTACCCAACACAGATTAATATAAGCTGGTCTAGACATGGCAGCCACGAAGCAGCAGGCGATATGCTGCATGCTTCTTATACTGGTGTTTGCATCAGGTACTCTAGCAAAGACACAACCACATCTTGTTAATTTAATTTATTATCTAAATTTATTTTGCAATCATTTTTATGTGTTACTAAATATTGGTTATGTGATCTTGTCCCGGCCTGCTGCATGTGTCACCCATCTCCTCGATCGGGAAAGATTTCGAAGATTGCGAGGCAAATCCTTCGAGTCTGTTTTGCTGGACCCTGTTAGGAAAGATGATATCTTGCTCTCCCTTGTCCAAGGAGGACAAGGCAGCATGCAAGAGAGAGTGTTTGCTGAAGAACTACGACGATGGAATGTGCTTTGTCACAACGGGTAAAGTCAAGCTCGTGTGTATATGTCACATACCCAACTGCAAGTGACAGGATCGATCGATGCTAAAAAAAAACAACGCTAAAACCGAGCTAATAAATCTGTACTCTGTATTTATATATTAAACGAGGGGGTCACCTTCTGAGCGTCTGGCAATGAACTTCCCAGCTGGTTTTTTTTCCCTTTGTTATTCTAGTCCCAGGCATCTGCCCCAGCAACAAGGTTTTCAGTTTTTTTGCGCTTCTTTTCACCCATCATCAGGGTGACTGTTTGCTTCACTGCCAAGCAAAACCGCAAGGAACCTAACCACTCAATTCGCTGCTCCTTCGCTTTTGATGACTACACTTCTAAATATATGATAACTGATTCTCAGACAGAATCAAAATCGATTCCTAACAGTGATTTTCATGCTCTGCCAATGCCACCATGGGCATGTGCACTGCCACGCCATGGTGTGCTCTCGCAACGTGGAGCCCTGCCCGCCGTAGGTGGTCGTACCACTGAACTTGCACTGCCCTGCCTTGGTCTACTCTAAGATGACGAGGAGATTGGATCCGCGATCTGAAGAGAGAACATTTTGCAGTGCAGAGATAACCTTGTGACCTGGCTTGGTGTTGGTACAGGGACACCAGTTCAGCCAGCAAGGTCAGAAGGTGAAAAGGCCTGATGTCAAAAAACATCTAACTACCATCCAGTGTAACAAAAAAAAATAGCAAGCAACAAAATCAGTGGCCGTAAACAAAAGTGCAAGAGAAAATCTATTATGTTTCACCACTACAGTACACAACATGTCGAGGGCAAACATATTGCTATGCCAAGCTCATGAATTGAGACTATGCAAATGGCTAATTATGCTAAAAAAAACAATGGCATGCAATGTGCAGACACACAATATCAAAATAAAGTAGATGGTTTCAAGGACAACTTTGATGCCTAACTATGCTATAAGGCACGTTTCTGTCTGGTAAGATACTCATTACTACAAGCAGCACTTTGAAATTTCCAAGGTGACGGAGAAAAGACAGGAGGAGATACCTTCATCTCTACGTTGGAGGAACAAAAAAAAAGTCTGACGGCACGAAAATGAAATGATGACAACTACAGACCTGAGACAATTTCCATTCAAATGCTTCTGTTTATCACCATGTTTTAGATTAGTCCTAACTAACAGAAGTAAATCATTATCTCACCTTAAGCACAAGTTCACTAAAACCCAAAAAATCCAATAAGAGGATACTAAATACAACTACTGTTTAAAACTACAGAATTTCTTTAAACATCTCTGTTATGGATGAAAAACAGCTAGTTAGATTTCCTGGATTCGATGTGAAATTATGATATGCTCAAAATCTCTCATGTAGGCTTTTATCTGATGTCTTTGAATAGCAAATTCAGAACTCAGATATGCTGTGAGCTATGGGCTATGTTGATAATTGCACAATTCACACTGCCATTGCATTGACACGTTGAAAAAAGCTAGCGACTGCACAGAAATATTTTAATTTGTATCAGATTAGCAACTGTGTACAAAAATATTTCAGATTTGATCCAATCAAATAGTTTGATATCAAAACAATGTGGCTGAGGTCACGTTGATTCTGTATTTGTTGTCTCCTGCAATCACTTCATTTTACTGAAGGAGAAATCAGTCCATCACCGAACTCTTAATACTACAATTATAAGGAACCAAATGTCACAAAGGAACTACTGCTGCTAACCAGAGAAGAAGTGCTCACCCCAATCTTAGCGAGTAGATATAAATTAAGCGCTGGAATCAGTGCACATGGGAACTCGCCTACAGCAGGATGAACGGAAGGGGAGCCGTGGCAGTAAAACCGCTCCTTGGGGTCACACGCGAGGATGTTGCGATGCCGGCCATCACACCTTGTGGTCACAACCAAGGACGTTGCAGAGGCAGTCAAGGTGCTCGTGCTCGCTCTGGTCTTCGCCTTGCAGTGGCTGCGCAATACCGCAAGTGCACAGCCATGGACGGCAGGCGCCATTGCGGCCTCGTCCTCCTCGGTAATTAGATATCTGCAATTAGATATGTGTTCCTACATTTTACCTTTGTTGTCTAAAAGAGTTTCATGTGTTGGATTGCTAAAAAAACACATGGGTACTTTTTAACTTTGTTGTCTAGAAGAGATGCATGGCTAAAAGACTTCAAGAGCAAGAGATGCATGGCTAAAAAAACACATGGATTGCTAAAAGATGTCATGTGGAGCCAGCAGCCACCATAGGCGTGCATGGTCAGCAGCAGCAGCCCGAGGAGGCATAGGAGTTAATGATCAGCTTTAGGCAAGCCCGAGGAGGCCTAGAGGTTAATGGCCAGCATTAGGCTGAGAGTGTTAGCTATTAATAGTAGTCAAGAGGGAGTTAAGGAGTTAGAGTAATGGCTGGGAGGGAATCAAGGAGCCAAGGGCGCCAGCCAGAGGCTGGGCTCTTCTATTTATACCCTGTAATCAGCTTATGAGAAATCAAGCATGAATCAAGTATGAAGTTATCAGTCCACTATCTCATCCCCTGCTATCTCTAATCTCATCCCTCATCTCTCAAGCTCTTGGCAAAGCATAAGGCCTAGTTATCCCTCTTATGAACTAAGGTTAATAGCATCTGGTATCGGTTAGCCATCGATCCTCTTCATCCTCCAGACACGCCACAGCTTCCTCTCCACCTTCACCCACCCACTCATCAGCTTCATCCGCTGCTCCCATGGCTGCAGCACCTACCACCGCTGATCTGGCCTTGATGATCCAGCAGCTCACCGACAGCGTGAACCACATGCAGCAGCAGCTGTAGTCCTTCAATGTCGTGCAGCAGCCGATAGGCGCACTGCCACGATTGCAGCCAGCATCGCCGTTCTCCTCTAGGTTGCGCGGCATGGGTTTGGGTTACCAATACGGTGACCGTCCCCCGCGTTTCCAGCGGCCGGATTTCCCCAAGTTCGACGGGAACTCCGATCCTGTGGCCTTTATCAACCGATCACGAGGCATACCGCCCCAAGAATGATCGCGGCCGAAGAGCGGGTGTGGATGGCCTCCCACCACCTAGAAGACACCGCTCGGATGTGGTACCTCTTGGTGCAACAATCGAGGGCACCCCAAATGGTGGCGCTTCACCGAGCTCCTCCACCTCGGGTTCGGTCCTCCGCCGCTCAGCCATGATGAGAAGCATAACCTGCAATCCCCGGTGTGGCCATGAGTCCAGCACGAAGGCCGGAGCTCCAGGGGAGCGGCGGCCGCCGTCGCCACCGCAGCCTTGCCCGGTGGCACCGCGTCTTCGGCCGGGGCTTGTTGGCGAGCCCCGCCCAGCCTATGGATTTGCCGGCTCCGGCATCGCCTTCAAGCCGTGTGGACTTCACTTCACGGAGCTCGAGAGCAGCCCCCTACCGTGGTCACCACGGCCTTGCCTGGCTCCGCATCTTCTCGGCCCGGCTTGTCGGGGCGAGCCCCGCCCGACCTATGGCTTTGCCGGTTCCGCTACCGCCTTCAATCAGCGTGGTCTTCTCCTCACCGGCCTTCAAGGCCGTCAAGATCGCCCGCTGCCCCACAACCGAGATGGACGACCGCCGCCGAAAGAGTTGAACCCGACAAGGCGCGTTAGGGTCCACACCGATGACCCGCTAATATCCCCGCATGCCATTCCGGTGTCCGGCTTTGGGAAACGATGCGGGGCTCATCGTGGGCGGCGTGTCCCTCCCTGGCTCGCTAGACTCCGGCCCGGCACACAATCGTGTCGCCAAAGCGGCGAAATAAGCGGGGACTCCCTCTCCGCCTTCAACCCCGTGGCACTATGAAGATCACGATGTCGCCAATGGGAAACGTGTGTCGTGCCTCGGCGTGTACCGCACACCCTCCTTCTCCAACAAGGGCCGCTACACTTGCTCGAAGGATGTCGCCGGTCGACCTCTCCAAGCTGCGGGATCACCGGGACTGTTGGCTCTTGAAGAAAGTTCGTTGGCACCCCTCCGGGCCGCACCACCGACGCCGTCACCAACACAGGCGGAACATAAACGAAGTCCTCAACCGGTGCATCATTCCATTTCGAGGACGAGCTGATTCTCAAGGAGGGGGAGATGTCATGTGGAGCCGCCGACCACCATAGGCGTGCATGGTCGGCCAGGAGGCAGCCGAAGAGGCATAGGAGTTAATGATCGCCTTTAGGCAAGCCCGAGGAGGCCTAGAGGTTAATGGCCAGCAAGATTAGGGTCGAGAGTGTTAGCTATTAATAGTAGTCAAGAGGGAGTTAAGGAGTTAGAGTAATGGCTGGGAGGGAATCAAGGAGCCAAGGGCGCCGGCCAGAGGCTGGGCTCTTCTATTTATACCCTGTAATCAGCTTATGAGAAATCAAGCATGAATCAAGTATGAAGTTATCAGTCCACACTATCTCATCCCCCATCTCTAATCTCATCCCTCATCTCTCAAGCTCTTGGCAAAGCATAAGGCCTAGTTATCCCTCTTATGAACTAAGGTTAATAGCATCCGGTATCGGTTAGCCATCGATCCTCTTCATCCTCCGTGACACGCCACGCCTTCCTCTCCACCTTCACCCACCCACTCATCGGCTTCATCCGCTGCTCCCCATGGTCGCGGCAAGACCTACCACCGCCGATCGGCCTTGATGATCCGGCCGGCTCACCGGCAAATAGTGAACCACATGCGGCCGGCATTTGTAGTCCTTCAATGTCGTGCGGCAACCGATGGGGCGACGCCACGACAGCCAACATCGCCGTTCTCCTCTAGGTTGCGCGGCATGGGTTTGGGTTACCAATACGGTGGCCGTCCCAGCGTTTCCGGCCGGATTTCCCCAAGTTCGGACGGGAACTCCGATCCTGTGGCCTTTATCAACCGATGCGAGGCATACTTCGCCCAGCGGATCGCGGCGAAGAAGCGGTGTGGATGGCCTCCCACCACCTAGAAGACACCGCGGATGTGGTACCTCTTGGTGCAACAATCGAGGGCACCCCAAATGGTGGCGCTTCACCGAGCTCCTCCACCTCGGGTTAGGTCCTCGCCGCTCAGCCATGATGAGAAGCATAACTCGCAATCCCCCGGTGTGGCCATGAGTCCGCACGGTACGGAGCTCCGGGAGCGCCCGGCCGCCGTCGTCACCGCCCGGCCTTGCCGGTGGCACCGCGTCTTCGGCCGGGGCTTGTTGGCGAGCCCGCCCGGCCTATGGATTTGCCGGCTCCGGCATCGCCTTCAAGCCGTGTGGACTTCACTTCACCGGAGCTCGGGGCAGCCCCTACCGTGGTCACCACGGCCTTGCCGATGGCTCCGCATCTTCGGCCCGGCCGGTCTGGCGAGCCCCGCCGCCCAGCCTATGGCTTTGCCGGTTCGCTACCGCCTTCAATCAGCGTGGTCTTCTCCTCCGCCGGCCTTGAAGGCCGTCAAGATCGCCCCGCTGCCCCACAACCGAGATGGACGACCGCCACCGGCGAAAGGGAGTTGAACCCGGACAAGGCGGCGTTCGTGGTCCACACCGATGACCCGCTAATATCCCCGCATGCCATTCGGTGTCCGGCTTGGGAAACGATGCGGGGCTCATCGTGGCTGGCGTGTCCCTCTGGCTCTCGCTAGACTCCGGCCCGACACACAACCGTGTCGCCAAAGCGGCGACGCGGGACTCCTCTCCGCCTTCGGCCCGTGGCACTATGAAGATCACTGTCGCCAATGGGAAACGTGTGTCGTGCCTCCGCTGTGTCCGCACACCCTCCTTCTCCAACAAGGGCCGCTACACCTGCTCGAAGGATGTCGCCGGTCGACCTCTCAAGCCCGCGGGATCACCGGGACTGTTGGCTCTTGAAGAAGTTCGTTGGCACCCCTCCGGCCGCACCACCGACGCCGTCACCAACCCGGGCGGACATAAACGAAGTCCTCAACCGGTGCATCATTCCAGCTCGAGGACGAGCCGATTCTCAAGGAGGGGAGATGTCATGTGGAGCCAGCGAGCCACCATAGGCGTGCATGGTCAGCAGCAGCAGCCCGAAGAGGCATAGGAGTTAATGATCAGCTTTAGGCAAGCCCGAGGGAGGCCTAGAGGTTAATGGCCAGCATTAGGCTGAGAGTGTTAGCTATTAATAGTAGTCAAGAGGGAGTTAAGGAGTTAGAGTAATGGCTGGGAGGGAATCAAGGAGCCAAGGGCGCCAGCCAGAGGGCTGGGCTCTTCTATTTATACCCTGTAATCAGCTTATGAGAAATCAAGCATAAATCAAGTATGAAGTTATCAGTCCACTATCTCATCCCCTGCTATCTCTAATCTTATCCCTCATCTCTCAAGCTCTTGGCAAAGCATAAGGCCTAGTTATCCCTCTTATGAACTAAGGTTCATAGCAAAAGAGTTGTTGAACAGCATGGCTAAAAATCCCACATAGCCTGTCGGATAATCAATAACTGGAGATCATGTTCCTAGGACTTGGAATAGGACTGAACACACAGATAACATAATCCTAAATACAAAGGTACTTCTCATAGTCGAGCATGGCAATGATTTAGTTATTGTTTTTTCGACTTCATTTGGAACCTTCTGCCACTCTAACCTGAAACCCTGCACAAACATGAGAACCATGGTAAGTTCGTAGGTCATCAACAGACATATGGGAAACAATGCAAGGATCTAAGAATGGAATGGATCCATAAGGATTTACTTCACTAAACTGTATCATAAGATAATATCTCAGATCCTTTATCCAAATGGAGTGAAAATTGAAACTAAGATAATTACAAATATGAGTTTCGAGAGTGATAGAAGGAATTTAGAGCTTAGTTCTTCTAGATTTCTTACTTAGCTTTTTCTAGCTTTTTATTTTGTTCCTCAGTTTTGTCGGTTGGAACCTGAGAGCTTTGTAAGTTTTGGCTGCATATATCCACTAAGGATATAGAAGCCGGATTTCTATCCTTTATCTAAAAAAATAGATAATGCATGACTTTGAGACTGAGATGACCTCCATGTAAAATTTTCCATCATCTTTTCAGAGAATTCTGTCAAACAAAATTGTAAAGGTATTGTGTATTAAACAATATTTAGCTTGCTTTAAAAGAAAACAATTTTTTAGCTAATCTAATGATAATATTTATTAAGTGGTCAGTGAGTCAGCCCAAATACGATTACATGAGGGTCAACTGTTTAGAAAAAGGATGGATGTATTAATATTATTGTAGGTAAATCGCATAGAAATTTTTAATCTTATTTTCTAATTTGCAAATCTAAAGAGTTACTTTGTTCCTGGTGATCACTAATGTACATTAACAGTAGCACACCCTCACATATTCCCTGTACATTAACTGTGACTCAATCGCAGCCGTCCAACCCTTCCTGAAGGCTATCCAAACGGCCGCTCCAGACCATCAGAACCCCTTCTGGAAACTGCACGAATCAATAGGCTCCGCTTCCAATGCCGCCGCATCAACAGCTCCGCACCCCCGCCACCATCTGCCCCCAAACACGACCGGCGCCAGCCCTTCCCAGGTCCTCGCCCGTCGCCGTCATCGCCATCGCCGTCCGCCCCCCACCACGCCCGCGCCATCCCTGCCCAGTCCTCGCCGTCACCATCCATCCTCAACCCAGCCCCCACCCTCCGCAACCCCCGCCATCCGCGCGCCTGCGCCGCCGTCTGCCCCCCCCACCATCGGCCACCACGGCCCGTCGGCGTGCACTTGACATCGCTGCCAACCCCCCCACCCTCCGCGTCCCCTCGCCGCCGTCCGGCCCCACCCCACCATCGACCACCACAGCGCGTCGGCGTGCACCCGACGCCGCTGACGGGCAGCGCCGAAACCGATTGCCTCTTCAACGACCGACTCCTCTCTCTATAATCTCACTGTCGGTTGCTGTCGCACGCAACGCCACGGCTCCAGTAAGTACGCTGACGTCGCACTCATCCCCACCCATGGCACTTCTCTGCAGCTTTAGCCCGATGGAACTGCACAAAATCTGCAGTTTTGTTCAGCAGCACTTCGCTTCTCTGTTTGTTTGCCGTACTAGCATTTATTATGACCTAATCTGCTTCCCAATTTGGTTGGGGTCCTAAAACATTGAACTGATGACGTATTTGTTTGATCTGAATTTCCCAAATGATTGTTCCCTAAATTATGACCTGTGAATTGTGATGGTGCGTCATTTGTTTTTCTAACTGAAATACCCCCACAAAAATTATTTACTAAATTAATCTGTCTATGTCATGATACAGTCCTGATCCTAAGACTCATTTGGCAGCAGGGTCAAGGTGTCACGATGCAAAATTTTTGTGTTCTATCAGAATCCGAAGCTGGGATGACGGCTAAGATCCACTCTACACGTTGAATGGACCACACCTACTAATTAACTCTCTTGCACTTTCGTCCCCGCCGCGCGCAAAAGGATCGATCCGAGTTAACAGCCTCCCCAGGCCTGGGGCTTTAAGCTGGTATGTGCCTTCGTGAATCCACGATGTGGTACTAAATTTTCACACTACATCCTTGCATCCTGCTACAGTAACGCGAAATTGGCCTGGCCCAACTTGGCCCATGGGCGGGTCTCACAGTTCCTCGTACCAATATAATTGTATCTTACCCTATTACTGCACGTACATTTCAGGTCTCTTTCCTTCAATTTCATCTATGTTATATCTTTTTGTTACTTAACAATATGTACCATGTACGTTGATAAACATTGATTTCTACCTTTTCTGATAGTTACCACATGCGTAAATACTGAATCAAATAAAGTAAGAAATATTTTGTCCTTACCATAATACATGCACTTATTTATAATGTATTGTCACTAACTCTCGGCACCATATACTTTGCTAAAATGCAGGTTTCTGAACAAGGACAAACCATCAGTGAACCAACACAACCAGGCTAGGCAAAAAAAAGAGAATGATGCCCCTGACCAATGTTTCTACAATTCTCTCTGTGTGAGATAACAAAAAAAACAATATGTCTATATAGCAGTATATATATTCCCCCAATCTGTAATTTCACATTCTTACATAATTTTACCTGTTAAATAAACCTCCTATGACCCACCTGTTAGCTAATTATTCCTCTGCCAATATGGACAAATTCCTTTGCCAAGTCTGGTGCCTGTCATTTGTTTGATATAATGCTTCTTACGAAATTTTGCAATGGGAGTTATTTATATGGAATTGACCACATCCCTTTGTTCCCTTGCTGAATTGCACCAAAGAATATCGTGCTATATGATATCGCTATGCTTTTGGTCATCCTGTAATGGCAGGGACTAATGATATTATGAAATGGTTTGGCCATTTTTTCGATCAGTATGGATATACCGTTCTACTGTTCGAGTAGAATCGAGCTGAATGCTTCATTGCTGGATCATACTGTGTTTCTGTACGGTCTTTTTCCAGTAAAAGGGTTGGTATGTTCCTTTGCTCAATCATACTTTTTCTGTACGGTCTTTTTTCCAGTCAGAGATTGGTTCATTCCTTTAATGGACAGACAAGTTTTGTGAGTATTGATATTGATATGATTTACAGTTGTGTTATGGTGAAGTCATGTGTTTGCTTAATATATATTCTCTGTTCCTTAGGTTCCAAGCATGTTTTTTTTTTCCTGAACAAAAATCTACCTTTCTCCATACATTTTCCCCCCAAATTTCCTCATTTCACTCTCAATGCGGGGGCTCTGGCTAGTTTCTAGCATATTTTGCACACACAGAGGTAAAGCATATAGACATTTATCAAGAGAAGCTGCAGAAAGTACTAGCAAATGCAAGTAACCATAGAAATGTAGAAAAGAACAAGTTTTAGTCATCAACTTACATATGTTGAATGTACCCAGGAATTTCAAAACGTTGAGAACCCTTTGATGAACCTCAAAACATTTGACCTCAACTATCTTAAGGTGTTGTGATATCATAGTTGATTTACCAGTTGCATCAGGGCGTCCTTCGACTACCACATCATATTTGAGTAAGTCTGAATCCTTTAGTGCCTAAAAAATTTTGAGCAGAACCTTCAGCATGCAATCAAATGAAGTTGCCAAGATAAATAAATAATGTATTTTATTAACTCAATCTTCAAATGTTTAGCTATTTTCTACCTACCCTGCCAGAGAAAAGGAGAGTGAGCTTCTGTAAAACTGGTGCATGTTCAAGCATACACGCTAGTGCACTGCAATTGGCAGATTTACACCAGTAATCATTGAGTACTAGGGTCTTCAACTTGGAAAATGTGGGGCACCACCTCAGATCCCTTCTGAAAATATACTAGACAAATTGCAACAAAAAAAAAGACAGTCAATAGAAGTTGCTTTTAACTGAACAACTTGAACATAAAACAACATAAGTTACTCAATAAGTTCAGATGGTGGGAATGCATGAGTTTGGTGAAATATATAATTGCTATCGGCAGGGACAATTTTCTAAAGTAGGGACGAGTGTACCGTTGAGTTATGAGCTATCAGCACAAGATCTCTAGCCTGTGCTAAACCTTCAAGAACCACACGCTTTGTGATATTTTGTCCAAGATAATGGCGATGATATGAATCTTCTTCTTCGTCACTATCATAATCAGCCTGCACAGTGTGATAATCAACACATGCAGATGTGGTAATTTTAACTTTTGCCACCTCCAACTCTGGCATTCTCTCCAGCTGCGGAGTTGTGTGAGGCATGGCCTCCAGCCACAAAGAAACTAGACGTGGAACACAAATCTGAGTGTGTTCAATGTCGGGATGGCACCAACGCGATGACGATGTGATGACTAGGTGTTTAAGTGACGGGGGATGTCATCTTGCTCATAGCGCCCAAGTCGCAATCTTTAATCTCCAGATGTTCCAATGCCGGACAGCCATCGAGGTTCAGGCTACCGCAGACAAACTTTATGCCTCTGAGCTCCAGCCTGGTCAAATGCCGCGAGACCAAGGGCCGGTCGTCGCTCATGTGCAAGTAGGCAGCAAAGTAGCCATGAGTAGATATGTTGACCCGAAGCGTCTGGACTTGACATTCCAGAACACGGCAGATCCATCTGACGAGACTGGACGTTTCCTCGGAGTCCAGGTATGGAGAGATCTTGAATTCGTAGTAGTCCGCATCCTGCCCCTCCGGGACGGGGTCGATCCTGATCTCGAAATCATCGAGCCCCTCGAGGTGGACGCAAAGCAGCAGGCGATCGACGAATTCCCGGACCTCCCGCACGGACTGGCCCGTGATGAGCAGGCCTCTGGTGAGCTTCCAGAGGTAGCGCCAGGTCCGCGCAAGGACGCAGGTACGCACGGCCTCCTCCGCCGGCAAGAACGACAGGATCTGCACCAGGATCTCCTCTGGAAGCCTGCTGAGGCGGTCGGCGGGGTCGATCATCGCTGGAGGTGCAGGTGCTGCCGCGGCAAGGGCTTTCTTCCGGCGTCTCGTGAGAGGCGCCATCGCTTGCCCACCGAATCAGAGTGCCGCCGCTGACTGCAAGGGAGATGAGCACGATGAGTACGTACAGGGCCAGTGGAGGAAAGAAGGATGGATGGCTGGATGGCCGGCAGGCACGAACAGAGTGCGAGGAAAAACAAGATCCCCAATTCACCTCAGTAGATGCTGCGCCTGGGCGGCGGAGAGATGCTTCAATCACTTCTCCCCGTCATGCAATCATCGCTCCAGAGAGGGGCGCTGCCGTATAGCAGGGAAATGGGGATGCAGCAATGCGCCCGCCCGCCCGCGCGCGGCGGCGAGGTGCCGAGATGGAGTGCCGACGGAGACGGCGGCGGCGGCTGCAGGCTACACAGAGGGTTTGGCGATTTACTCTTCAGGGTGGCCTGGCCTTGGGCCTTGGGTATGGACCGCCCTGGACTTTTTCTGGGCCTCGTTGATGTTGGACCTAAGTGAGAAGGCCCATTGGGAGTAGCCACGGTCAGTTTCCAAAAAAAAAAAAAAATGAAATGGCGCCATTTTTTACCCAAGTTTGGAGAATGGGATGCACCATGGAATGAGAAAGAACTTTCCACAACTGAAGGTTTCACCAACGCACCGCTCCAAATCTAACAAAACTATTTCTTTGATCTAATATTCAGGTTAAAGCATTTATTCTCATAGTCTCGATTTTTCTTTGCATTTTGATGTCCTTGTAAAAACTGAAAATGGGCGCCGATTGATTGATTTCGGAGCACTGACCATCATTAGCACCAAGTAGAAGAATCACTTAATTCAACTAGTTTACACACCATTACTGGTTTTAGCCTTCATTTCCTCATGATTATACTTCAGCAATAGTTGAAAATTTTACTAGACTCCAGCAAAACACGGCACAGAATACATGTTCTAAGAAGAAACAGAGAGCAAGTTAAGTACTCCCTCGGGGATGGTATTAGAAGTCGTTTTGGACAAGGTTTGGGTCAAACATCGGGAATATAAATCATCAATAACTTTTAAGTTGTTGAGTTTGTAAATGTAAAAAATATATGAGTAGATTTGTCTTAAAAATACTTTGATAAAAGTATACGTATATCACATCTCCATAAATATTTTTATAATAATAAGAAGTCAAAGTTGTGTTTTGGAGACCGTGTCATTTGTCCTAAACGACTTTAAAAACCATCCCTGGAGGGAGTACAACGTAGCACTGTTACCTTTTGTTAGCAATAAAGTTCAGTGCTATAATAGGTATAAAAACTAGTACTAGTATTGACTACCCATTGTTTTTTTCTTGTTTAGTTTCAAGAAATCACCCACTGCATTGTATTTCACAACTGCTTTTAGAAGTTAATTTCTATAATATGACTATGTTGAAGGAAATACTGTCATATGTTGAGAGAAGCATTATAGGACCTTGTTGAATTCACTGTTCTGCTGTTTCCTTGCAGGGTTGCTCATGCTTCAGTTGTTTCAGAAGCCGATATGTGTTGTTGAAGATTGGATGAACCATAGGTGATTGTATCATCATTGTGACGAGTTGTGGCCCCGTTGTGTTGTCCCTGTTGTAATATTATCGTGTGGTAGCAAAGACATGCCAGAACATAAGATCTTGGTTAATAAGGCGCTGTCTCTATTAATTATAACTCTAGTATTCTTCACACCAAATTATGTTGATGTGCTTCACAAGAGCTCTTGTCTTGGCAGTTGGCTCCCAAGGATTTTTTTTTGATGTTCCTGGTATTTTCATCGGATGTTTTTACTCGCAAGGTGAGGAGGCCCAATGTGGGTGGGAGTATTCCAAGCCCTTTTTGTCTCTGTTGTGGAAAGAGGAAAAGTCCGATTTTGGTCCCCACTTTCACGAAAGTTCGATTTTTCGTCCCTCAACTTCAAAACCAGAAAAACAAGTCCCCCAACTTCTGAAACCGTGCGAATTTCATCCCTCGGCGGTTTTTTTTGGTGGGTTTGCTACAGTATCCGCGGTTTTGATTTTTTCCTTTTCTAATTTATTTTGGCTGAATCTTGAAAAATCATAACTCTTCGATCACGACATCGGATGAAGATGATTTCTATATGAAAATTGTAGCCCTTGACGAGATCTACAACTTTTTAGTTTTGAGTTTTTTCATTTAACGACTTTAAAATGCTCAAAAAATTATACAAAATTACAGCACCATAATAATCGCGTACATACGCAAATTCGCACTAGAAAATTAATAATTTGTTTTGTTTATTGTCAAATGAAGACACTTTGTATACCAAAATTTTAGTACTCTACATTTGACAACAAACAAAACAAATTATTAATTTTCTAGTGCGACAGATGTGTACGCCGATTATTATGGTGCTGTAATTTTGTATAATTTTTGAGCATTTTAAAGTCGTTAAATGCAAAAACTCAAAACTAGAAAGTTGTAGATCTCGTCAAGGGCTACAATTTTCATATAGAAATCATCTTCATCCGATGTCGTATCGAAGAGTTATGATTTTTCGAAGATTCACCAAAATAAATTAGAAAATCAAAACCGCGGATATCAGAAGAAACCTGGTGTTATCAGAAGCAAAACCACCGAAAACCGCCGAGGATGAAATTCGCACGGTTTCAGAAGTTGGGGACTTGTTTTTCCTGCTTTGAAGTTGGCGACGAAAATCGTATTTTCGCATTGGCGACCAAAATCTACTTTTTCCGCAAAAGACAGCGGATGCAGGTCGCCGTCGCGTGAAGGCGCTTATGGGCCTCGTTGAGGTCGGACTCGTGTTGGGGCCGAGTGAGGAGGCCCAATGTGGGAGTTGTCCACGGTCGATGGGCTGCACTCGTGGGCGGCCTTTTTAACCCGTCACCATCAGTTGCGTCCTACTCGAACGCCGACGACACGATGGCACGCGCACGTGAATGTCGAGCTTCTGCTCGCAGTTTCAACAGATTCGAATCCAAGGCACCTGCACCTGCAGACAGCCCGAGGTCCCACAAGCACGGAGACCCAGGCCCACCTGCCAGTGACAGCGGCGTGACCTCCACATCGACTGTCCGACGACACGGCCACGGACGGTGCGGGGCTCAAGTCATAGTCAGCGATGAAAGAACGACATTGTAGACATTTCGCGCCCGACCCCCATATTTTGTCACGTTATTCTAAACGAGTCCTTTTGTGAATTGTCATAGCCGCCGACAATTTTTTGTTGTTATTGTTGTTTTCTGGGGGCAAGTTAATTTCTTAATCGAGAAAAACATCCTATCCTTGGAATAAAAGCTCGGGATTTTTTTTTCTACTAAAAAATACCCTACCTTAGAATTCATGAATAGTATCTAGTTCTCAAGCAACCGTAAATAATAAAAGCTCGGGATTTTATTTTTGTACTAAAAAAAATACCGTACCTTAAGTTTGTAGAATTCATGAATATCTAGTTCTCAAGCAACCATAAATAAATGCATTGAAATGAGTTGGTTCTAGACTTTGGCGGTGGACCGGTGGGTAGATCGTCTGTGTACTTCCCGGCCACAAGAATGTGCCATGGCTTAGGTTAGTCAAGCCCTAGGTCTGGCATTTCCATAATGGTTTACATCAAGAGTAATAGAACAACAAAAGAAAAAAAAGGAAACACAACTAGTATCCTCTATTTCATCAAGAGTAATCTTTCTTCTTGATAGAAGAAGTAGATTTTTTTTTCAAAAAAAAGTTCTCCAATACCCTTTTTGTTAGCTCTTCAAACATTGGCATCCCCTATTTCAGATTTCTCCATAGCCAAAAATAAAGTGTGGAACTGACTCTTAACACAAAAAAAATAAAATATGGAAAGGTTGTTGGATGGCAAAAAATATATAGAAAACTAGTTTTGTTCGAATAATACCTTTCTTGAATAACTTTTTAAAATGATGATTTAAAGTGTAAGCTTAAGGAAAACTCTAAGAGATCGATACTCTAAACATCGGTTATTTCTCAGCCTTTTCTAG
This sequence comes from Hyparrhenia diplandra, assembly GCA_015847255.1. Lineage (NCBI taxonomy): Eukaryota > Viridiplantae > Streptophyta > Magnoliopsida > Poales > Poaceae > Hyparrhenia > Hyparrhenia diplandra. Next base: position 106,727 of record JADLZK010005305.1, on the reverse strand, counting down.
TAATCGGTAAGGTCACTCATAGCCCCTCTATATCTCTCACATAGCATTGCTTGCCAATTCATGTGCTTTAGGCTTGTTTAGGTCTTGCACGATTTGGGTTTGGAAGTTTCAGTACAAAAGGAAACAAACTCATATATTCCCATAAATAGTACATGATAAAGAAGACATATATCATTGACTATAGTTCGAATGATACAAAATTGGTAGTGTATATTTAAGCTTTTTTGAGTCCTATAAAAAGAATCAAGCTTTTCTCCTATTAAAAGGCCCCCTCTTACATTCTAAATTGAAGGTTATTGTAGTCAAACTTCTCTAATTTTGAATACTTCTATAAAAAAAGAGTAAACATCTTCAAATTTAAATTAGTTTCTCTAAGGAGATGTAATCATGTTTTTTTTTTTCCCAAAAAGCTAGTCAAGCTATTAGAAAAAGTTTGACTTAAGACAAAATTAGAGAGACATGTAGTCTAAAACAAACGAATGAATTTAGATTCTTTCTCCAATTTCAGAATTGATTTTGAATAGACCTCTCACTCATATGTTCAATTTCACCACGGTTGCAAAATCTGGAAGGAAATCATTGGCAGTTTTCTTTTTTTCCAGGGACGGAAAGCCTGACAGGTGGGGCCCACCCACAGGCAAGGAAGCCCAAAAGAGCCAGGCAGGCAGCGATCGTTCCCCTCCAACATTCCCGGCCGCCGCCGTCGCGGTCGCTTCCTTCCCTAGCCCGTCGAGAATCCGCCGCCGCCACCTACGCCCACGCTGCGCGCGGTCATGACCTCCACCGCCGCCGTGCCCCTTAATCGTCGCACTCGCAGCCGCCCGCCGTCGGTCGGATCCTCCCGCAGGCACGATGAACCCACGGCCACCGCGGCCGCCGCCACCACCACGGCCAACGGCAACGGCAAAGTCTCCACCAGGCCCGCCACCCCCAGCGACGCCGCCTCGTAAGCTTTCCCCTTCCTTTCTCGGATTCCTCTCCCTCCGTCCGCCTCAGCTGTCACTAAAGGTGATGCTGGGTTGGTTTCGTTTCGTTTCGTCAGAGGGGAGAGGACGGTCAAGAAGCTGCGGCTGTCCAAGGCGCTGACGATCTCGGAGGGATCACGGTCTCGGAGGCGTGCCGAAGGATGGCGGTCAGGCGGGTCGATGCCGTTCTGCTCACCGACGCCGGTGGCCTGCTCTCCGGCATCGTCACCGACAAGGTACCGTGTCCCTTCAGTTTTGAAATCAGTTTCGAATCTATTGTACCAAACAGGTTATGATAGGCTGATAAGTAGTTTGGAGCTTAAAAGGTATCATCTTTATATGTAAAAATGTCATAGTTGTGGTAGTGCCTGCTTTGGATTGTACTCCACTGGTTCCCATAAAAGTTTGCTTGTGTCTCAATCAAGTGCCTGAACAGAAAGCATTTCTTTAGTGTTGGAGGCTTTGCACCATTGCAACTTTAGCCAATGCTATGTTCTTTTGTTTAAAATGCTGCTAATTTGCATATCCTTATTCGTTCTGAAGCTTCAACTGTGTATACATGGATATCACTGCTTGAATAATTTAATGTAATGCAGTTGGCTATTTATGTGTTCATCTGTATTTGGATTGAACAAATCTGACACTGACTCAGCAGAGTATCTAACTGTTAGTCAAAGTGTACCCTCAGCCTCATGCTTCATCCTTTTTGAACTGGGATTTAGGACATAGCTACAAGGGTCATTGCTGAGGGGCTGCGGGTTGAGCAAACAATCATCTCCAAGATTATGACAAGGAATCCTTTATATGTCACGGGGACACACCTGCTATTGAGGCACTGCAGAAAATGGTCCAAGGTACACGTGGACTACTGTTAATATAACTTCACATTCAAGAAAAAAAAATGGAAAATATAGATGCCTTATTTATTTTTTGCTTTTTACAGATACTAAAGAAACATATTGTTTTGTTAATAGTAGAAAGTTACTATTTGTTTCCTTCTTATTGCAATGACTTGGGACTTACTTTAATAGATCATACTATATCTTAGCAACCGTATTAGTCTAGAGGGGCGAAGTAATGACAACTTTCGTTGTTCTGTATTTTATAAGGAAAAGGAGGACCAGCATTTTCATTGCGGTCCTGCATCCAAATTTCTTTAACGTTCTAATGACATAAGATTTAGTGCTTCATACCATCATTATTTCAATGTTCTTTATAAACTTACTTTGAGATATGCTATTCCTCTCTGACGTTAATATGGCATTTTTCTTATTTGTAGGGAAATTTAGACACCTTCCTGTTGTGGAAAATGGTGAGGTGGTTGCAATGCTGGATATTGCAAAATGCCTCTATGATGCAATATCTAGACTGGAAAAGGCAGCAGATCAAGGAAGCGCACTAGCAGCTGCTGTAGAAGGGGCTGAGCGCCAGTTGGGTGGCAACTTCTCAGGTATCCATATTGTTGTGTCAGCTCTTGCTTCATCCCAGCCTTTTCTTTTATCACCAGATGTTCACCAATGCACAAGAATTCACTGAGCATTGGAGCATGCATATTTTAGTCATATATACACCAATTTTCAACAGTAAGTTTGGTACCTAGCCTTTCTGAAGAAAAAAATGGTTTTAACTTTCAATCACTTGAAGCCAAATCTTTTGTTGTGAACTCGAATTTTTGTAATGTATATGTGTCTTTCCAGTTGGATGTACTTGCACTAAACTAGTTATTGGTTTGTGCATTTGCCTAGAGAATCAATTAACTGGTTTTGGATGCAGGTCCACACAGTCTCATAGAGACTCTTAGAGAACGAATGTTTAAACCTTCTTTGTCAACCATTATCACAGAGAACACAAAGTATGTTGGAACTTTTCTTTTATTCATTGCTATGCTTCTGTAAATTTTTAGGAAAAGTTGATCTAGATAAGAATGCTTATGTCTGTATTTACTTGCAGAGTAGCGACTGTTTCCCTTTCGATCCTGTTTGCGTAGCAACACGGAAAATGCGCGTGAGTTACGAAAGTTAATTCAGCCATTGTTACTGCTGGTAATTCGCTTCATGGGATCTTTACGTAAGAATTCCAACCTTTATACCCTTTAATTTTCCCATTTTTTAGATATATTTGAAGTTAATAATGAATATATGGTCATGAATTTCAGCTCAAAGGATGTGCTGATGCGTGTTGTGGCCCAAAATCTTTCTCCTGAGTTAACTCTAGTAGAAAAGGTTTCTTCTTGAGATTTATGATTCTCTATTCCAAAAGTTGTTGAATTTTTGTATTCATCCTAGACACACAGTGTCTGCTACTATTTTGATCCAGGTAATGACTGCACACCGACTGTGCTACATTGGACACAACAATCCTTGATGCACTACATATCATGCATGATGGCAAATTCTTGCATATTCCTGTTCTTGATGGAGGTAAACTTTGATTCTTCTAGCCTAAGGTTGCCTCCTTTGATACTTCTATTGTGTATCTGATTTTCCTTTTGCATGAACAGATGGCCGGGTTGCTGCTTGTTTGGATGTTTTGCAAATTACCCATGCTGCCATTTCAATGGTCTCCCTCCATGGCCCATGCTTTCCATTTCTTAATCCACCCTAGTAATCTTAGTCCATCTAAAATGTTTTTTTTTTTTTGAAGAAGGTTGAAGGAGGTCCTGGTGCTGCAAATGATGTGTCAAACATGATAATGCAGAAGTTCTGGGACTCTGCACTTGCTCTAGAGCCTCCAGATCAGGATTTTGATAGTCACAGGTTTAGTTAATGCTTCTTTTGTGTTCTTTTTATTTGTTTTCCCTCTCAAATGCAATGGTTGCCTGAATTATTGCATTGCACAGTGAATTATCTTTAGTGATGCCATCAGATGCCAGGGATGGCAGGAGTAGTTTAGTGATGCCATCAGATGCCAGGGATGTGATGCCATCAGATGCCAGGGATGGCAGGAGTAGTATTTGTCCTCCTGCTGTTGATAATTCATTTTGACTTTAAGCTTCAGGACAAGAAGGGACGTATGCACAGATTTACTTGTGGTAGGTACTGAATATGGTGTAGTCAGAGAGTTGACTCTGGCTGAATGCAAGCTAACAGCTTATTTGTTCGATTTCAGGCTCTGAGAGTTTAGATGAGCTGATGTCTTGTGTAGTCCAAAGGTTAGGCATCGGTGATGAGAAGAGTGTGATTCATCTGTTGGTAAGCTTGAATAATTTGACATTCCATTGTTTCCAAATTTATAAGTTATATTGCAGGGTAAGAATTGGATGTTCTGTTATGATCTTCAAATAGAAGATACTGTTTTAATGTTTATGGAACAATCATGTATCTCATTTGGTATCCTGTGCTTGCCAAGCACTGTCGAATTCATCTGTGAGTTGCATACTGCTAAAATTCCATGTGTTGCTTTATGCAGTATGAAGATGATGAAGGCGACAAGGTGCTGTTGACAACTAATTCTGATCTTACTGGTGCTGTGTTATATGCGAAATCATCTGGATTGAAGGTCTTTCACTTCTCTGATGTGGACCCACTTTTCTTACCTTAAAAAACTACCATTCAAGTATTTATCATAGTATGGGGCTGTTTAGTTCATAACCATAGTTTGCGCAACTAACCTTAGAAAAGTGTGGGTAAGAATTTGGAGCAGCACTTTACCATGACTAAGGGAATCTTGCCCCACTTTTTACTCTATGATGGCATGCGGAGCCCAAGGAATCCTGCCTAAGTTTTAGTTGCCAACCAAACACTTAGTTAAACACCGCACAGGTGTACTTCGATTAGTTTTCATCCTTTTGCTAAATAGGGGATGACATAGCCATGACACATGATCACATATTCATATGCACATGATGAAATGCAAACCTGGAGCATAGAAATACTAACTTCATTGGTTTCCTTGAAAAGATCATTCAGTTGCATCCATTTTCTATACAGAATAACGCTGATGCCCTGTATGTGTGGGCATTAAATGTTATTTACACCAATACTAAATTGGCCTAGGCTAATGGACCCATGGAACAGGCCTATCAGGTTGTACCAGTTAGTCTGGAAAGTCTCAGTACAGGTTGCTCAGTAAAAGTCTTGTTGGCATTGTTTACCTCCATTTCCTAACTGCTGTAATCAAATTTTCAATTTCAGGCCTTGAGGTTGCATATTGACGACTCAGATTCTAGCAATGAAGTAACACAGCCATTGCCATTGCCAGAGCTGGCATCGTCATCCCACGGAAGTCAGTCGAAGCATATTCATTATGGATTGATGGCTTGTGCGATTGCTCTGACAGGGGTAGCTGTGCTGGTTTACTTGAGACACTCGAAAGCTTGAACTTCTAGAGAACAAAGACTTTTTGCAAAGCTATATATATATACAACTAATACGCATAGAAGGATATCACACTTTGTCTCATGAGATGGGTAATAGTGAAGTAATCATGGGCTGATGACAATATACACTCGATTACATTGGCGGTCCAAGAAAAATACACTGAACGTGACTGTCATGTTCTCCAGTTAACTGAAGACAGGTCTTATGGTGGGAGGGAAGCTTATTGTATGGTATTTCCCGTTCATTTTTGACAAGTACCCGCAGTTTCATGATGTGGTGAAATATGTAACCCGTATGGTTGGTAACCATGAATTCAGTGATGTCTCAAGTAATCCTGTAACCATGTATATGCATCTCTGAGCAAGAAAACAAAGAATGAATCTCACTTATGTGGGGATTGCATCCTAAGTTGAGATTCTTCGTTCTTACACGAATCTGGCCTATGTTTCTTTGGCAAAACATGAGGCTGTTACTACTATTTCTTGATCATCACATATTAAGTGGCGGTGCCCGAGTAAAATATCATCTGGAATTCTATATTAGCATGTGTACATCTGTGGCTATGAAATCTAGCGTGAATCTCCCCTAGGTTGCCCTGCTGTTTTAAAGGGTGTGTCTGGCCAGCCTAGTTCGATCTTAATTTGCCCGGCTGTACCATGTCAGCTTGTTGCAGAGCAGCTGAACTGAAGCCTCAGAAATTTTTGTGTGATCTTGATAGGAACCCTAGTCCTACCTCGGACTGAGCGAAGGTTGTAGTGGTGGGTGATCGGTGGCTGAGGCTTGAACCGAGAAGGCCGGCGCTGGGGCGCCGTCGCTGCTGCAAGGAGGAAGATGACAGGGGGCGGCTAGGGTTGGGGAGACCGGCTCCCAGGGGGAAGCCGGCAACAATTAGGTTGCAACTCAGCTTAATTTCCAATAATCCAATGTTTACAAGTATTTATAGTTCTCTCAAATAAATCTATAATAGATAAATTGGGCCTAGCCCATCTAATATGACCGGCTGGAGCTTCTTATGCGCCTCTAACTAGCCACTATTAGGCCCACGGCGCAGGTAAGTCTTGCCGGTCATAACATCTCTCCCCTCGCCACGCAAACAGCTCGCCCCCGAAATGGAAGACGGGGTACTGCAGCTTGAAGTCCTCCAGCAACTCCCAGGTAGCCTCCTCACACGGCAGCCCGCGCCACTGAATGAGTACACGCCATATGCCGCTGGCGCGCTGCCGCAAGACGGCGCAAGCTCCGAAGGAAGAAGACGACCGCCGAAGCCGGCGGCAAAGAGTGCAACCGGTGGATCCCCCTGTGGGCGCTTGAGTAAGCCCACATGGAAGACATCATGAAGCCTGGAGTCTGGAGGCAGCCGCAGACGGTAGGCCACCGAGCCAATGCACTCAGTGACCTGGAAAGGCCCGGCATACCGAGGCCCCAGCTTGCCCCTAGCACGAGGGTCAAGCGAGCGAGTAGTGCGGTGGAGCAGCCCGCAGCCACACCCCGGGCCATCCACTTGGAACTGTTCATCGCGGTGGCCGGGCATCATAGTACTTCTTGGCAATGTGTCGGGCCTGGAGCAGCCGACCGCCGACCTCCTCGAGTGCCTCGTCGCGAGAGGACAGCAGGAGTCTGCCAACTCCGTCTTGGCCGACCCCTTGGCATAAGGCGACAAGGGCGGCGGGGGCGACCGTGGGACGACCTCGAAGGGCGTGGTCCTGAGGGCGGAGTGGAAGGACGTGACAGCAATACCCGCCCACGAGCCGCCCTCCCACCCAAGCACGAGAAGGACGATCACCGTCACACAACGCGAGATACATAGCAATTATTTTGTTAACGACCTCCGACCGCCATCCGTGCGGGGGTGGAATGCCGTGCTCATCTTGAGCTTCACGCCAGCCATGGTGAACAAGTCATTCCAGACGTTGCCAGTGAAGACGGGTCCCGGTCGCCGACGATGGAGGAGGGGGAACCCGTGGAGGCGCACCACACGTCGGAAGAAGGCGCCAAGGCGACCGAGGCCGCCGTACGGGTGGCCGGCGGCGATGAAGTGTGCATACTTGGAGAACCGGCCGGCGGCGGTGAGGATGACCGATTTCCATGGACCTTGGGCAGCCCCTCGATGAAGTCCATGGAGATGTCCGCCCACACCTGGGACCGGCACCCGAGGGGCTGTAGCAGACCTGCCGGCGGCATCGTCTCCGTCTTGTTGCGCTGGCACGTGGTGCAAGACCGGACCCAGTCCCGGACCAAGGTCCCATCCGAGGAAAGTAGAAGTCCGCGAGCGGTAAACGCCTTTCGGACACCCTCATGGCCCGGCTGCATGGGCCAACCGGATGACCTGCGCGCGCAAATCGCCGTAGTCCAAGACGAAGACGCTGCTGCCGCCGTGGAGCAGCCCGTCATGGATGCGCCAGGGGGCAGCAAGCACGCCCTCCCGGAGCTGCTGCGGCGCCGCCGCCCTCAGCGGACGCCGCCGTGGGCCGCCGGATGTCGCCCAAAGAAGGAGAAAGAGGGCCCCGAGAGGGCGTACATAGGCCACGCCACCCTCCCCTCCGGTGAGTGCTGTCTCCTCGCGCCACGGGCAGATAAAGCGATCCGCCACCGTGTTCAAACGGCCCCGCCGATACTCCACGCGAGAAATCGGTTTAACAACTTGCTGATCCACTGATGCTGCGGAACTGTGGAGAGGCGTTGATCAAGCAAAAATTTCAAACTATAGTGGTCAGTGCGAACCAGGAAGGGACGCCCCCATAGGTATGGGCGCCAGTGACGAACGGCTCGCACCCAAGCCGATGAGTTTTAGCGCTCATACGCCGCCAACTTGAGGTGGCGAGCGGCGGCGGCTTGCTGAAGTACGCCAGGGGGCCGGCCGACCGGTGCAAAGACGGCGCCAAAGCCAACCCCGGACGCGTTCAGCTCCACGGCGAAGGGCCGGAAAAAATCCGCATCCGAAGAACTGGCCCGTGGTGGTGGGCGCCTTTGAGCGCGTCGAAGGCAGCCGCCGGCGTCGCCGTCCCCCAGCCTGAACGCATCTCCGCCGCCCAAGAGACGCGTCGGCTGGGGGCTGCGATGAGCCCGAAGTCCCTGATGAATTTCCGGTAGTAGCCCGCGAGGCCCAGAAACCCCGGAGGTCGCGGGGCGGACCGGGTTGCGGCCGTGCAGCCACCGCTGCGATCTTCGGCATCCATGGCCACGCCCCGCCTCTGAGATGACGTGGCCCAAGCAAGCCACCCTCGCCGTCCCGAACGCACACTTGAGCGCTTGAGACGGCGGGCGGCGTACGCAGGGCGTTGAAGACGATGCTGAGGTGCTGCAGGTGCTCGCCCAAGATCTCATTGTAAATTAAGATGTCATCAAAGAAAACGAGCACGAACTTGCGGAGGTACGGCCGAGCACGCCGCTCATCAAGGCCTGGAAAGTTGCCGGGCGTTGGATAGCCCGAACGGCATCACCAGAACTCGTGAGTGGCCCTCGTGGGTGCGGAAGGCGGTCTTGTCGATGTCGCCCGCAAACATCCGCACTGGTGGTAGCCGACCGAGGTCCAAAACTTGGAGAAGAACCGCTTGCGCCATGCAGCTCGTCGAGGAGCTCGTCGACCACCGGGATCGAACTTGTGTCCTTTGAAGTCTTGGCGTTGAGGGCGCGGTAGTCGGCGTACGCCAAGATTTATCCGCCTTCTTGACAAGGAGGACCGAGCGGAGAACGCCGGCGTGCTGGGGGCGGATGATGCCCCCTCAGGCGAGCATGGCTGCACACTGGCGCTCCAGCTCGTCCTTCTGCAGCTGGGGGTAGCGGTAGGGTCGCACCGCCACCGGGTCCGTGCCAGGCAACAAGTGGATCCGGTGGTCGTAGGGACGCGCCGGCGGGAGCCCCGTTGGCTCGGGCGAAGATGGCACCCTGCTGGTCCAGCAAGGCATCCAACATGGGCCGCTGGTCGCCGCTTGAAGGGCGCTCTTTATGGTGCAGCCCGGCGGCCGCTCGAGCGCGCGCACGCCCTGCCACCACAGCGCCGTCCCCGGCGCCAAAGGCCACCGTCATGGCCTCCAAATCCCAAAGAATGGGGCCAAGGGTGCGCAGAAGTCAACGCCCAGATGCGCCGGCCACCGAGGTCGATGGCGGCGCGGTGACGGAGAAGCTCGCCCCCTCGATGGTGATTGGCACGTGCCGGCCACACCGCAAGACACCGCAGGGGTCACCGCCGCCACAACGACGCTGAACTTGTCACCCCGAGAGGTGGGCAGCCCCAAACGCCGCATCGTGTCGCCTCGATGAAGTTGTGAGTAGACCCGGTGTCGAGGGAGGGCGAGGAGCCGGGCCCCCTTGATGAACACCGAACCACCATGGAATTGGCTGACCGACACCCGCAAGAGCATAGAGGGAGACCACCAATGCGTTAGCTGTGGCGTCGGTGACGCCTCCTCCTCCGCTGCGCCCTCCGGGCGGCCGCGGGTGTCGTTCAAGACTCAAGGACAGCCTCGCCGCCGCGGGCCTCAAGGTAGTAGACCCGCTTTGCACCGATGTCCGCGGGACGAACTGCTCATCGCAGCTTGTAGAATAGGCCCAGCCCGGGCGGCGCTCTTGCTGTTCGGCCGGGGTGAGGCGACGGAAAGGGCGGAGGCCCTCTGTACAGCAGCCCGGCTGCCCCCGCGCCCCTGTTTGGAGTAACCGCGGGCCGACCGCTACGTGGAGGCCGAGGCGGGCGGCGTCGAGGTGGTCGGCAAAGCATGGCCACCATTGCGTTGGCGCGCAGACTCGAAAGCCCGGGCCAAGTACATCGCCGTCGGAAGGTCCTGGGGTGCGCGCATCGCGACATCGACCTTGATATGGTCGGGGGAGGCCGCCCACGAACAGCTCCGCCTCGCACGTTGTCGATGTTCCGCGGCGTGGCGAGCGAGGGCGTTGAAGCGCTGAGAAGTCTGGACGACGGAGCGGGAACGGAAGGCGGCCGAGCTCCGCCAAACGCGAGTCGCGTACCGGAGGCCCGAACTGGAGGTGGCACAGCTCCTTGAAACGCTCCCACGAAGGCATCCCCTCGCTCTGCTCGAGGGCGTAGTAGCACGCGCCCGGGCGACGCCACGTGGATGGTGCGAGGCCAGCCACGCGGCGGTCCGGCCAAGGTCCGCTGCCCTCTGAAAAATTGCTCACAATGATTGAGCCAATTCAGCGGGTCTTCAGAGCCGTCGTACGTGGTGAACTCCAGCTTGTAGAACTTGGGCGGCGGGACGATCCCCTCGGGTGGCAGCGGGCAGCGGGCTGCGCGCGGTCGGGTGACGGCGCGCCCCCCACCGCTGTAGGAGGCCGAGAGGGACGGGATCAGCGTGCCGTCGACCCCCCCGTAGAGAGTCCCGGAGGCCGGGTATGCCGCCGAAGAACCGGGGAACGCGTCGCGGGCGCCGAGGGCCGGGGCACCGCCGTCGTGATGGGTGCCGTGTAGGTGGCCCCCGCAGGTGGCAGCGAGGCCAGCGCCCAAGCCAGTATCTGCGATGGTGACCGGGGCCGGTTGATCTGCGTGCGGATCGGGACACCCGCCGGTGTAGCCGCCCGTGGTGGCCACCTCCGAGATCGGGCGCGCCGCCAGGCCGGGCCTCAATGGCTGGCGGGGAGGGGGGGGCGTGGCTGCCGATGGAGGCGGGACACCTGCGAAGAGGCTCTTGATGGCCGCCATATCGACTGCGCAGAGTTCCCATCTCGCGTCGCATGATCCGGAGGTTATTGGAGAAGTGGATCAGCGACTCGGTGAGTTGCTGGTTGTTCAGTGGGCGGGATGGAGGGCTGCACGCCGGAGAGGGGCAGCGAGGGCTGGATGATTGCGTTGGTGGTGGTGGGGGCGGCAGGAAGATGGTGGTGGCGCGGAGGGGGGTGGGCAGGGCAGCGGTGGTGGTGGCAGCGGGTGGTGGGGAACTCATGGTGGCCGGGGAAGGATCGAAGGTCTCTGGTACCAAATTGATAGGAACCCTAGTCCTACCTCGGATTGAGCGAAGGTTGTAGTGGTGGGTGATCGGTGGCTGAGGCTTGAACCGAGAAGGCCGGCGCCGGGGCCGTCGCGCTGCTGCAAGGAGGAAGATGACAGGGGCGGCTAGGGTTGGGGAGACCGGCTCCTAGGGGAAGCCGGCAACAATTAGGTTGCAACTCAGCTTAATTTCCAATAATCCAATGTTTACAAGTATTTATAGTTCTCTCAAATAAATCTATAATAGATAAATTGGGCCTAGCCCATCTAATATGACCGGCTGGAGCTTCTTATGCGCCTCTAACTAGCCACTATTAGGCCCACGGCGTAGGTTCCAAAGTCTTGCCGGTCATAACAGATCTTTTCAGACAGTTCAAATTAAGGTGGTGATAGATTCATGAAACCTTTAACTCCATGGGTATTGTGAAAGATCTTTTCACACAACGATTTCAATTCTAACGTGTCAAATGTCAAAGTTACAACTGGTATAGCTATGGCATCGGTACATCAAATCCCTTCTTTCAGAAAGTGAACACGAGAAAATTCACAACTGTCAGAACCACAACTTGCAACAGTACAAGAAATCCCTTCTTTTCGGAAAGCAAACATTAGAAAATTCAGAAGTTGCATGCTAGTGTGGCGTGCAATGAAGACGGGAAGTGCTACTGAATCAAAACGGAAGATCAAGGCAAATACACGTTCGTTTCTCCTTAAACAACCGTTATGGTAGCCACTAGGGTAAAAATAACGGAACCTGGAAGATGAAAACAAAAAGAGTGAGGTACAGCTAGAACATTTTTTAAATTAAACCATATCAAAGTATACAGCACCTTGCTTGTATTACTTTAGTTTTCACTTGATATGCCTTCTTGATTTTGTGCAACCTTGCAGCCACATCCTGCATGCCGATGCGCTCATTCGGGGATGGCTTAGTGCAGAGAAGCCCAATGTTTAGAACTGAAAGCAAACACTCTAAGAACTTTTCCTTCATCATGGCCAATGAAGTTTTTGGAGATAAATGTTGTTGCTCTTCTAGTAGTTCAGGATCTATTATCTGTGGTATCTTGTCAGGATAGTTCATCTCAACAAATTTTCTAATGTTCATCTCACCATTGAACATATCATCAGTTGGCCTCCTTCACAAAAAAAATTTTCAAGTAGAACAATTCCAAAGCTATAAACATCCCCAGCAGTCGAAACTGCTCCGCCTGCAGCGCACTCTATAGATTGCACAAAATAATTGTTTACTCAATGATAAATGTACATGAAAAGAATTACACTGCATGAAACTTGGATTACCTGGAGGAATATACCCTATTGTTCCCATAATAGCGACTGAAGCCGACATTAAATAAGTGGATGACGATGTTGTAGAGTCAAACTTGAACCTTGCAAGACCGAAGTCTCCAACATGTGCTGTCATATTGTCATCCAAAAGAATGTTGCTAGGCTTAAGATCACAATGAACTATAGTTTCTTGGTTGCCATGGTGGAGGTACTCCAATGCATCTGCGACATCCATTGCAATACTTAACCTTTGAGCCATTGTGATATGGCTTTGAGTTGATGTGTTCCCATCACATTGAGCCGAGTACAGTAGCCCATGCAAGTCACCTTGTGTCATGAACTCATAGACTAATGCTTTGAAATCATTTCCACTGGAATCAATACTAGAGCACGCTGTGAGTATAGGAACTAGATTTCGATGCCGCACCTTTCTTAGAGTATTACATTCTGCAATGAAGCTCTTTTGTGCCCCCCATGTCTCTAGGTGAAAAACTTTGACAGCGACCATGGTTCTGTCTTGGAAGAGTTCCCCTTTATACACAGAAGAATATCCTCCTTTGCCAATCAAATTGGATGATGAGAACCCACTTGTTGCTTGGGCGAGATAGTGGTAAGAAACTTTGGGAAACTTGCTATCAAATAATGGCAAAGATAACATATTTCTCTTTTGTTTTCCTCTCCAGACCACCATTACAGTTATGACTATAACAAGTCCCAAAATGCTAGATAAAGGGATCGCCACTTTTTGTACAATGGAATGCCCATGCTTCCTTGAATTAGGAGGCTTGCCATGGCATTGGAGTAGGTGTAGCTCCAATGGCCCACCACAAAGCTCTGGATTTCCATCAATCCTCACAGCTGTCACGTTACTGAATATCCCTTTCAATGGGACCTCACCACTGATGTTGTTGAATGACAAATCTAGTTGTTCAAGGTATCGGAGGTTGCTGAGAGACATTGGTATTGACCCTGTCAAATTATTGTGAGACAAGTCCAGAACTTGTAGGCTACTTATGTTGCCTATTGTAATGGGGATTCTTCCTCCGAAACGATTCTGCCCCAGCCCAATGTATACCAAGTTTTCACATTCGCCTATAGTGGTCGGAATGTCACCAAACAACATATTTGATGAAATATTCAAATATCCGAGCCCCTTGGCATTGCCTATTTCATTAGGAAGTTGCCCGTGCAGGTGATTTGAAGATAAATCAATACGAAGGATTGCTGGAATTCCAAACATCTCTTTGGGAATACCACCATGAAGAAGGTTATTTGAGAAGTCACATACTTGAAGATTTTGAAGATTTCCTATGCTTGCAGGCAATTGCCCCTCGAGTTTGTTGGATTGAAGTCCAAGATTTGACAACTGGGTCAAGTTGGAAAGGGACGATGGGATAAACCCTGTGAAATTGTTGTTATCTAATAACATTTTTTGTAAACTGTTTAGAGTTCCAAGCCACTCTGGAACCTTGCCTGTAAATTGATTCCCGTGTAGTGCCAACCACATCAGGTTGCGAAGGTTTGCGATGCCAGAAGGAAAACCACCAGATAATTGATTATACCCTAGTATTAGTGTTTGCATTTTAACAGAAAGGTTACCTAATGAAGTTGGTACGTGGCCTTCTAGCTGATTGGAATATAATGATAATGTTTGTAGATTAGTACAGTTGCCTAAGCTGTAAACAAACTCCCAGTCTTGACTGTTACGAGCTTTAAGTTTATTTAGCTCAAGATTCAGAAGGTAGAGATTGTGAAGTTTACCGATGGAACTAGGGATAACCCCAGTAAAACTGTTGTTTGACATACCAATAATGCGCAGATCCGATGCATTGGCCAATGAGGAAGGGATGTGTCCATGGAAAAAGTTGTCGCCTATTGCAAGAAATTGGAGGTTGGGAAGAGAGCTACCGAGGCCAGGTGGCACCTCGCCGCTTAAATGATTCCCTACAATACCAAAGGTAACGAGGGTTGAAAGATTCAGGATGGCCTGTGGAAAACTGCCTACCAAATGGTTGGCACTAGCGCGCAGACTCTGTATCTCCGGAAACTTTGCAAACTCGTGTGGGAAGTTTCCCTCAATGCTATTGTAATTGAAGCCCAACGCCTTAAGTGTTGTGATATTAGCAAGAGAAGGTGGGATGGTTCCTGAAAGATTGTTAGATCTCAGCTCCAGCTGTTTAAGTCCAAGAGGCAAACCCGGAAACCCACCAAGGAGATTGTTCCCATCGAGCCATAATTTCTCCAGGTTAGAGCAGTTTTGAAAAGTTGGTATAACTCCATGTAACGTGTTGTTACTCAAGTAGAGGGTTTGGAGGTGAGGCAACTGGCCAAGGGATGCTGGGATTTGTCCACTGAATCTGTTTGTTGCTAGGGACAGGTGTTTCAGGAATGTCAGGTTTCCTAGTGAAGGAGATATTTCGCCCACTAAACCTCTATTTCCAAGGTCAAGATTAGTGACACGATTGCTCGTCGTCCTGCAGCTGACACCTTCCCAATTGCAGAAATGAGTGCTATCATTCCAAGAAGCCAATGCTTGCTGTGGATCCAAACTGATCGAGTTCTTGAATTCAAGCAGTGATAGTCGATCTGTTTTGTTCCCGGGAGTGGTGTTGTTGCTGCTGCAGGTGACAACATACACGCTGCAAGCCATGAGCACCAGCAGAAACCGTCCAATTGCAGCAGCCTTCATGGTGATCATAACAATATAAGAAAAAATTCACAAGTGCGGAATTCCAGCGGCTTCAGCTTTCTGTCCCTACCTATTACATGCAAGCAGCTGAAGATGAACACCAATTCCGACCAAACTACTAATAACCATGATCGAAACATCAAAATACTTCTAAGATTAAGATTTCTGAAAATAATAATGTACTTGTGCGTAGAACAAATTTGCATGTGGAGGAGTACCTGTAACTAAAATAATATCTTTTTTCTCGATCACAGTAACCAGGAATGTATCTTACGGCCTTCTGTATCGGAACTCTGTCAGTGAAAATCCAACAACTACCTGAGGACGATCAATTATATCCTGCCATTCAGAGTTTACAAAAATCAAAACCTAGCCGCATACTTATAATTAATGATACAAAGATCAACAGAAAACAAAGGCCCTGTTGAACCATAAACAAGAGAAATAAGAAGGGGCCGAACACCTGGTTGCAGAAATCGACATGCTTGGATCGATGCCCAGCAGTCAGAGGGCCATGGTTCTATCGCCGGCGAGGAAGATGTCACTGGCTTGCACGGGCCGGGACACACAGTCGAGCTAAATGGCAGATGGAGCTATGAGAGCTATCTCTTCTTGACTGATTTGTGGTCTGCAGACTGACTTTTTATTTCTTTTCTGTGGATGGGTGCCATTTTCCCCTTCCACGATGGGGCTTATGCTACAAGCCGCCCAGTTGTTGTAGCTTATTGCAGAAGCCAGGTACAGTACGTCACCACCAAACAGGCCCACTGATGAGCATGACCGTTTGGTTGCATTGTCTTGCATTTACCAGGACCGTAACGTTTTTTTTTTTTGACAAGAAAACATCTCTTTCATTAGCTTAGCAGCATGAAGCTGAAATAACCATTACATTGTTAATGGTTACACACTGGAGTGCCTCTAGGAGAGGGCACCCATGGACATGACTTGGATTAACACATAATCCATTATAGTCGATCTGATTAGCCTGAATAGAAGCTAAGCTTTGCCTAGCTAGGGTATCAGCCATCTGATTACATCGCCTTGATACCCTGTACGCCTTGATGGGTGTGCTTGCAAGTACAGAGCAAATGAGCTCTGTGTATGGCTTTATTCTCCACTCCGGCGGATTCGCTCGATTGGCGCTGTTGATGTAGTTGATTAGTTGCTGGTTGTCTGCAAGAAGAGTAGCATCCACCATGTTCATCCTGTGAAGTAGTGAGGCTGCCAATGCCAAACCTGCAGACTCAGCCATGAGCACTGAAGAGGCTTGCCGCATAGCAGCCTTAATAAAAATGCTGGTAGGCGATAAGGTAGAAGTGTTGACTAAGAAGATGCCAAGGCCAGCGTCTCTTGGTGTTGCTCCTGGTAGATCCAGAGTGATGGATGCGTCGGTGTAGCACCTGACTCCCTGTAGAGAGGATGGGAGTTGGAGTAGATACCTGTCGTGGCCAATGTTGGTCATGTTCCCCTGATTCGGTTGTCGTGGATGATGGGCATTCACCGGGTTGTAGTGTGAGGCATTTTGCCTTTGCTGCTGTCCCATTCTGCTAGTGGTAGGAACGGTTGTACCTGCAATCAAAGAGGGCATACCTTGTGGAGTACCTGATCGGTATTGGTAGTTGTGGCCGCAGTGGTGCACTGTATCATTATTGTGATTATCTTGAACGAGGGCTTGGAATTGCTGGTTGTGATGAGGACCCAATGGACCTGCAATGAGGGACAAATTAGCTTGGTGTGTGGTCGACACTGGTTGCTGTTGACCACTCGGTGTGCCTATTGGCTCAGCTGTGTTGTGGCCCTGTTCGTCAATGGCTTGTAAATGATTCTCCATGTGTGCTTGAGCCGCCTTCTGTACCTGAACCGGACTCCATCTTTTCCCCTGGAATCTGAGATCATTTCGAGCTTTCCAAATATACCACATAGTAAATAAGGTGGTGCAAAGGGTGTGGTCAGAGGGATTAGGTGAAAGCAATAGAGGTAAAGAAATTTGGATCCCATCCTCAGATGCAGTAATGTTTTGGATAGGGAGGGGAGGAGTTGCATTAGCCCATACCTGTTTAGGTAGTTCACATTGAAAGAAGAGGTGATTGTCATCCTCGATGGCTCCACAATGAGTGCAGTGCTTGTCAATGTGAACCGAATATCTTCCTGCTCTCTCCCCTGTAGCAATAGCTCTCCTAATAACCCTCCAAGCAAAGGTTTGGAGAAGAGGGGGAATGGTCTTGCTTTTCCAAACTTTTTGTAAAATATGATTAGCATCTTGGGAAATACTTCTAGAGCCATGGGGAGGAAGGTTGTGGTGCTGCTGGGAGTGTAGGTGAGAGTAGATAGCTTTGGTGGTGCAAACTCCATTAGTGGCAGGTGTCCATCTAAGGATGTCCTAGTGATTAGAAGGAACCACCTGGATGGACTGGATGGTTTGGACAGCTTCAGGGGAGAAGGTTGAATTTAATAGTTGTTGATTCTAGGTATGTGTGTCAGGTAGCCAAAGGTCAGAAATAGTGGAAGGTAGAGGGGAGTTGGTGACAGGTAGGATTAGGTGATCATGAATATCATTCCAAATGGGGCACCAGGGGGTAGACCAGATGGAGGAGTTGCCAGCATGTATTTGGTATGTGACATTGTCATAGAGATGTTGTCCGACCTGCAAAATGGAAGACCAATAAATAGATTTGGAAGTGTTAGTCGGTGCAGTCCAGAAGGAGTTGTTTGGATAATATTTAGATTTTAAGATGGAAGATAGAAAGGGGTTTTTTAATGTGGCAACATTCCAGGCCGAGTGAACAATTAGACTCTTATTAATATTTTCCATATCCCTTATACCCAGACCACCGTCCTCTTTTGATTTGCAGATGTCATCCCAGGACCTGTAGTGAATAGGGCTTGTGTCTTGTTCCTCCTGTACCCCTGCCCACCAAAAGCGTTTAATAATGGTGTTAATTTTTGCAATAAAAGTTTTTGAAAATAAGACCGTAGACATATAATAAACAGGGATGGAAGAGAGCACAGACTTTATGTATTGCAATCTCCCAGCATGGTTGAGTTTGTTTGTCTTAATAGTACCAAGTTTTGCCACAAACTTACCATATATAAAATCATAGGCCTTGTTCTTGTCCCTGTGAGAAAAAATCATTGGGTGGCCAAGATGCATGGTATGTGGTTGTAGGTTCCGGACTGGAAAGATGGTTTTGATGCTATTTCGATAGAGGTTGGCACATTCTTGCTAAAATATATAGAAGATTTTTGTAGGTTAGGCATCCGACCGATCGATTGCAAAAATCGTAGAGGATTAATTGATTTGCTGGGCTTCCTGTACTGTTGCCTTACCACATAAGATTAGATCATCTGCAAAAAGAAGAGAATGTATGGCCGGGCCACCTTGCCCTAAGGAGACACCCGTTAAGTTATTGGATTGAAGAGCCTCCCTGTAATCTAATTGAGAGTTCGTTAATAGCAATGACAAACAAGTAAGGTGAAAGAGGGCAGCCCTGTCTTAGACCCCTTTGGGAGGAAAAGAAATTAGTAGGTTCATCATTAACAAGAATCGCAAATTGGGGTGAAGAAATGCAAGTGAAAATAAGGTTGACAAAGGCATCATTAAGACCTAACCTGCAAAGCGCACCTGCAATAAAGTTCCATTCCAGCCTGTCGAAAGCTTTAGCAAGATCAACCTTTAACATAAAAGCATGATCCTTCCAACCTTTAAGATTGAAAGAGTGAATAATTTCCTACGTAATAATGACATTTGAAGAAATATGTCGATGGGCTACGAAGGCGACTGGGCTTGATCAATGTAACCTAGAAGGTGTTGCTTAAGACGGTTTGCCAAAGACTTGGTTAGCACTTTGAAAATAACATTGCAAAGACTAATAGGCCTAAAAGTCTTTTGGGGTGGTGGGTTGGCAAATTTTAGGAATGAGAGTGATAAAAGTTTGATTTATATCCGGAGGTAAGAGAGCATGAGAGTAGAAATCTGTTACCACTTTGTAGATGTCATCTTTAGCCCATGGCCATGCCGCTTTGTAGAAGGCCGCATTGAGTCCATCCGGTCCCGGTGCCGCGTTGCTTCTCATGTCCTTGATGATGTCATGAATTTCCCCGCAAGGAGGGTGTGGAATATGTGTACCTGAAATGGTCTCGCAAGCTGCACCGCCTCTTCTTACAGGTTACTGTTGAGTGGTTGGGTCAAGGTTATTAGTTATGTTGGGGAAGGGCTGGGGTTGGTTGGTTAGGGAGGAAGTTGTGCTGTGTGGGTTGGAGGTGATGATCCAGGGTAGGAGTAAAGGGGGTAGTGTCTAGATGATTAGAGGTGTTAGGTGGATGGCTGTTGTAGATATGATTAGGAAGGATGCTTGTGGCCGGGAATTGATGTTGCTGGAGAAGATATCGAGAAGTAGTCTACTAGAGTGGAAGCAAGTTGTTGGGCAGTGGTGGAGTGAGAGCCATTCGGTTGACTAGGTAGGTGATCCTATTTTTCCTATTCCTTTTAATAATGGCTTTGTAGAAAAAAGAAGTATTCCTATCTCCCTCACGTGCCCAACTTTTTTGGCTCGTTGCAAGTGGTATTTTTCCTCTTTGGCAATGAGGTCTTGGTGTTGTTGGTGCAAACGGTGTTGGAAGGCATGATCTTGTTGGTTAGGGTGGAGGCTTTGTTGTTGTAGGATTTGGGATTCAATCCTTTCTAAAAGGTCATTGTTTTTTAGGTTTCTTCCTCCTCCACTTCTTGAGATCTATAGCAAGGTACTTTGTTTTCTCGCGAAAACACACGGTTAGTAGAGCGATGCCAACTAGTTTTAGCAATATCATGAAATTCACTATCCATTAGCCACCAATTTTCAAACCGAAAGGGTTTATTTATACGAGGTCGTTGGGAATTCAGCACCGCAAGGATGGGGGTGTGGTCGCTGTACATCATGGGGAGATGGTAGACCAGTAGTATTGGGGAACGCCAAACACCACTCTGCATTGCCTAAACATCGATCAAGTCTTTCATAAGTGGGAATAGAAGAAAAACGTTTGTTAGTCCATGTATACGCCGGTCCACTGTAGCCAAGGTCAAAGAAGCCAAATTGCTTAACATAACCACAAAAATCAGAAATAAGATTAACATCAGCCTCCACTAGGGCCAATCTTCTCTTTAGGATGCATGATATCATTGAAGTCACCCAAACAAAACATTGGAAGGCCTGTGTTAAGATCTACAAAATTCGAAACTTGGTTCCATATCACGTTAGTAAGACGGTGGTGCGGGTCTCCATAAACACACACTAAACCATAGTGCGGGTTGGTAGCTTTGTTAATACATAAAGCAAAGATGTAGTGATGATGATGATCGATGATGGAAACATCAACCTCATCATTCCACATGAGCCGTAGGCCACCGATTGGCCTTGAGAAGGAACAACAAAAGCATCTCTAAGATTGAAATGATTTTTGATAGAAGTTTTAGTAATATTAGAAGACCGAGTTTCTAAAATGAAGCATACCCGAGCTTTTGTCGAAACGAGGAGGCGGCATAGGTGCTGCATGGTGCAGCTGCGAAAGTTCCCACCTGAGCTGCGACAGTTCCAAGCTAAGTGTGTCATGATGCCGGGAGTGCCTTGTCGCCGCCAGCGGTACAACCTCTCTGAATCCAGGTGCTGGTTGCGGTGGTATTGTTATTGATACCGGGGTGATGAGAACGAGCTTGGGAAGTAGGGGCGGGTATGTGGGAAGCTTGTCGGGGCAGATCAAGAGGGTCAGCAGGTGGCGGAGGGTGAGGTGGAACATCGGTGGGAGGGATATGTGTGACAAGGGCAGTATTGAGTGGCGGATTAGGGGGAATAGCAGGAGGAGGTGGATTAGGAGGGATATCTTCCATGGCTGTAGGGTTCTCAACATCGGGACAACCCATGGATGGGAAGTGGAGCAGGAACGAACAGCCGAGAAGATGGAGCTAGATCGAGGGACATCATCAACCGGGTAAAGCATTATGGCGGGAGCGGAAGTACAGGGCGGAGGACGCGGGCCGTGCGGTGCTGAGCCGTGAAGAAGTCCGCTCCCAAATCCAAACCCCCAGCTTTACTCGTCGTGGCTGCGGTGATGGAACAGATGGAGCACGGGATCGTGCTCACCGTCGAGGAGAGCGGATACCTCCCGACCGAAGGTCTTCCTCAAGCGCGGGGAGAGCGACGCTGCGCCCGCCCCGGCCTGCACCGCAAAGAGCGCCAGCGTGGCGGTCGGGCACGGTGCGTGCTCTCCGTCGAGAAGTGCGAAATCCCGGGGCGGATGTCTTCCTCAAGCACGGGGTGAGCCTCGCGCTGCCTCGCCTCGCCGCGCTCTCGCGGCGTGCGGGCCGGCCGGCGGCAATAGCGGCCGCGAAGGAAGGCTCCCGGGGATTGCGGAGCTGGGCTTGACGGTGTGGCACGGCGGCGGCCAGGCGGAGCGCTGGTTATGCGGGGATGGATTTGTAGAGCGTAACAAGGGGAATCTGTTGGTGGTGGAGATCGAGTCGATTATTGGGGCTAGGATCCGGGATCCGGGGGGGATTAGGATGAGAAGATGGGATACGACATATCGCCAGTTACTACAGGGAGCTTGTACTACAAGGAGCCATACGGGCGAAGTCTTGTTGGTCTGCCGTCCAAACCGACCAGTAACGTTGAGTCATCCCACGGGACAATCATTAGACGCTACCGGCAACTAAGGGGGTGTTTGGTATGGCTTCAACTCGAAGTCTGCTCCACTCCAAAACTCCAGTGAAGTTAGAGGTGTCAAATTGGGGTGTTTGGCTACCGGCTTCGAAAGACCCTCCACATCCCTACCGCCCGGCCCAAGAAGAAGGCCACAACCAGCCCGACCATCTCGGCCCGATCGCGGCCCAATACCACCAACCCCACCCCAACCATCTTAGCCCACTCATGCTACCCTCTTCCTCCGACGGCGGCGGGTGGGGCGCATCGTCGCCTCCTTCCCCTACCTCCCGCCGCATTGTGTCGTGCTACCTCCCGTGCCCCGTGTGACCCGGACCTTCCTCCTCCCGTGTCACTCCACCCTCGAGGACACGACAACTGCGCCCACCCGCCCGCCCCCCCAGCAGCCTTGCACCACCCCCGCATGGCACCGCACCGTGGTGGCCCCGCGCCAACATCTCCCGACACTAGACGGCCCCGCAGCGGGACCTCGATGGCATGGTGTGGGGAGGGAGGAGGGCGCGGCGGCCCCACTCACGCACTCGCCGGCCCATGGATGCCCTCCCCCACCCGCGGGAGGATGGGAGCTGGATGTTGACCGACAAAATGCGCAACAAAAAACCGATGAGGGGCAACCATGGAGGGGAGATGGAGCCGGGGTAGGGAGGCTGCGAGGGTGGCGCCGCCCGGCAAGGTCGGTGTGGCGGGGGGTGAACACACGATCACGACTCGCGTTGGGCCCGTGCGTCGGGGAGGGAGCGGATAGGGAAGAGAACGAGCATAGAAAAAAAAGGCAAAAACGGTTTGGAGTGTAATCGATGGCAAATGTGGGTAATTTTCTTGCAACTCCATGTCCATGTCTGTTTTGAAGGATTCCGTAGAGCTGCAAAGGCGGTGCTTCAAGAACTCCATAAGAATGGACTAGAGCTCCAAGAACTCTATGGAGTTGTTTTTTTTTTTTTTTTTTTTTTTTGAGGCGGGGGGTCAATTCTACACTAGTACCTCAGGGAGAGTTTGTAGAGGCGGCCCTTTGTAGGGGACGGCCGACAAATCAACAAATTTTAGCCATCCTAGAAATTATTTTCTACTAGGGATGACCGGATATTTGCAGGGGCGACTATAAAACGATATGCTTTTACGTTCTTGCCCAAAAATCATGAATTTTGATTAAAAAAATAGGAAAGAGAATTATACGTGTAGAACCCACGAGGCAGCCACGTGAAATTAAGGTTGGACGAAAAACTTCGCAACTTCGCCCAGCTTCCGACTCGCTCATTAATGGCTCGGCTCGAGCTCGACTCGTTTTATAACAAGCTAGCTCGTTTTGTAATGAGCCAGCTTGTTTTATAACGAGTTGAAGCTCGAGCTGGCTCGCGAGCTGCTCGCGAGCCATAACGAGCCAAGATAAATAACAAATATTGTATAGATCAATGTAATCGATCAACAGAGGACAATATATCATTGTCATAAACTATAACATAAATATATTTCTCATTGCAAAATTCATATGTATTTTGTTTATTCATTTTATATATGCATGTGATGTGTTTTTCGTTGATTTACGGTTAAAATCTTTGTGTGTATGCATTTTATGCTTTGGCTCGAGAGCCAAACGAGCCAGCTCGAGCTCGCTAACGAGCGAACCGAAGCTAGCCTTTTGGCTCGTTATAAAACGAGCCATAACGAGCCGAGCTATAACGAGCCGAGCCACTAACGAGCCGAGCTGGCTCGATATCCAGCCCCAGTGAAATGTCCGCATCGTCAAAACTTCCTTTCGTTTCGGTGCGCGGTGGTGGTGACCGTGAAATGTCCGCCTCCTTCCGGCACCGGCGCCGTCGCGGCGCCTCTTCCTCGCTCTCTCCGTCCTCTCCTCTCCCACACCAGCGCGCCTCGACCCGTCGCCGTCCCTTCCAATTCCACCTCCTCCGCCTCCCACTCCTGTCCCCTATGCCCCCCGTCTGCTCTCTTACACACACGCGGCCAAGGAGACGGGCGGCGGCGGCGCCAGCGCGTACT
The DNA here is from genome assembly GCA_015847255.1 of Hyparrhenia diplandra. NCBI lineage: Eukaryota > Viridiplantae > Streptophyta > Magnoliopsida > Poales > Poaceae > Hyparrhenia > Hyparrhenia diplandra. The sequence continues at coordinate 82,842 of JADLZK010005305.1, read as the reverse complement.
GGTAAGCGCCGGGTTTGATTCGCAGGATCCGCGTGATGAGGGTCCGCTTGATTTCCCGCCGGGTTGGCTCAGGAGCGGGAGCGGGAGTTCTGTGCATCCAGCAAGGTCAGTTGTGCTGATAATAGTGTCCTGCATTTCGGCTTGGCTTGGCACAAGCGATTTGTGTATTTAGTTGTCTTCTTATTGGTTGGATGACAGTAAAGTGCCACTCCTTGAGTGTCGTACACTGCTATTAGTTTGTCCCACTCCTTGTGCTGATAATCTCCATGACTGTGATTTGTGCTTTTTTTTTTCTGTACATTGTTATTGTGGCTTTTGGGTAATAATGTATACTTACTGATATGGCTAGATTTGTGGATAGATTACGGAGTAGTTCAGGCAGAGATAGACTGTACTCACTCTCTGAAGGGGCTCTTAGGTTTTATGTTTATTTCTGCTTATTGAACCAAATGAATCTGCCATACTCTATTATAAACAGTCAGCCATTACAAAATTGATTATCAAATTGCAATATGTGATGCAATATGTGTTTACTGTTTTTTAAGACACATGGTAGGGAAAACATACAACGTAATGATTACCTGGCCACAGATGATACAAGCAGATCTAGTTAGTTAGTGGAGACCCCACTGCAGAACAATTGACTGAAGCCACAGAAATTCTGGTGTGATCTTTTCAGACAACCAGTTCACATTAAGGTGGCGATATATTCATAAAACTTTAAACTCCATGCGTAGAAGCTCGATCACATAACGGTTTCAATTCTAACGTGCCAAATGTCAGAACACAACTGATATTGCTATGGCAACAGTACAACAAATCCGTTCTTTTCAGAAAGCAAATAAGGGAAAATCCACCAAATGTCAGAATCACAACTGGCAACAGTACAATAAATACCTTTTTTTCTGAAAGCAACATGAGAAAAAATCAAGAACTTGCATGCTATGATGAAGGCGGTAAGTGCTAATGAATCAAATGGCCGTAAAGGCAAATACTCGCTTTTTTTTTCTTCTTAAACTGCGGTTATTGTGCAAGGAGACAAGCTTTATTATGACAGAAGTAGCCACTAGGGTAAAAGGGACACAACCTGGAAGAGGGGGAAAAAGAGTGAGGTTCATCTAAGGCAATTTTTAAAGTATACCTTATCAAAGAATAGAGGACGTTGCTTGTATTATTACCTTAGTTTTGTCTTGGATAGGCCTTCTTAATTTTGTGCAACCGTGCAGCCACTTCCTGCATGCTGATGCGCTCATTCGGGGATGCCTTAGTGCAGAGAAGCCCAATGTTCAGAATAGAAAGCAAACACTCTAAGCTTTTCTCCTTCATGGCAAGTGAACCTTCTTGAGATAAATCTTGTTGCTCTTCTAGTAGCTGAGGATCAATAATCTGTGGTATCATGTCAGGAAAGTTCATCTCAACAAATTTTGTAATGTTTATCCCACCATTGAACATATCGTCAGTTGGCCTCCTCTGCAAAAATATTTCAAATAGAACAATCCCAAAGCTATAAACATCTGCTGCACTAGACACTGCTCCACCCGCAGCACACTCTGCAGATTGCACAAAAGAATTGCTTACACAAAACATATATGCACATGAAGAAATTATGCAGTATGAAACTTAGTCGTATTACCTGGAGCACTATACCCTATTGTTCCCATAATAGCGGCTGAAGTCGACACCGAATGAGTGGATGATGATGATGCTGAGTCAAATTTGAACCTTGCAAGACCAAAGTCTCCAACATGTGCTGTCATATTGTCATCCAAAAGGATGTTGCTAGGCTTTAGGTCACAATGGATGATAGTTCCTTGGTTGCCATGGTGGAGGTACTCTAATGCATCTGCAACATCAACTGCAATACTTAACCTTTGAGCAATTGTGATGTGGACTTGACTTGAAGTGTTCCCATCATATCTGGTTGAGTACAGTAGCTCATGCAGGTCACCTTGTGCCATGAACTCATAGACTAAGGCTCTGAAATCATTTCCACTTGAGTCAATACTGGAGCATGCAGTGATTATAGGAACCAGATTTCTATGCCGTACGTTTTGTAGAGCGTTGCATTCTGCAATGAAGCTCTTTTGTGCTCCCCTTGTCTCTAGACGAAAAACTTTGATAGCAACCAAGGTTCTACCTTGGAAGAGTTCACCTTTATACACGGAAGAATATGTTCCTTTGCCAATCAAATTGGATACTGAGAACCCACATGTTGCTCTAGCAAGATCATTGTAAGAAACCTTGGCAAATTTGCTACCGAATGAGGGCAAAGATAACATGTTTCTCTTTTGTTTTCCTCTCCAAACAAGCATTACTGTTATGATTATAGCAAGTGACAAAATGCTGCATAAGGGGATCACCACTTTTAGTACAATGGAATGTTGCCCCTGCTTACTTGAATCAACAGGCATGACATGGCATGCGGGTAGGTGTAACTCCAATGGCCCACCACAAAGCCCTGGATTTCCATCAATCTGCACAGCAGTTTTGTTATTGAATATCCCTTTCATTGGGACCTCACCACTTATGTTGTTGAATGACAGACCTAGTTGCTCAAGGTATCGGAGGTTGCCGAGGGACATTGGTATTGACCCAGTCAAATTATTGTGAGACAAGTCCAGAACTTGTAGGTTACTTATGTTGCCTAGTGTAATGGGGATGTTTCCTCTGAAACTATTATGTTGCAGCCAAATGTTTTCCAAGTTTTCACAATTGCCTATAGTGGTCGGAATGTCTCCAGACAGCATATTTGATGAAAGATCAAAATATACGAGTGCCTTGGCACTGCCTACTTCATAAGGAAGTTGCCCATGCAGGTGGTTTACAGATAAATCAATCTTTGTAAGTGTTGGAATTCTAAACATCTCTTTGGGAACACTGCCATGAAGAAGATTATTTGAAATGTTGCACTCTAGAAGATTTTGAAGACTTCCTATGGTAGCAGGTAAATGCCCTTCGAATTTGTTGGAATGAAGATAGAGATATACCATCTGAGACAAGTTTGAAAGGGATGACGGAATAAGCCCTGTGAAGTTGTTGTTGTCTAAACCCATCCCCTGTAAATTATTTAGCTTTCCAAGCCATTCCGGAACATTGCCAGTAAATTGATTCCCATCTAGTCCTAGCACCGTCAGGCTGTGAAGGTTCGCGATACCAGAAGGAAAACCACCTGATAGTTGATTACTCCCCAGTAATAATCTTTTCAGTCCAACAGAGGTTTAATGAAGTTGGTACGTGGCCTTGTAGCTGATTGGAAGCTAATGACAATGTTTGTAGATTAGTACAGTTGCCTAAGGTGTAAAGAAACTCCCAGTCTTGACTTTTATATGCTTTAAGTTTATTGGACCCAAGATTCAGCCAGTAGAGTTTGCGAAGTCTGCCAAATGAACTAGGCACCACCCCAGTCAAATTGTTGCCTGACATACCAATATGCGCCAGATCTGATGCATTGGCCAACGAGGGTGGGATGTGGCCATGAAAAAAGTTGCCACCTATTGTAAGCCATTGGAGGTTGGGAAGAGAGGTACCGAGGCCTGGTGGCACCTCGCCACTTAAATGATTCAGTGCAATACCAAAGACAACGAGTGTTGAAAGGTTCAGGATGGCTTGTGGAAAACTACCTGCCAAATGGTTGGCATTAGAGATAAGATACTGCAGCTCGGGAAACTTGGCAAACTCATCTGGGATGTTTCCAACAATGTTATTGAAAGTCAAGTCAAGCTTTTCTAGCGTTGTGATATTGGCAAGAGAAGGAGGGATGGTTCCAGAAAGATTGTTTGATCGAAGGTCCAACAATTTAAGTCCAAGTGGCAGACCCGGAAATCCTCCAACGAGGTTGTTCCCACTGAGCCATAATGTCTGCAGGTTGGAACAATTTTTAAAACTTGGTATAACTCCTTGTAACAACGTGTTGTTCCTCAAGTGGAGGTTTTGGAGGCGATGCAAATGGCCAAGGGATGCAGGGATTTGCCCACTGAATCTGTTAGCTGATAGGGACAGGTTTTTCAGGAATGTCAGGTTTCCGAGCCAAGGAGATATTTGGCCGACTAAACCTCTATATATAAGGTTAAGTTCAGTGACACGATTGCTCCTCGTCCTGCATGTGACACCTTCCCAACTGCAGAAATGAGTGCTGTCATTCCAAGAAGCCAATGCTTGCTGTGGATCCAAGCTAATGCCCTTCTTGAATTCAAGCAGCGACAGTCGATCGGTAACATTTTCAGGAGCGGTGCTGCAGGTGACAACCTGGACGCTGCAAGCCATGATCACCAGGAGAACCCATCCAGGTGCAGTAGCCTTCATGGTGATTCCAGAAGTGAGGAAATTCAGAACTAAGGAATTCCAGCGGCTTCAGCTTTCTGTTCTGTTACATGCAAGGTGCTGAAGATGAACACCAATTCCAAGCAAAGTACTAACCATGTTGGAAACACTAAATAATTCTAAAATTAAAATTTCAGAAAATAATAATGCACTAGTGTATTTTCCCCTGTTTTAAATAGCGCTATAGCGGGCGCTATAGCGCTAAATAGCGTTTCGGGAAGGTTAAAGCTAAGCTATTGCCATTTTGGCGATAAACGCTATTTGCTGCTATTAGCTGCTAATAGCTGGCGCTAAATACACTAAATTGCAGTTCATTTAGCGCTATATGTTGTTGGGCTCATTTCCGTCGGTCCAAATTGAACTGTGAAGTTAGAACTCATATATTTCCCTATGTGATGTCTAATGTTGTTGATGTATCATGTATGAACTAAAAATTTTAATGTAATGTGTTAGTAAGACTTTGAACTATATATGTTTTTATCTTTATATATGTTTTTATCTTTATTATGTGTAAAGTTATATAATGTTTGGCATATTTTTTTGCTCGGCCGCTAAATGGCTTAGCCCACTAACTTAGCGCAATATAGCCTTTCCTAGCCTTTTGGAGAGGCTGCGAAGGCTGGACGGAAAAACTTCGAAGCTCGTTAGCTCGCCGGCTCGTGGGTCGGCTTGGCTCGACTTCGACTCGGCTCGTTAGGCTAACGAACCGAGCCAAGCCAAGATTTTAGCTCGTTAGCTATATCGAGCCAACTCGAGCTAGCTCGCGAGCTGCTCGTGAGCCAAACGAGCTATACATACAAGGAAAAAAGCAGCAAAATCTATATTAGTTTTGTATTACTTTATGTCGTGCATTACATATGTTAGCACATATTAAGTTTTTTCAATCTAAGGTTCCTAGATGTATTATTTTTTTATATTATGACGATTTTTAAATTTTAGATAAATACAAATATTATATTTTGGGTATTTTTTGTCCTTGGCTCGCGAGCTTAACGAGCCAGCTCGAGCTTTTAACGAGCCGAGCCGAAGCTGGACTTTTTGACTCGTTAAGACAACGAGCCGAGCCGAGCTAGCTCGTTATCCTAATGAGCCATAACGAGCCGAGCCGAACCGAGCCGAGCTGGCTCGTTATCCAGCTTTAGCTGCCGCTAAGAGGCTATGCCCGCTATTTAAAACATGGGTATTTTCTACACGTGTTTTGTATGACATTAAAACGACATTAAAATAGTACCTTTTCCTCCAGAACGTATGTTGTGGTCTTCCGTTTCAGCCGTTATCGGAACTGCAAGTTAAAATCCAACTGCAGGATAACGATCAATTATATTCTGTTATCCTGTCATTCAGAAATAAGAACGTGTTTCAAAATGAAAACCTTGCTGCGTACACAGTATCACAATATGGAGTGGGGAAAAAACAAAGGCCCCGCGAGACTCACAAACCAGAGAAAGAAGTGGTCACCTGGTTACAAAAATCGACACGACGGGCGAGGAATACGTCACCGGGACATCGAGCTAGAAGGCAGCTAGAACGGATGCTTGGTTATAAAAGAGAGAGAGATGATGATGATCTTTCTCGAATGGTTTGTGGACTGCAGACAGTCGTTTTTATATATATATATTTTTTTTTGTTCCTCTATGGTTCTCATTTTTTTCATTCACGGTGCTTTCTGGCCAGCCACATCGATAGATAGTGATCCCCAGCATGGCAGCTTGCGCCATGAGCATGACAGGATGGATGGTCCAAAATTGGCAGGTCAAGTCAACTAAACCAGACGATGCCGCTCGTCACCATCAGGTAGCATTTTTTTTTTTTTTTTCTTCTGATTTTGCAGTCGACTAGCTAGTCATCTTACTATTACTAATTGGAGGCTCCAACGGAGGCTTCACGTTAATTCTTACCGGATGCGCTATAAAAAAAAAGATAAATGCTATAAATTCTCATGTTAATTAGAAAGATCTAGCCATCGAATCAGAAGTCTACAACCATTTATGACCATTGGATCCATACATATGTTATTATCTAGAAAATTACCCACCTTTGCCATTATAAATTAAAAGATAATTTACTAAAATAATTCAACGTCGTATTGGGAGAGAGAAAAAATAAGTTGACCGCATATATATATTAAATCTCCAACGGAGGCTCCACGTTAATTCTCACCAGGATGCGCTATAAAAAAGATAAATGCTATAAATTCTCACGTTAATTAGAAAGATCTAGCCATCGAATCAGAAGTCTACAACCATTTATGACCATTGGATCCATACATATGTTATTATCTAGAAAATTACCCACCTTTGCCATTATAAATTAAAAGATAATTTACTAAAATAATTCAACGTCGTATGGGGAGAGAAAAAAATAAGTTGACCGCATATATATATTAAATCCATCTAATTAATTTACAATCGATTGGTTCTTCTATCAGAATACGATGGACACGTCCATAGGTAGTTAGTGTATTAAAAAAATTCTCATTAGAAGATATCGAGTGCCATACATATTATATAATAAAATAATAAAAAGTCATTTATCACATCTAATCACCGATACATTTTTTTCTTTTTCCTATTTATCACGTAGCCTAAGGTGGGATCCGTTCACACAAATACGTGGCCAGCGCCTAACAAAAATAACGTAAAATCTGGGTATTGAGAAAATCAATCAACTACCAAAACCAGGTAACAACCTTTCCATCCATTACGCCGAGCCTGAGCAGCATATGGAGGAAGCCGGCGTCGACCGACCGTGCTCCGACTACCTCATCCGTCCATGCGCCCGACCACGGATATCATCCAAACACATCGAGGGAATGGGAGGATGGGTGTGTGCCCAACATCATGAGGACAAAAGGATGATCGAGTAGGTGTTCTTCAATGCCTCCGCTTTTACTTGATCCCGAGGGCGAAAGGATGATCGAGTAGGTGTTCTTCAATCCCGCCGCATTTACTTGATCATGAGGACGAAAGGATGATCAATCGGGTGTTCTTCAATGTCGCCGCCAATTACTTGATCTATGTTTGGAGATCGATCGATGAGGAGATCACACCAAGCAAGGAAAGGATACGGTGGTGACGGAATAAGCAGGCCACCGTGTCACAACGTCCACCATCACCGGCGTGGTCACCGTCTACATCAACATTGGCACTTGCCACACCTGTAGACTACTAAAGGTATGACTATCTCGCTAGATCATATAATTAGAATTTAATTTGGCTCTTGCAATTATACATGATATGACTCTTATTATTGACCATTAGATATAACTATCATTTAAATTTTAATATGCTTAGATTACTTCGCTCAAATATAATGAACTTCAAATCTGGATTGGTTATTATATTAGAATACGATGGACACGTCCATAGTAGTTAGTGTATTAAAAATTCTCATTAAAAGATATGGGTGCGATATGTATAATATAATAAAATAATAAAAAGTCATTTATCCGATCTATTCACCCTTCATCTTTTAATATTTCCAACAAGTCAATTGTGATGCGGCTTTGATCCGTTGGAACTGTTTGTGAAACGCGCGTCGTCGGCCGTTTAGGACCTTCCCCTCCGTCTCTCATGATCACGTAGCGGATGAAAGAAGTAGAACAAGTAGACACAAGATAGGGAGACTATTCTTTATTCATCCGAAATATTGGTGATTACAACATAGAGCTCCCACATATATATAGTCCTGTCAAGGTCTAAGAGTTTCGGTAAGAGCCCACATACAAACGGACTAGGATTAGGATTCCTCCTTCTCCTTTCCTTCTAGGACAGAGTCCGTGTGTTTTACAACACTCCCCCTTGGGCGATTACCACGATATGCATATGCCTCATCAAAAACTCCATCCGAAAACCCAAAGGAGAAAAACGGTTCTTGGAGAAAAGAGTACATCACATTCGTTAATTGTATTGCACATGTTGTCTCATTAAAAACCTTGTGTGAGAAACCTTCGAGTAAAAACTCACATAGGAAAAAAAAAAAAGAGTACAACATTTAACCTTCTTGATCATATATTCTTCAGGATATTCTATTCTTCATGAATAGATATTGATCTTCATAATCTACGTATAAACTTCGGTGTTTTAGCAAATATGATCTTCTCGATCTTTGTAATTCTAGTGGTTTACCTTAGAGGCATTCAATAAAATATGCTCCCCTCATAAAGCCAAACTTTAAACTTTATTATTCAAACCACACTTTTTCATAAACGTGTGTAAATAAAAGTTGGCTTATAATTCTTCTATGAATTATATGGGAGGAATATGCTTCATGCATAATGACCACCAATTAGTTGTGCAAAACAAATAAATATTATCCTTCAGAGAAATAGATCCTTTCGGAGGATTATGGGGGTAAATAAATTAATATTCAATATCTTCTAGATAGTGTATCAAACTTATACTAGAGTTTAGATACTTATAATTAATCCTTAGTGGATTTTTTAAATTGTATTCTATAAATCTTCGAGATTTTGATTGTACAAATCCAGCCTTTGTATTTGGCATTTTGGGGATAATTCAATTGCCAAACCACCATTATTCTTATACCTTCTATGGTATATAGAGGATATTAATACTACATTGCTAGCTTTTCATACACTTTCTAAGTGTTTCCATGACACCTTCACGGTGTTTTTAAGATCCCTCATTTTATTTCTCTCGGGTCTATATTCACTTCGAGGGATGAATGGTGCTTATTCAAGAATTGATTTGGTAAATCCTTCATGGATTAATTCATTCAAAGATGTACTTTCATTCTTAGTGAATTATTAATCTCTTACGTGAAATATATTCTCTACTGCACGATGAGTCATATACACAATGACATTGAGTTATTCATTATAAACGTGTGTAATCCTTCTAGGACATGCTCTTCTTGAGACTTGAATATTCATTCAGAATATATATACCTTAGACTTTAATACTTAATATGAGATTTCTACAAGTTGCGATTTACATTCTTCAGAATTATATGGATTTTCATAATCCACTAATTAATTGCATATTCGATATTCATTCGTTTCATTTGCCGGAGATATAGCGAGAACATTCATTTCTTCTTATTAGGAGATTCAACCTCAATTGCTTTTTTTCATTGACTGGATATAATCGCTACAAGCGATTTTGCCATGGACTTTATTTTCCCTGGATCCGGGTTCTCATAAGAGAAACATTTGCAATTAAAGAGGTAGTTTGTCAACAATTATTTTCTTTCTCCCAATACTCTCACAATGTGAGAATATTCTATCTCTGTCATTTCCCAAATAAGAGATGATATATTGTTCGCATACCCAACACTAGTGAGGTACGCGCTAATTGTGTTGGATGTCATCTTCAGGATGATCCTCTTCATGAGGTGTTTAACCTTCTTCGTGAGGCGTTCTCTTCATGAGAATGGAGGAGTACCATTTCTTTTCTATTTAACATGTATATGCTAAGCTAGAACCCACAAAGCGTCCCAGTAGATTTTAGATTGATAGTATATAACATTTAGTTTACTACTAGTAAACACAACTTCTGGTTCATAACTTCAAGTTACTGCTCTCATTTTAAAAATATCCGGCATATGCTCGCTTCAAAGCTTCACAAGAGCATTAGTCAAACTATTGTATGACTTAGTGTGTGATACTATTCCTCGCTTCAAGCTCCAAGGAATATTTTCTCTTAAGATCATTTTCCTTCTATGGAAATAATATTTGGCATTCAAAATATAGGCTCTCTCTCCCCCTAATGCCAATATTAGATCATTAATAGCATATTTCAAAATATATCCCCCTCGTCATGGGCTTAATTCAAATTTATATATCTCCAACTACAAGTGGAGGCCCATTTATGTATGCTATGATTAAATTTATGGGAAATATTCACACACATATTTCAACATGGGGGTTATCATTCACTATGTAGCGAGCTAGAATACTTAAAGTGCACTTAAGAATGTTCAGCATTCCTATAAATTTAGGGATGTTCTCCCCTAATATGCACATAACATAGTTTAAAAAAAAAAACTATTTATCTAGCTTCCTAATTGTATAGTCAAAAACATTGATCCATGTACTCATACATAAAAAATGGATCATACACTTCAAATGTATTAAATATGCAACATTCAAATTCAAATTCACATGTAATTTTCTTCTAGAATTTTCTAATTGCCTTTAATGCAAAAAAATCCCTTGATGCCTTTTCTTCATAAATCCCAAATTATCATAATTTTGTTATTCAATATTTTAGTTCCATAACTATTCATCCCATCATATGGGTTAGTCTCCATTGAGCAAAATTTCATAAACTCACTCCCCTAATCTTAGGCGCTTGGCCCTAGATCAATCTATTGCTTATGCATACAATGCATCGAAAGGAAATCATTCCTTAGTTCAACGGAAATCATATAGACATAGCATTCTAGCTAGCCAATTTGATTATGAGGGAAGCGCAAAGGTAGCTACTAGCTACAACTATAGCGCTATGCTAATATTAATGCAAAAGTGGAGATAGTTGCGGCTCAATGAGATACACATGCATGTGTAATGTGGAATGTTAGTATTTAGTAACATAATAGATAACAACAAAATGCAATGCTACAAGCTTACTTGCATTTAGTGCAGTAGAGAAAGTTAACTCGGCGGAAGGGACGCTGCGTAACTTCGTCTCGATACATGCACTTAAAATTTGATTTAGGACAGCTATGCCTATTAAATATATATTATCCACATGTTCTTACGCCTTTACCCAAAATTCCTCCTCCTTTTCATGCCATAACTACTTTAAGTAGCGATTTGCTTCATGCATTATCTATGAATAGTCACTTCTCATGCTTCATAGAATTCAATCATACTTCTAGTATTCATTGATTATGGCATAAAATTTGCATATCCAATGTACTATTTAATGTACAACAATAGACTTAGGGTAGGATACAACTTCTAGTTCTTGGGCTAAATTGATTCTTCCAAGATCAATTAATATGCCAAATAGTCCAATTGTTCATGTGCTTTAGAAAATTCAGTTTCCCATCTACCTACATGGTAGTGATGCACAAAGAACTATAACCTTCTTGGTTATTCAAGGCTTCTTTGTGGGTAAAAAGAATACAAAATTTATTTTGATAGGCAATAGGCAATTGTGTTTATATGTGAAACATATAAATCTAATTTATTCCATGAGAAATCCGCACACATTACTTCAAGTAATAAGAATTGCAACTAAGAATATAAATTATTTCATAGTAGTCTTCAAGCTAACAAATTAACCATTAACCACTTAATTCAACGGGAATAAAACTTAATACACCACCATCACTACTATTAATACTTTAGGATATGAATTTAAAAGACAACAAATCTATAAGCACATGATTTAAGTTCTTCTTCAAGAGAAACTTTATATGTTCTAAATAATATCCATTTTCGCATGTCAAACTTCTATACTTGACAAGCGGTAGCTTCATGCTTTATATTCAAGAGTTATGATATGCAAATCACACGCCTTCAAGCAAAGTGTAACATATGCAAGCCACATATACAAAATTATCGCAACTTAATATCCTTGTTTATAAAGTGTCTAAAAATTCTAACTCAATATTCATGAGTAGTTTCTGATGGTAAATTCAAATACTTCAAGTATTACATTGCTCTTTGATATTCTTATACACAAGAGACACTTCTTCAAGAATATAGTTTGATAAAATCTTATTTACCATCTTGTCTTCTAGACATTTACAAAGCTTCGAGCTATTGTTTATAGAGCAAAATAAGTTAAGCATACAAGTTTCAAAAAATTCGACTTTCAATGCAATATGATATTCTATAATCATAATTTGGGATTTTACTCATGCAATGAGTCCCACAATGCATTTGTTACTTCTATCGGCCATATACTGATTCTAGAGAGTAATTCAGAAATATATATACTGAGTTTACTACACTTCAATGGTAGCAAAGTATCCTACATGGATTTAATAATGACCGTAACAAATACTTTTTTACTTTCGGAGTAATTTTAGGATATTGCTTCTTCTTTTAAGGCATGCATATTAATATAACTTGGACCATGTGCATATAAGTTTACTAAATGTAAACCATTAGCAAGGTGCAAAAAGATAGTGGATGGTTACTTAAAATATTCTTAGAAGCATCCTAGCATTTTTCGAGGATTATGGTATATGTAAATTTTTCAGAATTTATACCAATTATTCATTCATCTCAAAAATTCATATGCTAGGAAGAAAATAAATAAATATGAGGCTCTCAAGGTTGACAAGTCTAAGGTCTACAGGATTTAGAGAGCTCATAAACCTTTACCATGTTTTTAGCATAAAACATTCAAGAATGCTTGCAATTACATGTTATTTAAAGGGCACATAAAAATGGCATATATATCAACATAAAACAATGTTGTAAAAATATTTAAAAAATTGTTGCACATACTTTCTTCAGAATTTCACCGAGAGTTTTATTTTTTTTTTAATAAGTCAACTCAATGATCTTTTCACAATGCATGTGAGCTTTCGGGCTCTTCGTTTTCATGCTCCATGAGGGTGTTGTTGCTAAATATATGTTGCTGGCCGAGCCTATTTCTATCTTGATTTTACGCTACAATCCGCTTACATCTCGGATCACGAACAACGCGGTGTGCATCGGTAAGAGACAAAAGCACTACGGTACCAAGCGAAATCAATGCGGAAAGCTACAGGCAAGGTGGTTTCAAGATAGGAATCTTCTGGTTACGGCGAGTAAATATGCCATGTTCAGGGCTACAACAACTACCCAATATTAGTGCCATATGCAAAGCGCATCTATACAATGAGCTCATGCAGGAGCTACGATGATGATACTTTGCCGCAGCCTTCAGGCAAGGGCAGCGGCAGCCGGGCAAGCACACAATTATGGGTGACGATCACTTTACATGCATCCGGGCACGAAAAAACTTATAATGGATCCGCAAGCTAGTTCAGCTACAAAGCTTTTGGCGACAAAATTCAGATTGCCTTGTCGCGTCCGACGCAACGACCTCAATCGGGATGACAAATCACGCCATATTACGAATTGGCTTCTTGACTTTGTTTCTACTCATCGGATGTCAATAGGGGTGGATCAATCCGAATTCTACTCGATTCAATATTTGCATTCGTGGTCAAGATCGCGACAAAGAAGATGCAGCCTTACTAATCAATGATAGTTTGCAAGCACGTAGAACCAAATTTGCAACTAATGTCGGATCTAGACGACTAGACTTACAGATCAAAGACAAAGTAATGCAAAAGAAAACGAGTAGACGAGCCTTGACCGCAGGTCGTGTGGCCTCAGTTTTGTTGTGCAATAGCGTTTGGGTGTAGTTTCCTGGAACGATTTGCAGCTTGCACTACGAGTTCGGATGGCATGCAAGGCCCAGAACACGTATGTATGTGACTGAGATACAGCTAATGTGCATGTACATATTAGATGCGTATGTACTCCATTACACATGCATGTACGAGTATAAGCAATCTGCGAGATGCGATTCGACTTTCGTACCTTTGGTTCTTGAATTCAAGAAGAAGCCGAAGGCCGTCGCGTAGGACAGTTCGGGCTAGGGCCGTGGGGACCTGCCGGCGTGACGATGAGTCGATGCAAAGGCAGATTAGTAGCGGCGTGAGGTAGCGATCCGTTCCGCTTAACGACGTCGGGGATGTCGACGTCATCGGGCGTAGTTGCGCCGGGCGTCGGCATGAGCGGCAGTGCGAAGATCGGGCGGCGGCTTCAACAACGATGTCGACGAAGAGCTTGTCGTCGCGATAACGTGTTGTGAAACGCGCCGTCGGCGTGTTAGGACCTTCCCCTCTCCGTCTCTCATGATCACGTAGCGGATGAAAGAAGTAGAACAAGTAGACACAAGATAGGGAGACTATTTTTTATTCATCTGAAATATTGGTGATTACAATATAGAGCTCCCACATATATATAGTTCTGTCAAGGTCTAAGAGTTTCGGTAAGAGCCCACATACAAACGGACTAGGATTAGGATTCCTCCTTCTCCTTTCCTTCTAGGACAGAATCCGTGTGTTTTACAACAGAACCTCAAAGTTAATTCTCACCGGTCCCATTAGGAAAAAAAATAATACTAGAAATTTCCAAGTTACTCACAAATATCTAGCCTTCAAATCTATAAGCTTGGGCGATCCGTAACTATGAGATCTCTTTTATTTTCTAAAAAAATAGCCAAAACAATAAATCAATTATATAAAAAAACTACATATATATACTAGAAAAAGGGAAAGATAAATACATTATTTCTTTTCCTATGTATCACCTAGCCTAAGGTGGGGATCCGTTCACACAAATACTTGCTTCTTCCTCCTATTGGTGCAATGTTTACCCGCTGGTGCTCACGGCAATATCATCTTGCTGTTCATAGAGGCGGTGAGTCTCCTCATGTTTAATTCCCTTTCGTCAATATAGTTCGGGTGATATGGCCTTAACGTTTGAGCATGGTATTTCCTGAAATCAGGTGATGAACCTCTCGGCTTTAGACTTCGGTATTTTAACAAGAGGGCATTTTATGGAGCAATATGCTGCTGGATGATCTACCTGTACTTGGTACCTATATACAATAGCTCAAGGTTGACTTACATGGATATCATGCACTTATTGATGTTCTTTATTGATTTATTTATTTGATTTCAACGGTTTTCGCAGTCTTGCAACACAGACAGGAAGTGGGTCCTCTTGAGCCCTTCGATGTGTTTTTTATTTTTCGGATATGTTTTTGGTTGCATATGCTTGAGTTGGTCATGTATTTGCAGCAAGAGTCAATTAGATGGGTGGCACCAGAACTCGCACACGGCAGGCTACCAGTGCTACGAAGTTCCTCATCCACGACATCTTCATAACGCTAGCAGCTCCAGTACTTGACACTAAAGGTATAGCAAATTTGCTAGATCCCACAACTACAATTTAATTTGTCTTCTGCGACGTATACCATATGATCTTTATTCCCCATTGGAAAAATATATATTTTAATTTTCATTTCAATTAAGTTTTCATATTATCCTTATTGGTGGGTGTAATTTTTTGTTAACTTTAATAATAATGCCATTGGATAACTCGAGTTTAATGCTGAAAATTTAGGGACCATGATCCATGGAGTTATCAATAAAGTCTATATAGAAAAATTCAAACATCCATAATTATAAACGATATTTTTTTTTATAAAATATCCACATGTATATATCATCGTGGAAGATAATGCTTTTGACCCTTAAGATCAAATTCAAATTACATATACATGGCATTATGAAAGATGATGTAAAGTAGTGCACCCTCTGTCCCCCCAAAAAAAAAATGAGAAACATGCCACTTAAATTTTCTAAAGTTTGACCAAGTTTTTAAGGATTATGAGAAACGTGCAATTATGACCAAGTTTATCAATGTTTCAACTATATACATTGATGGTAGAAAAGATTAATCCTAGAAATAAAAATGTATCTTTAATTCTTACAAGAAACTAAAATATTGTTTCATCAAATTAGTACACTATAATCACCATTTAAATAAGAGTCATTGTATCTAACCAAATGTTTGTGGTAAATGTAAATGGGAGATATACGGAGGTGCTATGTAAAGAAAAAAACAATGAATATGTGGATAAAGTTACCAATTATTTTAGAAGATTAGTGAAGAGAGAATATAATAAATGTAAGTAAGTTTTATTATAAGTTAGTATCTCATAAAATTCTAACCCGTGCGTGAGCACGGGTTGGTGAACTAGTACCTAACATAATTTGAACCGGTGAATTTGATTAGAGATATGGACTATGAAACCTACCAGTTGTTGCAGCGCAACCAGGTCTGTTTGTTTAGCTGGCCCAGCCCGCGAGCCGGTGATTAAACTGGTATGGGCCAGGCCCCTTCCGTTTTTCCGGGTTTGGGCCTACGCGGTGGGTGGGTGGGTCACCGTGAAATGTCCGCTGCGCTATGGTTTCGCGCCTCCCCTTCCGGCACCGGCGCCTCTTCCTGGCTCTCTCCGCCCTCTCCTCCCTCTCCTCCCCACATCAGCGCCTCGACCCATCGCCGTCCCTTCCAGGCTCCACCTCCTCCGCCTCCCACTCCTGTCCCCCTATGCCCCACTTCTGCTCTCCTACACGCGCGCGAAGGAGACGGGCGGCGGCGGCGCGCCCGGCCGCGTACTTGGTAAGCGCTGGGTCTGATTTGTAGGATCCGCGTGATGAGGCTCCGCTTGATTTTCCGCTCGGGTTGGCTCAGGAGCGGGAACGGGAGTTCTGTGCATCCGGCAAGGTCAGTTGTGCTGATAATAGTGTCCTGCATTTCGGCTTGTCTTGGCACAAGCGATTTGTGTATTTAGTAGTCTTCTTATTGGTTGGATGACAGTAAAGTGCCACTCCTTGAGTGTAGTACACTGCTATTTGTCCCACTCCTTGTGCTGATAATCTCCATGACTGTGTTTTGTCCTATTTTCTTTGTACGTTGTTATTGTGGCTTTTAGGTAATAATGTATACTTACTGATATGGCTAGATTTGTGGATAGATTACGGAGTAGTTCAGGCAGAGATAGACTGGACTCACCCTCTCAAGGGGCTCTTAGTTTTTATGTTTATTTCTGCTTATTGAACCAAATGAATCTTACAAAATTGATTATCAAATTGCAATAGGTGATGCAATATGTGTTTACTGTTTTTTAGAAACATGGTAGGGGGAAAAAAATACAACATAATGATTACCTGGCCACAGATGATACAGGCAGTTCTAGTTAGTTAGTGGAGACCCCCACTGCAGAACAATTGAACTGAAGCCACAGAAATTCTGGTGTGATCTTTTCAGACAACCAGTTCACATTAAGGTGGCGATGTATTCATAAAACTCTAAACTCTATGCGTAGAAGCTCGATCACTTGACGGTTTCAATTCTAACGTGCCAATTGTCAGAACACAACTGATATTGCTATGGCAACAGTACAACAAATCCGTTCTTTTCAGAAAGCAAATAAGGGAAAATTCACCAAATATCAGAATCACAACTGGCAACAGTACAATAAATGGCAACAGTTCAATAAATACCTTATTTTCTGAAAGCAACATGAGAAAAATTCAAGAAATTCCATGCTAGTGATGAAGGCGGTAAGTGCTAATGAATCAAACGGCCATAAAGGCAAATACATGCTTTTTTTTCCTTCTTAAACTGCGGTTAATGTGCAAGGACACAAGCTTTATTATGACAGCAGTAGCTGCTAGGGTAAAAGTGGCACAACCTGGAAGAGGGGGAAAAAAGAGTGAGGTACATCTAAAGCAATTTTTAAAGCATACCTTATCAAAGTATAGAGGACGTTGCTTGTATTATTACCTTAAGTTTGTCTTGGATAGGCCTTCTTAATTTTGTGCAACCGTGCAGCCACTTCCTGCATGCTGATGCGCTCATTTGGGGATGCCTTAGTGCAGAGAAGCCCAATGTTCAGAATAGAAAGTAAAGACTCTAAGCTTTTCTCCTTCATGGCAAATGAAGCTTCTTGAGATAAATCTTGTTGCTCTTCTAGTAGCTGAGGATGAATAATCTGTGGTATCATGTCAGGAAAGTTCATCTCAACAAATTTTGTAATGTTTATTCCACCATTGAACATATCGTCAGTTGGCCTCCTCTGCAAAAATATTTCAAATAGAACAATCCCAAAGCTGTAAACATCTGCTGCAGTAGACAGTGCTCCACCCGCAGCACACTCTGCAGATTGCACAAAAGAAGTGCTTACTCCAAAGGTAAACATACGTGAAACAATTACGCAGTATGAAAAGGACATGTATTACCTGGAGCAATATATCCTATTGTCCCCATAATACTGGCTGAAGTCGATACCGAGTGAGTGGATGATGATGATACTGAGTCAAATTTGAACCTTGCAATACCAAAGTCTCCAACATGTGCTGTCATATTGTCATCCAAAAGGATGTTGCTAGGCTTTAGATCACAATGGATGATAGTTCCTTGGTTGCCATGGTGGAGGTACTCTAATGCATCTGCAACATCAACTGCAATACTTAACCTTTGAGCAATTGTGATGTGGACTTGAGTTGAAGTGTTCCCATCACTTCTGGTTGAGTACAGTAGCTCATGCAGGTCACCTCCTGCCATGAACTCATAGACTAAGGCTCTGAAATCATTTCCACTTGAATCAATACTGGAGCATGCAGTGACTATAGGAACTAGATTTCTATGCCGCACGTTTTGTAGAGCGTTGCATTCTGCAATGAAGCTCTTTAGTGCTCCCCTTGTCTCTAGACGAAAAACTTTGATTGCAACCAAGGTTCTACCTTGGAAGAGTTCGCCTTTATACATGGAAGAATATCCTCCTTTGCCAATCAAATTGGATGATGAAAACCCTCTTGTTGCTTGGGCGAGATCATGGTAAGAAACTTGGGGAAACTTGCTATCGAATGACGGCAAAGATAACATATTTCTCTTTTGTTTTCCTCTCCAGATCACCATTACAGTTATGACTATAACAAGTGCCAAAATGCTAGATAAAGGGATCAACACTTTTTGTACAATGGAATGCCTCTGCTTCCTTGAATTTGCAGGCATGGCATGGCATGGGAGTAGGTGTAGCTCCAATGGCCCACCACAAAGCTCTGGATTTCCATCAATCCTCACAGCTGTCACGTTACTGAATATCCCTTTCAGTGGGACCTCACCACTGATGTTGTTGAATGACAAATCTAGTTGTTCAAGGTATCGGAGGTTGCTCAGAGACATTGGTATTGACCCTGTCAAATCATTGTGAGATAAGGGGATTCCAACACGCGATACTTTCAGATGGTTGCAAATGGCAAACATCGCAAGAAACGTATCTTCTCCCTGGAACACGAAGGAGGAAAAGTAGAAGGGCAAAACAACCTCAAAACCTATATAACCCAATTCTACAAAGAACTCTTTGGCCCCTCGGAGGATAATGCTTTCTTCTTTGATGAGTCTAGAACTGATGATATTCCTCAAGTTAGCCATCTAGAAAATGAACTTCTCACGGCACCGTTTACTGAAAACGAGGTTCGAGAAGCTATCTTTGACATGGAACACAATAAGGCACCTGGCCCGGATGGTTTCCCGTGCTGAGTTTTATCAGCACTTCTGGGATGTCATTAAAGGGGACATAATGCAAATGTTTCATGAGTTGCACACTGGTAACCTCCCGGTGTTCAGTTTGAATTTCGGAGTAATCACCCTATTACCTAAGACCCAAGATGCGAACAAAATTCAACAATACAGGCCCATCTGCTTACTAAATGTGAGCTTCAAAATTTTCACAAAGGTTGCGACCATACGTATAAACTCGGTTGCAGAACATTTGATCAGTCCTACACAAACAGCGTTTTTGAGAGGACGTAACATCCTGGAAGGAGTTGTTATCCTCCATGAAACGGTTCATGAAATGCATCGCAAAAACCAGAGCGGAGTTATTTTTAAGATAGATTTTGAAAAGGCGTATGACAAAGTATTCTGGGACTTCCTAAAGCAAACGCTTAGGATGAAGGGCTTCTCACCAAAGTGGATCGGGTGGATACAGTCTTTCATATCAGGCGGGAGTGTAGCGATTAACATAAATGATGAAGTCGGACCTTATTTCCAGACCAAAAAAGGACTGCGACAAGGAGACCCATTGTCACCCATTCTTTTTAATTTAGTCGCTGACATGCTCGCACTATTTATAAAAAGAGCAAAAGCTGAGAATCAGCTAAGTGGGGTTGTGCCGCACCTAGTCGAGGGCGGCCTTTCAATCCTACAATATGCGGATGACACGATCCTCTTTTTGGAACACAACCTGGAGCATGCTCATAATATGAAGCTAATTCTATGTGCGTTTGAGCAGCTATCAGGACTCAAAATTAATTTCCATAAAAGTGAGATCTTCTCGCTTTTGGAGAGGCAAAGGATTTCGAGAATCAGATGCAGGAGCCGTTTGGTCAGGACACCGGTAAATTCCCAATCCGATACTTAGGTATTCCGATACATTATCGGAGACCGTCAAACTCAGATTGGTTGAAGATACTAGAACGGGTTTGAAAAATGCCTCGATGGTTGGAAAGGTAAAAACCTCTCCACCGGGGCGTTTAACTCTGATCAACTCCGTTCTCGGCAGACTTACCATTGTACATGATGTCCTTCTTTGAGATTCCAAAAGGTATTCGAAAAAAAGTTGGATTATTTTCGATCACGCTTCTTCCGGCGTAGTGACGAACAAAAAAGGAAATACCGTCTAGCAAAATGGGATATCCCTGCCAACCCAAAGAACAAGGGGGGTTTAGGGATACAAAATCTAGAACTCAAAAATATCGCCTTGCTCAAGTAAATGGTTGTATCGCCCTCGACAACAACAGCACGGAATATGGCAAATGATCCTACGCAACAAGTATCTAGGGACTAAACCACTAGTGCAAGTCCATTGGAAAAGCGGTGATTCTCATTTTTTTGGGCAAGTCCGATGAAAGTTAAAAGAGATTTCCTCAAATTCGAACGTTCGTCATAAATAATGGGTCACAAATAAGATTTTGGGAAGACACGTGGCTAGGCAATAGGCCCCTACGACAACAATACCCGCAACTATATAACATCGCTAGGAAAAAACAGGATACGGTGGCCGAGGTGCTTGCTTCACCAATGCCCAATCTATCCTGGCGTAGAGATTTGATTGGCAATAAATTAGCAATGTCGAATAATCTGGTCAGTCGCCTTGCACAAATCAATCTTAGGGATGAGAATGATGAGTTCAAGTGGGACCTTGACCACAAAGGTGTCTTCTCGGTTAAATCACACTATCACGGGCTGATTAACCAAAACATACCTAATGTCAACAAGAGGTTATGGAAATTAAAAATACCCCTCAAAATTAAAATTTTCCTTTGGTATCTTAGGAGAGGCGTTGTCCTCACTAAAGATAATCTAGCTAAACGAAACTGGCAAGGATCTCTAAAGTGTTGTTTTTACGTCAGAAAACGAGTCGATACAACATCCGTTCCTTTGATTGTCGTTTTACAAGGATGGTATGGGCCACGGTCCACGCGGCTTGGGGTCTAAGGAAGCCAACTAGTATTAATAACCTTTTTGGGGATGGCTGAACGGAATACCAAAAAGATTTTAAATCACTTGTTCTTGTTGGCGCGGCCTTGTGTTGGTCCATCTGGCTCTGCAGAAATGCAGTGGTTTTTGAAAACAAACATTCTTCTTTTTTGCAGGTGCTCTACTCGACACGCACTGGCTCCGCACATGGGCTATCCTGCAACGGCCTTCTTCCCGGAGGTGCTTGTAGCGGCCTCTCGGTTCTTGGAGCGGGTGGCCAAGGACTTTTTTTCCTGTGTGCATGGGTGGCGGTCTAGTCCTAGGATTGACAGTCATTAGTGTGCGTGGTTATATAAAACTATCAAAGGCTGTGTGCCCAAGGGCAGAGGCCGGGAATATTTCAAGACATTGTATCACCTTGATGTAATTTCTTGAAATTAATAAAAATTCCCATTTCCAAAAAAAAAAAAAAGTCCAGAACTTGTAGGCTACTTATGTTGCCTATTGTATTGGGGATTCTTCCTCCAAAAAGATTCTGTCCCAGCCCAATGTATACCATGTTTTCACATTTGCCTATAGTGGTCGGAATGTCACCAAACAACATATTTGATGAAATATTCAAATATCCGAGCACCTTGGCATTGCCTATTTCATTAGGAAGTTGCCCGTGCAGGTGGTTTGAAGATAAATCAATACGAAGGATTGCTGGAATTCCAAACATCTCTTTGGGGATATCGCCATGAAGAAGGTTATTTGAGAAGTTACATACTTGAAGATTTTGAAGATTTCCTATGCTTGCTGGCAATTGCCCTTCGAGTTTGTTGGATTGAAGTCTAAGATTTGACAACTGGGTCAAGTTGGAAAGGGACGATGGGATCAACCCTGTAAAACTGTTGTTATCTAATCCCATCAGTTGTAAACTGTTTAGAGTTCCAAGCCATTCTGGAACCTGGCCTGTAAGTTGATTCCCATCTAGTCCTAGCGCTATCAGGTTGTGAAGGTTCGCGATACCAGAAGGAAAACCACCTGATAATTGATTATACCCCAATAGTAATATCTGCAGTTTAACTGAAAGGTTACCTATTGAAGTTGGTACGTGGCCTTCTAGCTGATTGGAATCTAATGACAATGTTTGTAGATTAGTACAGTTGCCTAAGGTGTAAAGAAACTCCCAGTCTTGACTTTTATATGCTTTAAGTTTATTGGACTCAAGATTCAGCCAGTAGAGTTTGCGAAGTCTGCCAATTGAACTAGGCACCACCCCATTGAAATTGTTGATTGACATCTCAATTACTGCCAGATCTGATGCATTGGCCAACGAGGGAGGGATGTGGCCACGAAAAAAGTTGCCACCTATTATAAGCCATTGGAGGTTGGGAAGAGAGGTACCGAGGCCAGGTGGCACCTCGCCAGTTAAATGATTTAGTGCAATACCAAAGTCAACGAGTGTTGAAAGGTTCAGGATGGCTTGTGGAAAACTACCTGCCAAATGGTTGGCATCAGCGACAAGATACTGCAGTTCGGGAAACTTGGCAAACTCATCTGGGATGTTTCCAGCAATGTTATTGAAAGTCAAGTCAAGCTTTTCCAGCGTTGTGATATTGGCAAGAGAAGGAGGGATTGTTCCAGAAAGATTGTTAGATCGTAGCTCCAGTTGTTTAAGTCCAAGTGGCAGGTCGGGAAATCCTCCAATGAGATTGTTCCCGTTGAGCCATAGTTTCTGCAGACGAGAGCAGTTTTGGAATGTTGGTATGGATCCATGTAACGTGTTGTTACTCAAGTAGAGGGTTTGGAGGTGATGCAACTGGCCAAGGGATGCAGGGATTTGTCCACTGAATCTGTTTTCCAGTAGGGACAGGTGTTTCAGGAATGTCAGGCTTCCGAGGGAAGGAGATATTTGGCCGACTAGACCTCTGTTTCCAAGATCAAGATTAGTGACACGACCGCTCCTCGTCCTGCACATGACACCTTCCCAACTGCAGAAATGAGTGCTGTCATTCCAAGAAGCCAATGTTTGCTGTGGATCCAAACTAATGCCCTTCTTGAATTCAAGCAGAGACAGCCGATCTGTTTGGATCTCATGGCCAGGAGTGGCGGTGCAGGTGACAGCATGCACAGCGCTAAAGGCTATGAGAACGAGCAGAAGCCGTCCAGTTGCAGCAGCCTTCATGGTAATATATATATACAAGGGAATGGATTTAAAGATATTCAGAAGAAGTGACGAACTCCTGCGTCTTCAGCTTTCTGTTCTGTTTCAATGTGCAGAAATGGTAAATATTAACCGAGAAAAATCATTAAACCTTACTGCTAAGCAACGTACTCTCTCCGTCCCCAAAATAAACGTAGTTCTTGCTTCCCAAGAAATATCTGCCGGCAATTATATATTAAAATATATAAATATTTATGGTAAGTAATTAGTATCATCGAAAAAAATCTTGAAGTCTAGTTTTTAACAAATTTATTTAGAAATATAAATATTGCATGTATTTTGTATAAATGAAGTCAAAGTTGTTGCACGAACACCCAAAACTGCGTTTAATTTGGGACGGAGGGAGTAGTTATATAGTCTACCAAGTACATGGAGTACCTGCAATTAATATGATGTCTTTTTCTCTACCCCAGTGTTGTTCTGCTCAGCTGTGATCTAAACGGCAAGTGAAAATCCCAACTGCAAGATAACTACCAAGCATGTACAGAAACCTTGCACGTTTGCTTCAACTTCTTATATACAGTGATACATCAGACGTAAGATAAGCACGTTTGCTTCAACTTCAAAAACCTTGCAGTTCTTCTGTATAAATTTCTTGCATATAAAGGATGGCGGTGGAACTGAAGATATGGTAAATAAGAAATTAAACAAATATTTGAAGAAGTTATATGGTAAATCAGAAAGAAGAGGGAAAAAAAAGGGGGCATCTGGTTACAGAAATCGAGGTGCTTGCCTGATCATCGACGGCCCAGGTGTCGGAGAGATCCCTGGCGATCGAGGAAGCAGCAACCACCACGCGACATACGCACACGGACTGATTGAGCTGACACTGATTTGAGAATGACCCAACCTTCTCGATGTTTGGTTTCTCCAGGAGACCGGGATGCTTGCTTTCTTCTTATACATGATAATATTATATGATGATGGTGGTGTTGGCATGGCACCACGTTAGACCAAACCACTCACGGAGGTAAATAACATGACTTTAAAAGTTTTAATAAAAAAACTAAAGGACTCCTCTACTAGGGAGGCTATGCCATAATGTAACATTATTATCATCAGTGCGCTATTGAATAGCGCGGCGTGTAGAAACTATCTCCTACTTATTAATATAAAGATGCGCAAAAATTTTGTGTGTATTCGATAAAAAGGTCTAAAAATCTAGTCTACAAATTAAGACGCATGCGGACTGATTGAGCTAACATTAACAGGGTCAGCAGCCTGAGGCATCTGAATATATGATGGTGGTAATGGTTATAGGCCGAAAAAAGGGTGAATGGACCAACCTTCTCGGTGCTCGCTTTCTCCAGGTGACTCGGACGCTTGCTTAATTTCTTCTTATATATAATATGATAATAATTATATATATGATGGTGGTGTTGGCATGGCACCACGTTAGACCAAACCACTTAGAGAGAGGTAACACTACCGGATCCAGGAGAAGGGCCGATATATGCAGCTGCCCCTGTCAGTGTCAGCTACGGCAAAGACACCATTGCCGAAGTACCTGACGGAAAGGCACTCGCCATGCCCGCTGGCCTTGCACTCAACAAAGACTTCGGCTTTGCCGAGTGCCCCAGGCATGGCACTCAGAAAAGGACCCTTGCCGGGCATGCTTCGATGGGCCCCACATGGCCCCTTTGCCAAGTGCTAGGGCCACGCAATCGGCAAAGCCGGGTTCTTTGCCGAGCCCTTGAGCATAGCACTTGCCATAGGTCCTAACCTTTGCCGAGTGCAATGGTCGTGACACTTTCGGCAAATAATTCAGCTTTGCTGAGTACCATGACCATTGCACTCGGCATTGCTTGGAAAATTAATATGATGGTGGTATTGGCATGGCACCAAGTTAGACCAAATCACTCACGGAGGTAAATCAGATGACTTTAAAAATCTTTTTAACAAAAAAAAGCTAAAGAACCCTTTACTATAATGTAAACATTATTGTCCTTAGTGCGCTATTGAATAGTGCGTAGTGTAAAAGTTATCTCCTACTTATTTAATACAAAGATGTGTAAACATTTTGTGTATTTTATCGAAAAGGTCTAAAAGTCTAGGTTTTTAAGTAAAGAGAACAAATCAAAATCACATAATAGTTTTTCTAAAACAAATACACACATACAGTCACCCTATAAACACACTATGCAAACTATACCTCTATAAGCACCACCGAAAGATACATAAATCTTATGCTAGCACTCATGCCAAGTTGACGACTTAGAACCTGAATGGGCAAGTTGACAACTTAGAACCTGAATGGGCAGGATCCACCGTGAGAAACCGAACTGACCAATCGATGACCAATCCACATATCATATAATAGTTTTTTAGGGGAATAGAAATTATTGACCTTCATAGGAAGTACAAACGCATTAGGCGGATAATAACCAAACACGTCTTAGGAAGCAAAAACACCATCAGGCGGAGATAATAACCAAACATGCCTCCCTAAATCAGCATAGATACATCTCCTAGTAGCTAGATTATGAGCATACACATTTGATTGTCCGCCTTCATGGACAAACTCGACAAATCTAAACTCACTTGATCTAGCTCTAATTAATTTCCTAGGCAATATACCGATAAGAGCCCATACTTCCTTCAATGCTTGTGACGACTCCCACGTTGTCACATGCCAATTTGAGGTCCTACAGGAGCAAACCGATAGCAAGAGCCAGGACCTCCCTGTGCATGCTATCGCATCTACTATTTCTGGCTCCAAATTGCCTTCCATCGTCACTACTGAGGGCCCGAAGCGCGCCCTAGGGAGAGCGTGAAGGCCTCGATCAGCCCGTTATCTCTGTTAGGGCATACGACCCTGTTGAAGATACTCTAAGATTGGGATTCAGGAACTTTAATTTCCATGGGGACGAACTTTTATCACACACAAAGGTTCCAATTCTAACGTGCCAAATGTTGAAACCACAATTGGTATTGTTGCTATGGCAACAGTACAACAAAATCCCTTCTTTTCAGAAAGCAAACATGAGAAAATTCAAGAACGTGCATGCTAAAGTGGTGGGCAGTGAAGAAATGGAGTGCTAATCAACAAACGGAACATCAAGGAAAATAAACCTTTTTTTCCTTCTTAAACTGCTGTTATGGTACAAGGAGATAAGCTTTATTATGTCAGCATACAGTAGCAACTAGGGCAAAGGTGACGCAACCTGAAAGATGAAAAAAAAGAGTGAGATACACTACAAAAAAAAAAAAAAAAAAAGTGTGACAGTTTTTTTTTTTTTCGTGGCAGTTTTGTGACCGCCACTAATGGATGGCCAAAGTTGAGCAACTATAACAGCTTTGCATTTATGTTTGGTATTTTTGTTTTTTTGCTAAAAAGCTCAAAATTGAGGCTCCAACGGTTTGACATATGAGCTTGGCATTTTCGGGGAGGTCAAATTGAGCCATCAGGCGCGCCAGGGCCGGCCCTGGACGTGGGCAAGCGGGGCGACCGCCCTGGGCCCCCAATCGGGAAGGGCCCCTCCCAAACATGTAAACACTAGTGATGAACGTTGCCGTGCGATTCCCCTTCCATGAGAAGGATCGAGTCTGTAGATACATTAAAATAATAAAGAAAATACTAGCTTCCGCGAGAAGCCACACGCACACGCACGTTTGAAGTACTTGGCAGCTTTGAATTATATTCGACATTTTTTTTTTTTTGCGACATAAATTATATTTGGCATGGTTATCTCTCAATAAATAAGCAAGAAGTTGCGGTTGTATTTAGTCTACCAGATACAAGGCATAATGGATTATTTTTGAAACCTATATAAATGATGCAAAGGAAATCGCATCTGAAATGGGAGTCATTGGTCCAAGTAAAATGTCGTTCTCTTAGAAAGAAGCATTTTGTTGAAATAACAATGACCAAGTAATCTTGGAAGGTGAGAAGAAATTTAAAATTAGTTAAATTGTGGTTATAAATGAAATGGAAATCTGTTCAATACTAAAAAGTTTGGCATGGACCCTAAAGACTCATCTCAATCTAATGGATCCCCACTTACTCCGACATCTAGATGGATGCCAGGGGGGAAGGAAGGGAGACCAACGGTTGTGGCGGTGGGAGTGGTGGCGACACGGGCGAGTCTAAACAAAGGGAGATAGTTGAGGCCTTTAATGAAATGTTACATATGAATATTGCTTTGGCATACGCAGTTAACTGTATATATACATATACAATATACAAAGGGACCATGTTTTACTACTATCGATCACTTCGACATGTATGTACAAAGGGCCCCGGATTTTAGTCCGGCCCCGGGCCTCCAAATACTCGGGGCCGACGCTAGGCGCCGCGCATAATTGCGCGGCCTCTGGTTTGGCATTCGCGGTTTTCAGTCAACCCTCCGCCATCGTTGCTCCGCCAACCTGTTGTTCTCGTCTTCGTATTGGCTTGTTCCCGCTGTTGGTGGCCGACCTCGTACTTGAGGAACGAGGTCGGGGAGTCGCGGTGGGAGGAACGAGGCCAGTAGTCGCCGTGGGCTGGGATCTCGCTTGAGGGAGTAGGAGTCGCCGTAGAGGCGGATGTGCTTGAGGAAATAGAGGTACGCGCGCGGTGCAGTGGAACACGGATCCCTCGTCGCCGTTGGGCAGCCACGCAGCCTCCAATCGCTGTTGGGTCCAGATGTAAAAGTGCAAGACACAATATTTTTCCGATATGGGTCTGATTAATTTGTAAAAAAGTTTTGTGTTCACTTTGCAAAAATGTTTTTCTTTATCTTTTTCCGTTCTTGCATTTAAATAGCTGAAACTTTTGATTTTGAGTAGTAAATTATGCCAAACTGTTAGAGATGACCTCTTTTTAGATTGGCAAATCTTTTGCCGCTTGGCAAAATCTAGTGAATTCCCAAGTTAAAAATAGCAAACTGGAAAATAGAGTTGGCATTCTTGATTTTTGACAAAAACGCTCAAAACATCTCTCCAAAAGGTTGACAAATGACTCGGCAAAATATGGCAACTTGGCGAAAACCATCCTCAACTTGGCAAATATCGCGGCTGGGAGGGACTTGGTCACTTGGCAAACCCTCTCCTTGCTTGCATGTTGCGTATTGACTCACTGCGAAAATAAAATCATCTCTCTACTTGCCTGTTGCAAAGCTAAATTTGTAAAACTATTGGAGAACCACTGTTTTCTCACTTGGCATATATTTTTATGACTTGAAAAATCACAAGGTTTGCCAAGTATATTTTGCAAAATTATTGAAGATATTAATTAATTAGTCAATTGACCAGGGTGGTTTTCCAACCAACAAAAACCACCACCGTTAATATTAACCGGTGGGGAATAATCTCTGGGCACCAAACAAACTAAGATGCCCAGCCCGCGAGCCGAGCCACCACGGTGATTAACCAAGTCTGTGCCAGGCCCCCTTTCGTTTCTCCAGCTTTCGGCCTATGGTTTCGTCTCCCCTTCCGTCGCCAGCGCCGGCGCCGGCGCCGCGCCTCTTCCTCGCTCTCTCTGCCCGCTCCTCTCCACACCAGCTAGCGCGCCTCGACCTGTCGCCGTCCCTTCCAGTTCGACCTCCTCCGCCTCCCACTCCTATCCCCTGCCCCCCTCTACTCTCTCACACGCGCGGCCAAGGAAACGGGGCGGCGGCGCCAGCGCGTACTGGTAAACGCGGGGGTCTGATTCGCAGGATCCGCGCGATGAGGCTCCCGCTTGATTTTCCGCTCAGGTTGGCTCAGGAGCGGGAGCGGGAGTTCTGTGCATCCGGCAAGGTCAGTTGTGCATTTCGGCTTGATAATAGTGCCCTGCATTTCGGCTTGTCTTGGCACAAGCGATTTGTATATTTACTAGTCTTCTTATTGGTTGGATGACAGTAAAGTGCCACTCCTTGAGTGTCGTACACTGCTATTTGTCCCACTCCTTGTGCTGATAATCTCCATAACTACGATTTGTGTTTTCTTCTTTGTACATTGTTATTGTGGCTTTTCGGTAGTAATGTATACTTAGTTACTTACTGATATGGCTAGACTTGTCGATAGATTACAGAGTAGTTCAGGCAGAGAACTGGACTCACTCTCTGAAGGGGCTCTTAGTTTTTATGTTTATTTCTGCTTATTAAACCAAATGAATCTGCCATACTCTGTTATAAACAGTCAGATGTTGCAAAATTGATTAATAAATTGCAATAGGCGATGCAATGAACTTATTTTTCTTAATATCCTTGCATTTTTGTATCCTTTTATTAATCTGTTTACTGATTTCTTAGTCACGTGGTAGGGGAAACATACAAAGTAATGGTTACCTGGCCACAAATGATACAAGCAGTTACAGTATTCAATGAACAATTGAACCGAAGCCACAGAAATTCTGGTATAATCTTTTTAGACAGCCAGTTCACATTAAGGTGGTGATGTATACATGAAACTCCATGCGTAGAAGCTTTGTCACATGACGGTTTCAATTCTAATGTGCCAAATACCAGAACACAACTGATATTGCTATGGCAACAGTACAACAAATCCTTTCTTTTTTAGAAAGCAAACAAGAAAAAATTCACCAAATGTCGGAATCACAACGGGCAACAGTACAATAAATACCTTATTTTCTGAAAGCAAACATGAGAGAAATTCAAGAACTTGCATGCTAGTGATGAAGGCGGTAAGTGCTAATGAATCGAACAGCCATAAAGGCAAATACACACTTTTTTTTCTTCTTAAACTGCGGTTATTGTGCAAGGAGACAAGCTTTATTATGACAGCAGTAGCCGCTAGGGTAAAAGTGACACAACCTGGAAGAGGGGGAAAAGAGTGAGGTACATCTAAAGCAATTTTTAAAGTATACCTTATCAAAGTATAGAGGACGTTGTTTGTATTATTACCTTAGTTTTGTCTTGGATAGGCCTTCTTAATTTTGTGTAACCGTGCAGCCACTTCCTGCATGTTGATGCGCTCATTCGGGGATGCCTTAGTGCAGAGAAGCCCAATGTTCAGAATAGAAAGCAAACACTCCAAGATTTTCTCCTTCATGGCAAGTGAACCTTCTTGAGATAAATCTTGTTGCCCTTCTAGTAGCTGAGGATCAATAATCTGTGGTATCATTCCAGGAAAGTTCATCTCAACAAATTTTGCAATGTTTATCCCACCATTGAACATATCGTCAGTTGGCTTCCTCTGCAAAAATATTTCAAATAGAACAATCCCAAAGCTGTAGACATCTGCTGCACTAGACACTGCTCCACCCGCAGCACACTCTGCAGATTGCACAAAAGAACTGCTTACTCCAAAGGTAAACATACATGAAACAATTACGCAGTATGAAAAGAACATGTATTACCTGGAGCAATATACCCTATTGTTCCCATAATAGTGGTTGAAGTCGATACCGATTGAGTGGATGATGATAATGCTGAGTCAAATTTGAACCTTGCAAGACCAAAGTCTCCAACATGTGCTGTCAAATTGTCATCCAAAAGGATGTTGCTAGGCTTTAGATCACAATGGACGATTGTTCCTTGGTTGCCATGGTGGAGGTACTCCAATGCATCTGCGACATCCACTGTAATACTTAACCTTTGAGCCATTGTGACGTGGATTTGAGTTGAGGTGTTCCCATCACATCTAGTTGAGTACAGTAGCCCATGCAAGTCACCTTGTGTCATGAACTCGTAGACTAAGGCTTTGAAATCATTTCCACTTGAATCAATACTAGAGCATGCAGTGACTATAGGAACAAGATTTCTATGCCGCATGTTTTGTAGAGCGTTGCATTCTGCAATGAAGCTCTTTTGTGCTCCCCTTGTCTCTATACGAAAAACTTTGATAGCAACCAAGGTTCTACCTTGGAAGAGTTCACCTTTATACACGGAAGAATATGCTCCTTTGCCAATCAAATTGGATACTGAGAACCCACATGTTGCTCTAGCGAGATCATTGTAAGAAACCTTGGGAAATTTGCTACCGAGTGAGGGCAAAGATAACATGTTTCTCTTTTGTTTTCCTTTCCAAACAAGCATTACAGTTATGACTATAGCAAGTGACAAAATGCTGGATAAGGGGATCACCACTTTTAGTACAATGGAATGTCGCCTCCGCTTACTTGAATCAACAGGCATGACATGGCATGCAGGTAGGTGTAACTCAAATGGCCCACCACAAAGCCCTGGATTTCCATCAATCTGCACAGCAGTATTGTTACTGAATATCCCTTTCATTGGGACCTCACCACTGATGTTGTTGAATGACAGATCGATTTTCTCGAGGTATCGGAGGTTGCCAAGGGACATTGGTATTTGACCAGTCAAATTATTGTGAGATAAGTCGAGAACTTGTAGGTTACTTATGTTGCCTAGTGTAATGGGGATTGTTCCTCTCAAACTATTATGTTGCAGCTCAATGTATACCAAGTTTTCACAATTACCTATAGTGGTCGGAATGTCTCCAGACAGCATATTTGACGAAAGATTCAAATATATGAGCGCCTTGGCACTGCCTACTTCATAAAGGAAGCTTTCCATGCAGGTGGTTTGCAGATAAATCAATGTAAATAATTGTTGGAATTCCAAACATCTCCTTGGGAACGCCACCATGAAGAAGATTGTTTGAGAAGTTACACCCTAGAAGATTCCGAAGATCACCTATGCTTGCTGGTAAATGCCCTTCGAATTTGTTGAATTGAAGATCGAGATATGACAACTGAGACAAGTTCGAAAGGGATGGCGGAATAAATCCTGTGAATTTGTTTTTGTCTAAACGCAGCAGCTGTAAACTCTTTAGGGTTCCAAGCCATTCTGGAACCTCACCTGTAAATTGGTTCCAATGTAGTGATAGCCTCGTCAGTCTGTGAAGGTTTGTGATGCCTGAAGGAAAACCACCTGATAATTTATTATACCCCAGATATAGTTCTTGCAGTTCCATCGAAAGGTTACCTAATGAAGTCGGTACGTGGCCTTCTAGCTGATTGTCATGTAAGAACAAACTTTGTAGCTTAGTACAGTTGCCTAAGCTGTAAAGAAATTTCCAGTCTTCACTGCTACGTGCTTTAAGTTTATTTGATTGAAGATTCAGCCTGTTGAGGTTGAGAAGTTTGCCAATGGAACTAGGGATCACTCTGGTGAAATTGTTGTTTGGCATATCAATTGTGACCAAATCCGATGCATTGGCCAATGAGGAAGGGATCTGGCCATGGAAAAAGTTGGCGCCTATTGCAAGGAATTGGAGGTTGGGAAGAGAGGTACCGAGGCCTTGTGGCACCTCGCCGTTAAACTGATTCTCTGGAATAGAAAAGGTAAAGAGGGTTGAAAGGTTCAGGATGGCTTGTGGAAAACTACCTGCCAAAAGGTTGACATTAGCGTCAAGAATCTGCAGCTCTTGAAACTTCGCAAACTCATGTGGGATGTTTCCGGCAATATTATTGAAACTCAAGTCAAGAATTTCTAGTGTTGTGATATTGGCAAGAGAAGAAGGAATGGTTCCAGAAAGATTGTTATATCGAAGCTCTAGCTGTTTAAGTCCAAGTGGAAGACCCGGAAACCCTCCAACGAGATTATTCCCATTGAGCCATAATTTCTCCAGGTTGGAGCAGTTTCCAAAAGCTGGTATAACTCCTAGTATCGTGTTGTTACTCAAGAATAAGGTTTGGAGGTGATGCAAGTGGCCAAGGGATACTGGGATTTGTCCACTGAATCTGTTTGTTGCGAGGGACAGGTGTTTCAGGAATGTCAGGTTTCCGAGCGAAGGAGATATTTGGCCGACTAGACCTCTGTTTCCAAGATCAAGATTAGTGACACGACCGCTCCTCGTCCTGCATATGACACCTTCCCAACTGCAGAAATGAGTGCTGTCATTCCAAGAAGCCAATGCTTGCTGTGGATCCAAACTAATGCCCTTCTTGAATTCAAGCAGAGACAGCCGATCTGTTTGGATCTCATGGCCAGGAGTGGCGGTGCAGGTGACAGCATGCACAGCGCTAAAGGCCATGAGAACGAGCAGAAGCCGTCCAGTTGCAGCACCCTTCATGGTAATATATATATAAGGGAATGGATTTAGAGATATTCAGAAGAAGTGACGAACTCCTGAGTCTTCAGCTTTCTGTTCTGTTTCAATGTGCAGATATGGTAAATATTTTTTTTTCGAAAGATCCGTATATCGGCTTTCATTGATAAGCAGAGAGCAATAATAAGTACAAGGCAGCCAACATGGTGAGAACCACCCCGAAGGTGAAGCCCACTCACGCAACAACAGAGAAACGACAGCCCCAACTAAGAATTAGGACCAGAAAACTCGGCCAAGGCGAATTCCACAGCGGCGCCTTCAAGAAGGTGACGACGCATAAGCGCCCGCCGCCGCCGTCAATAATGGACCGGGTTCTCACCCGTGGAAAGTGCTAGGTATACGACGCCCCACAGGGAAAGCGACGCCCACGCGCCGCCGCCGCTAGGCTTTCGCCCAAGATAAACTCAGCACCGCCCGTCGCCTAAATCAATCCCAGCATGACACAACCGCCATCGCTGCCAGTCGCCTTGCAAGAGCCTTGCCAGAGAGGAGCACCGACGCGCCCGCCACAAATGTCGCCGCAAAGCTGCGTCGGCCACCCCCACCAACCAGGCGACATGCCGAAAACCAGCTTCACTCCGCATCGCTACGAGTCCACCCGCCGCGACGCCGGTCGCTGCCAGCCTTCTTGCCGCCGACCGAGCACCCGCCGATGTCGCTACTCGTCGCCAAAGCCACCACTAGGGCGAGCGCCCCACCAACTTGGGCACAGCCCCGCCCCTGAGAGGCCACTAGATCCGGGCGATGTGCCCCCGAACCCGGCGCCCCCCATCCGACGCCGCCGCCTGTCTTGACCTCGCAGCCACCACCTGGGAAGCTCGTCGCTCGCCGCCGTCGCCGCAGCCGAGACCATGCTGGGGAGGGCAGCAAGAAGAGAAAGCCGCCAACGCCGCCGCGAGCCCAGCCACCACGACCGCCGTCACAATCGCCGGCCTCCTGCGCATCCTGGCCGCGAGGGTATGGATCCGACACCCGGCACCGAACCGGCAGCCCAGTCCGACCGGGCGACCGTCCGCGGCAAAGGCGACCCGTCGGGCCACCGCTGAGCCCGCCGCCGCCGCCCTAGACCGACGTCGCCCGCAACGCCGCTAGCCCGGCTCGCCGCCAGACACGATCCGCCATCCGGCCGCTGGATCCGAACGCCCGCCCACCGAAACGGATGTCCTTCCCGCGGGCGCCAACTTGAAGACTGGAGGAGGGGAGGAACGGAGGAGGGAGGAGCCCGCCGCCATCCCCTTGCGCCCGCACACGGTGTCGCCGCACCGCTGACAGCGACCCGCGGACTCTCCCGCCGAGCTCCACGCAGTCGCCTGGGGGAAGGGGACCGCCCGGCCCCGCTGCTGCACGCGCCACCGAGGGAGGAGAGGCCACGCCGCCGCCCCCGCCGGCCGAGAGGCCATGCCGGGCGCCAGCTCCGGCGGGCGGGCGGCGCGGGGAGAGGGGAGGAGAAGATTTGAGGCTGCGGGCGGCGGCAGGAGGACCGCCCGAAAGTCGCCCCAGCGGGGAGCGACGCTGGGGGTCGAGAGTCGGGTCCCGTCAGATATGGTAAATATTAACCGAGAGAGAATACTAACCGAGAAAAATCATAAAATCTTACTGCTAAGCAACATAATTATATAGTCTGTCAAGTATATGGAGTACCTGAAATTAACATGATGTCCTTTTCTCTATTCCAGTGTTGTTCTTCTCAGCAGTGATCTAAACGGCAAGTGAAAATCCCAACTGCAAGATAACTACCAAGCATGTACTGCCATACAGTGATACATCAGACGTAAGATAAGCACGTTTGCTTCAACTTCAAAAACCTTGCAGTTCTTCTGTATAAATTTCTTGCATATAAAAGGATGGCGATGGAACTGAAGATATGGTAAATAAGAAATTTATCAAATATTTGAAGAAATGATATGGTAAATCAGAAAGAAGACGGAAAAAGGGGGGGCATCTGGTTACAGTAATCGAGGTGCTTGCCTGATCAACGACGGCCCAGGTGTCGGAGAGATCCCTGGCGATCGAGGAAGCAGTCGCCACCACGCGACATACGCACACAGACTGATTGAGCTGCCTGAGGCCGCTGAATATATGAATGGGCCAACCTTCTCGATGCTTGGTTTCTATAGGAGAACCGGACGCTTGCTTTCTTTTTATATATGATACTAATATATGATGGTGGTGTTGGCATGGCACCACATTAGACCAAGCCAAGATGACTTTAAAAGTTTTTTTAAAAAAAAAAAAAAACTAAAGGACCCTTTATTAGGGAGGCTATGCCATATTGTAAACATTATTATCTTCAGTGCGCAATTTTTTTGACCCACTCAGTGCGAATTGAATAGCGCGTCGTGTAAAGATTATCTCCTACTTATTAATACAAAGACACACAAACATTTTGTGTATTTGATACAAAAAAATCGAAAAGAATCTAGTTTTCTAATTAAGGAGAACAAACGAAAATCACATAATTGTTTTTTTTTTTAGAATTACACAACACAATGTAGCCGTTCGCAACACGCACACACACTCACTCCTATAAATATGTGTATGCAGACTCTAACTCTATGAGCACGACCAAAAGATTGAATACGCATATGCAAATCTTATGTGAGCACCCGTGTCAAGTTGACGACTTAGAACACCCGAATAGGCTAGTCCCACTATATGAAATCCCACCGACTAATCTATGATCAATTCACATATATATCATATAATAGTTTTTTTAGGAAAATAGAAACTATTAACCTTCATTCATAGGAAGTACAAACGCCATCATGCGGAGATAATAACAAAACATGTCTCCCTAAATCAGCATAGATACAACTCCTGGTAGTTAGATTATGAGCATCCACATTTGATTGTCTCCCTTCATGGACAAACTGAACAAATCTAAACTCACATGAAGGGACCCGGACACTTGCTTTCTTCTTATATATGATAATATATGTGATGGTGGTGTTGGCATGGCACCACATTAGACCAAGCCACTCACGGAGGTAAATCAAATGACTTTAAAAGTTGTTTTAAAATGCTAAAGGACCCTAATGTAAACATTATTGTCCTCAGTGCGTAATCTAGTTTTCTAATTAGGAGAACATATCAAAATCACATAATATTTTTTTGAATTACACAACACAATGTAGACGTTAAGAACACGCACACACACTCACCCCCTATAAATATGTGTATGCAGACTCTAACTCTATGAGCACGACCAGAAAGATTGAATACGCATATGCAAATCTTATATGAGCACCGTGCCAAGTTGACGACTTAGAACACCCGAATAGGCTAGTCCCACCATATGAAATCCCACCGACTAATCTATGATCAATTCACATATATATCATATAATAGTTTTTTTAGGAAAATAGAAACTATTGACCTTCATAGGAAGTACAAACGCCATCATGCGGAGATAATAACAAAACATGCCTCCCTAAATCAGCATAGATACAACTCCTGGTAGTTAGATTATGAGCATCCACATTTGATTGTCTCCCTTCATGGACAAACTGAACAAATCTAAACTCACTTGAAGGGACCCGACGCTTGCTTTCTTCTTATATATGATAATATATGTGATGGTGGTGGTGTTGGCACCACATTAGACCAAGCCACTCAGGGAGGTAAATCAAATGACTTTAAAAGTCTTTTTAAAATGCTAAAGGACCCTAATGTAAACATTATTGTCCTCAGTGCGTAATCTAGTTTTCTAATTAGGAGAACAAATCCAAATCACATAATATTTTTTGAATTACACAACACAATGTAGACTTCACAACACGCATTACATACTCACCTCTATAAATACACGTATGCAAACTCTATCTCTATGAGCACCGCCGAAGATTGGACACACATATGCAAATCTTATACGAGCACCCATGCCAAATTGATGACTTAGGATACCCATATAGGCAGGTTCCACCATGAGAAATCCCACCGACTAATCTATGATGAATTCACATATCATATAATAGTTTATTAGGGCTGTAGAAATTCTACTATTTACCTTCATTTCATAGGAAGTACGTACAAACACCATCATGCGGACATAATAACCAAACATATCTCCCTAAATCAGCATAGATACAACTCCTTGTAGTTAGATTATTGGTGCGCTAGCCGCTAGGAAATGTCTTCCTTTTGCGTTTGTGTTCCATTCCGTTCCGTTGTTGCGCCCTCACGGTCTCACTCACCTCAGTCCATCACACTTGGCAACAAAGCTTTGGGCTAAATTTGAAAGTTTTTTTTTTTTTGAGGGTTGCTAAATTTGAATGAATGGGCCAGGCCTGCCCTGGTACCGCGGGGCCGTCCATCGCCTGTGGGCTGGGGGCCGGAAGGGCACGGCTTTTGCACACCCTCAACTCAAAAAAGGATTGGGTGGGCCGTGGGCCAAGACTGACAGTTCATCCAAACTTTGTTAGCCCATTACATAGCAAGCTGAGTGGGCCGTGGGCCGATTTGATGACTGAAAAACAAATTAAAGAAAACAAAGAGTAGCTGGATCAAGGCGGAATTGACGGTCTGTCACACGATCGAACTGTTTGTTTTGACCTTGCTCAAAAAAAAAAAAAAAAAAAAAAAAAAAACTGTTTGTTTTGACTGGCGAACATGGTGGTGGATGTGCAGGAAGCATACGCGTACGTAGCATCTCCTCCATGTATCGATCCGGCCTACTATTCACCGTGACCTGCTGCTGCTGTACCTGCAAGTGACGCTCGCTCGCTCACCGTCGCCATGATGATCATTGGAGAGTGGTGGTGGTGGCGAACAAGATTGAGAGACACATTTGCCAGCGCATGCATTTTGTACTGTACTACGCGTTAGCTAGGTTCACGGGCGGCGTAAAATTCATCAAGCAGCATTGTACACTGCGGTTACTTTTTCACCCGTTCGCTCCTCTCCAGCCAGCCAGCCCAGGACAACAACGTACGTCCGGCCAGTCACATGAATACTACATGACAAGATGATGAGTAAAAGTGTTGTATCAGATCCGTATGCACGTAGTACAGACGAGGCGATGCGTACGGGTACAACTTTAGCCTTTAGTAGTACTGTGTTGGTACAAAATAAGCTAGCTAGCTAGCCCACACTAGATTCGTGTGCTTTTGTCACGTCGGCATGGGCATCGATTCACATATCCTCCTACTGCATGTCATGCGCTCCAATAAGAGGTTCACGCGAGACCATGGCTTGGATACATTTTATTGGTGGATAAGAAAAAAAAAAAACTCGCTCGGTTCTAAGTTTATAAGTTGTTTTGATTTTTTTTTAAAAAAATACAACTTATAATTTGAAATAGAAAGAGTATATAATACCAGTTAGAGAGTAAAGTTTGTTTTCCAACCTAAAACTCAAAACGTAGTGATTTTTAACCTTCAACTATGCCACCAAGTTACTACGACCTTCTACCTGTGAAAACTGGACAGAGATCTGGTCCTCTATCGGCTTCATAGTACTTTTTCTATTTTTTTTTTTTTACAAAATAATAGAATCCCAGTTCGATCTTTAGAAGTTTATAATTAATTTATTCTAAATCATAAAAAGATAAAACTAGTTCCATTTTTCTTAAAAAATGTCATTTGCCTCTTAATGCTATTTTTATATTTATAGTTATTTAGATAAATAACTAGCGCTGACTATGAACAATGAAGAAATAGGAACATAAATAAACTAAATCCACACACAGAGAGAGAAATCTTAAACAAGCAAAGTGAATATTTTCAAAAATAAATAATTAGTACCATTTTCATATTTTTCCTGGTTGAAAATAAATAGTTTATAATGTTTTAGGAACCAAATCAAGTTTTTATTATTTTTATAGGATAGAAAACCATTATTGAAATCCTATTTTGACAATTTGAGGGTGTTCGTTACCCGCTTTCGTAGGTTAGAGATTAGACTACTATACTTTACCCTTAATTAGATGGACCAAAGTTGGAGTACAATATAATTTCAATTCATCTACACGGATCTCTAAACCTGTGAATGAAAACCCCAAAGACGGTATCCAATGCATGTTCCCCAACTTGATCTATTCAATTTATCAAAAGAAATACTATTATTCCTAGCTAGTCCTAGGTATCCAATGCTGAAGTATTATATACAAATGTAAAAATTAAGCATACTATACCATTGGCTTCAATTATGGATTAATAAAATTGACCGACTACACATTTGGAATTAGGGTATTCATGTTGCTCGAGAGAAGAAAATAGAAGAGTTTTTTTCATTGCTTGCTAAGAGGAGTACGATACAAGCTACTCTACTCTAGCTTGCACATGAAACAATAACAGCGCCGATACCTGCAGTAAGGGACAAGGAACATCGAATAAAGAAACAAAACAGAATGCGTACGTGATGCCGTCACCGCATCTAAAAAAATCGTTGGGAGTTGCCAAATAAAAAAAAAAAAATTATTCAAGAGAAGAAATTATATACCTCAATAATAGTGCTAAATATAGGGAGACTTGTCCCTCCTATATATTGTATACCATCTGGTAGGGAGGACATAGCCTACTGTATAACACTACTCCTAGTGTGTCACATTCGTAGTGCGCTGTTGTAACAATTATTTTTTTTAATCTTAAATTCAAAAGATGCATAAACTTTTTGTATTGAGAAAAAAAAATCAAGTTTTATTATGTATTTAGTGAGATCCATAATTCACAACTCACATTATATGCTTGTTACGTGTTTTCTTACTCCAACTTTTTTTAATAAAATTTGAAATTCATTTTTTTATTATTTATAACCTTGTGCGGAGAAAGACCTGAACCAAAGTTGGAATTCTCACAGAGAGAACTAAAACTTACAATTCAATTTTTTTGTTTAAATCGTTTATAATATATAAAATCTATTTAAACTTTTTAGATTTTTTTTAAAAATCTTCAAATTACACCAACCAAACATGCCGTAAGAAATATGTCCCTTCTAAGAAGAAGGTTACAAATACAAGATTATCCACATAGATATGCTCAAGATGTCAAGTAAAACCATAAAATCAACCGTCAATTTCAATGACCATAAGGGACCTGCTGCGAGGACCCGCCCTGCAGGTTAATCCATCTCTCCCAAATGCCATCCTTTTGATAGCAAGGTGTAATCCTT
The DNA here is from genome assembly GCA_015847255.1 of Hyparrhenia diplandra. Lineage (NCBI taxonomy): Eukaryota > Viridiplantae > Streptophyta > Magnoliopsida > Poales > Poaceae > Hyparrhenia > Hyparrhenia diplandra. The sequence continues at coordinate 42,175 of JADLZK010005305.1, read as the reverse complement.
GGATCACGCTTCAAGGCACTGGAGGAGAGAGAGGCGCCGTCGGGGTAAGAACAGGAGTGCCTCACGGAGAAGAGAGGGCGACGAAAGAGAGAAGGAGAGAAAAAAAAAAAGAGAGGCTAACACATGGGTCCTAGGGGTTGTTCCGTGACTTATCCTAGTTTTTGGGTCTCCAGACCAAACATAAAACCATGATGGTCCTACCCATAACTAAACATGAGATGAAATGAACAATACACCCTCAATCCCAAATCTTTGTAACGTTTAGGATCTCAAGTTTAACTAAATTTATATGATATGATAATAACGTTTAGGATGCCAACTAAGTATCATTAGATTCTTTATTAATCATATTTTTATAATATACTTATTTGATATTATAAATCTTAGATGCTTTAACTCTCTATAAGAATTTTAGAATGGCTTACACAGTTTGTAATGAAGTGAGTACTTAAAAACTAAAACGGAACTATCTCATTGCATAGTAAACCTTGCAGTATTCATTTTGATCTCGACTGTGCGGGCACAAGATTTTGCATTACTGCACTATTATTCTTGATGCTTCATGGAGACAGAGATGAACGTGTAAGTGGACAAATTGTCTGCCGACAACTTGTGAGTAAGCCAAGCTATATGCATCTGCTTCCTTTTATCTTTGATTGAAACACGCCATGACACAATCCAGTGCGTAAACTGGTAAGCCGTCAATTTTTAGGTGTTTACCTTCCCACGTCGCATGCCTGTCTCCTTTATCCGTTCTATGTTTTTCCTCAGTTTCTTCAAAGGTTTAGAGTCATCCCCATTATAATTACAAGGACTTGCAACCCTATCTGGTGTGACTGGTTTATCCATCGATAATGACAGCAACAATGCATGCATTGAGGGTGATGGAAGAAGTTGATGGGTGCATTATGAAAACCTAATAAGGTGAGAACAGGACGTGTCTTGCTCTCATGGGTTGCATGTAATGCAAGTGAAGCTAGCTTTTGTGTAACCTTTATATATGTTATATTATATAGATGTAATGACCCAGCTAGATACAGAGTGTTGGAATCTCATGATGTGTGTTCTTTTGTTTTTGTCTCGTCCAACTGCGTCGGTTGTGTGCGTAGCTTGAAAGGCAGTACTCAGATTGCTGGGATGTGATGCGTTTCTTGACTGGGATTTTGCTCAGAATTTCACCTGGGATTCACTTGTTATTAGAGGAATGTAACGTACTTCTGAGCTTCATTGTTGCAATATGATGATATGATGCCACAAAGTGTGCTCCAATGATGCCTCACTTATTGAATGCTGGAGCGCGAAAATTTATATATATGGGAGTTGGGATCTTTTCGTCCATGCATGATGTCTTCTTAAATAAGTTGGTATGTGCTTGCAAAAAAAAAAAAAAAAAAAAAAAAAAAAAGTTGGTATGTGGGAGTAATAATCACCTTACCCATTAATCTCCGATTTGGATAAACTAAATCTAATTTTCAACTATCTAACAATTAGCACTTGTATTGAAAATAGGTCCTATATATCTGTCAACTCTAGGTACAAATGCAGGACGACAACAAAATCATGTGTCCTGTAAATCCAACTTTTTATTAGGTGAGTCGCTTTTGGGTAATGACTAGCTAGTCACCTGGCCGGTGTCGAAAAATTCAAGGGGTTGTTTGATGCTTGGCGGATACTGTTCCTGGTTGGGATGGGCAGCTAGCCGAGCGAGCACGAGTGACCTTCAAGTGACAAAAACTAAGCAGCCCCACCACACGAGAGGCCCCAGCTGCAGCTCCGTCATCAACATACAAATCACACCCGAGGTTGTGCAATGCCAACGTGCCAAACGTGAGGCGTACGGCGCCATTGCTAGGCACACAGTACCTGTGTGGCGCCGTAGAAGAACACTATCGTGGCAGCGTCAGCATTTTGCTAGGGGGTACTATATGTACGCGTTTGTACCCTCTGTTGTGTCACTGCCGGAAAAAAGGGTGACGATTTGATCAGTGTCTCTCCGTGCAGTTGGTCTAGCAGCCAGCTCATCTATGATCTTTTGCCCCCTTTGATATTGTTCAATAAGAAGACGTGGATAACTTCTTTTTTTGGCATTTTTTTGGTATCAGTGTATTAAAAAAATTGTACGAGTAGATTTTTATTTTTATAGGAAGTAGATTTTTTTAAGAAAAATAGCAACAAAAAGGTACAAATAATATGATTTTTAATTCAAGTATTATTCTACTATCTACAATAACTATGATTCAAAAGAAACTAGTTTGATCACTGTTTAGTATAAAGCAAAGAAGTATATATGTGGTGAATTTTAAATATTTTAGAATAAATTTCGAATGCAAGAATCAAGCGACATCAATATTTGAATATGACATTTTCAAATATCTAGATAAATAACGATGTTTAGAGTTTGTATACATGTATAATTGGCAAATTTTAATTACGTTAGACATTTTAAATGACAATTTGTTGCAACTTGAAAGACTTTTATTGCAAATCACTGTTCTGAAGGCTAAATTAACCATTTGTGCTTCTAGAGCTGTTGGACGCCAAAGGCATGAGCTCTCATAGACATTTTTTTTTATTTGTACAAGATTTATGGGAACATATCACGTGCAACCAAACTTACGTGTGTAACATATGCAACCACCAATTAAGACTACATGATATAGATTCAACGTTCGAGTTTTTTAAACCCTCCCACGGGTGGAAGTTTAAGTGAAAAACACCGCATACGTTGGATCCAGATTCTAATGGCGCTTAATTGATAATTCAGATAGGTTATGACACTAAACTCGGCCAAGCATACGATCATTGCCAAGATTTATTATCAGTTGAGAATATGTTTTTAATAGAGTAGAAAAAAAATGGAAATGTCATTTCTTGGGAGGGACGGAGTTCTGATTTCAAGATTTCATTTAGGTCCGTATAAAATCTAGTACTACTCCTATAGTATGTGTACTACTCCAGCTCCTCGGTACGGCATGCGAATGGAAGGAAAACCTGCGTCGCAGGTCCCAAAGCGCGGGGCCATGTTTCGGAAGAAACAAAAGGAAAGGAATAAACAAATCTGAGCCCCGTACTCGCACCGAGGTGGCTTCATCTCCGTGACTGTTGCCAACAAAAAACAATGCCCCCTGCAATGAAATGAATCCGTCCCCGGAAAAACGAGCAACTTGAACCTCATCCATCCATCCGTCGTTTTCAATGTATACAGTATCGGATTGAATCAAATCAAAGTTCAAACACATCTGCGCCTGGTACTACCTCCGTTCCACGATGCCCGAATTCATTTGACTCATATAAAGCGTGTTTGACCTCCGTTTTATTTAATTTTTTTTTATAAATATTACCACTTTTGTTATGACTTATTACATCACTAAAAGATATTATAATGACGTTTTGTTTGTTTTATAATTTACATAAAAATTTGAATAAGACAAAGCGATCAAACACGATTTATATAAGTCAGAGAGAATCGCAAAGTATTGTAGAAACGGGAGGGAAAGTAATATTGTAAGAACAGTATCTCAGTTAACAGTGCTCTTTCTTTGTGGTCAAACCGGGCAAGAGTACTTGTAATCACAGTAACAAGCAACAGTTGACTTGAGTGATACACACAGTGTATAGTAAATACATAAAGAGTGAGAGAAAAAAAGAAACAAAGAAAAACTCAAAAGAAAAGGCTACACCACCTCTGCCTCTGGACCGAGCGAGGCGAGTGGGGTGAGACGACAGACGAGACGGGAGGCAAAGCAAAGCGCACCACGAGCCACTGCACTGTACAGACGCCTCCTCCTCCTCCTCCTCCGCCTCGCTCCCTCCTCTTGTTCGAGCTGCCTGGGCGGGAAAGAGAAAGAAAGCGAGCTGGAGCTGGTGGTGCGAGGGCGAGTCCACACAGACCGAAAAAAAGAGACAAGCAAGGGGCAAAAGCAGCCGCGCGTGCCGGCCGGCTCTCCCCTCCCCGGATTCTTGCGGCGGCGGGCGAGGCCACCGGTTTCTCGTCTCCGCGCCGCGCTCCGGAGCCTCCTCCTCGCGGTCTGCGGCCGCCGTTAATCTGGTACGGTACGGCGCTTCTTCTTGCCTCCTCTGTATCTCTCCCGTGCCGTGGGGTGGGGTGGGGGTGCGGGGTCGGGGGCCGGCAATGCGGGCCGCGGGGTGGTGCTGTTCTTGCGTCGCCTACTCGCGTCCCTCCCCGCTGCCGATTTCTGTCCACCACCCACACAACAGGGGAAAAGGGAGGGAGAGGAATAGTAGTAGCGCTTCCGGACCCGTTGGAAGGAGTAGTAAAAACCGAAGCTTTTTTGTTTTTTGTCCGGCGTTCCACGCGGTTCTTGTGACGGTTGCCATTCGCCCATTCCCCACTGGTATTAATGCTTCCCGTTTCGCTTTTCCTTGAATCTTGGCTGCTTGATTTATTTGTTTTCCCCGATTTTGTTTTGGTGGGGTACTCACACTGCCGGGTGGGTACAGAGATGCTGTCCTGTTCCTTCCTCTTGGCGATTTTCGTTAGGGTTTTTGGTCTGCATTGTGTCGCCGATGTGGGATTTTGCAGAGATTTGGTGATGCGCGAATGCAGAGGTTCCCCGGCTCCCCCATCTCCGGATTTGCGGCGGGATTTCTTCTTTCTTTCAATGGGCGGAGTGGGTTCTGAGTGATTTTGTTGGGTGGATTTGAAGGAGAGAAATCTCAGCTCTTTTAAAGAAAGCCATAAAAGCTGTTCATCTTCGGTGGATTTGAGGCTTGGCTGTCTCACTCCCTCTCCGCTGCATTTTCTAGGATTCGGGGGTTTTGGGTGCAGCCAACTTTCCATCTTGTCCGCGGTTTTTTATTCTCTATATATCCATATATACACAACGTTTTTTCTCCTCTGTCTGTTTTCTAGTACAACACACAGTTTGGAAACGGAAGGGGTGGATTTCTTGTCTGATGAATTTGTCATTTTGGCATTTTTAGAAAAGAAAGGTCGCATTGTGAAGCCTTGCAGAAATAATGTTTGGCCTGGCCGTACGTTTTTCTCGGTCTCTGCAGCCGTATTCAAAATCCCCCTGTATGTTGTACCGATCTTTGTATTTTTTTAAACAGCAGAAAAGGAAAGAAAAGTCTAATCTTGTGTCGGTGAGTTGCCTTGTAAACAATTTGGTAAATTGAATCTTCAGATTTTCTTCTTGTTCAGCCATTATTTTACTGCATGATGTTCAGCTTAAGGCACAAGAAGAACTGCCTCTGCATTGTGTCTTGTAATTGAGTTCTCTTTTGACTTTCAGGATTGATATATGAACCCCGGCCTTTGGACATTTGGTGGTGACAAAGCAACGCCAACCTTCCCTGTTGCTGCTGTGAATGTTCTGGTGGTTGTCGGATGGATCGCCGCAGTTGGCTCTGGAAACGCAAGTCGTCAGATAAGAGCCCTGGGGAGGAGCGATAGCTCTGGCTCGGCTTCATCGCACTCTGAGCCTTACTTCGATGATCAGGTTCTGGTCCATATGTTAAATTCTCCTTGATTTGATTTTAAATCCGTGTGCTAGAGATTATGGATTCCAACAATGCAGGGGACCTATCATCAGAATTGGGGTTTGGTCAGGTGTTCTTTTCAGTTTTATGACGGCATCTTGTCTTAGGGATCGATTTAGGTCGTCTCAATTAAAATGAACAGGACAGTTTACTTTTGGCATCTCTAGGCAAGATGTCAATTTTTCCTGGTCTGGATGGATTTATGAAACACATATGCTTGTAGTTTGACCTGTTAATGGTGTCACAGAATAGGTTCCTAGTTCATTTGTCATCCAACTTGTTGGTGAATGTGCTGTTAATTCATATGTCATTCAACTTGTTGGTGAATTTGCTGTTAAAAACTGGTCAGCTGGCAGTGAGAATATAGATATAACTAGATATGCCATTAAAAGTTTTCCTTTTAACATCTTCATCAGGTCTCTGTTTTTCCTCACTACTAGGACAAAAAAATAGGTGGTGGGAAAAACAAAGGTTGATGATCTTAAGCAACATATTTTTACTGCAGTAAATGGGAGAAATCTTGTGCCATGAAGGGTCATATTAGTGCAACTTTGTCTGTAGTACTGTGTCAGATAGAAATGTGTTGACAGGGATTTCTGTTGAGTAACTAATTCTGAAATTAATATGGCCATGTCGCATGCCACTAGAATTTCAGTTTCACGTTTTATGCTTCATAAGTTCGGTTTTACAATGCATTCATAAAGAAAGACATCTCATTTTGCAACTACATTATTCAAGTCATAACTCTTTCTACATAGTAATATGTTAGTCAATTTCAGTTTCTGTCTTTAAATATACATACAATTACGTTTGGCATTGGTCTGGTGTTTTGTGGTCTTTGATTTTTCCAGATGAAATATCCAAATATCTATAAATTGCTTCAAAATTCAAAGTCATTTTGTATCTTAGTTGTTAAAATAGTTAGTGATTATGTGATGGGTCTCAAGCTCGATTGTTATTTTAGATGGGATTTAGGGTTTCAGGGCAGAGCTATAGTTATATTGTTGTTTTTTATTTAAAAGGAGAATATAGACTTGGCACTTAGCTGATTCTTCCATCCTGATAAACATTCCCATTGAATCTCTTATTACCTATTCAATTTTAGGTTCTTTGACCGCTGCTCTGATAAACATTCCCGTTTCTTTTTTCTTTCTAATCAGGAACCTAAACCTGTGTCTAGTAATTCTTCTCCAAATCATAGTCATTCGCCTGATGTTTCTTCTAGAATAATTGATAATGGGAGTCAAGAAGCTGAAAAGAGTGGAATCATTGAATGAGAAGCTGGTATTGGCAACTAGCCCAAATGATTCTTCCCCACAACATGATCAATCAAAGAAGCCACAGATATACCAATCATCTATGGCAGAGGTATCCCCAAATATCAGGAATGGGGATGTCCTGGATTCTGTAAAGAATTTGAATGAGAAGGTGTCCCCAAAGGTCAAGGATGATGATGTCCCAGCTTCTGTAGAGAATTTGAATGAGAAGGTGTCCCCAAAGGTCATGGACGATGATGTCCAGGATTCTATAAAGAGTTTGAATGAGAAACTTTCTGCTGCCCTTTTGACTATCAATGCTAAAGAGGACTTGGTAAAGCAGCACACTAGAGTTGCAGAAGAGGCTGTTGCAGGTATTTGTTTTTAATTTCCAGTTGAACTTACATAAATTTTGCAGTTTGAGTGACTCCCCTGCATAGGGTTCATCAGTAGTCCCTGTCCATTTTCTAGAATCAAACTTACGGTTGTTGTGAACTTGGGCTAAAAAAGATGAAATTCATTTGATTAATTTGTTCTGCACCTTCTTAAGGTGAAGATAAAAATGCTATCCTAATAATGTACTGAATTGCATATTATATTTTTCTTTATTTGTAGGTTGGGAACAAGCTGAAGCTGAAGTTGTTTCCTGAAGCAACTTCTTGAAACTGCATCCCAGAAAAATACCTCTCTGGAGGATCAGGTCAGCCACATGGATGATGCCCTTAAAGAATGTGTAAGGCAGCTTAAGCCAAGCACGGGAAGAACAAGAGAAGAAAATCCATGATGCAGTTGCTAAGAAGTCTAAAGAATTGGAGTCTGAGAAGTCTGAGCTCCAGAACCATATTGCTGAACTCAGTAAGCAGTTGGAAGCCATGAAACTAGAAGCTGCTACTGTGTATGTCCAGCGATCTGCAGGAAAAGCTTCAGGTAGTGGAGAAAGAAAACAAAGAGCTCAAGGTCGAATTATTCGCACTCTCCAAGGACCTGAAGATACTTGCACGGGAAAGAGACCTGAGCAACCAAGCAGCAGAAACAGCAAGCAAACTTCATCTGGAGAGTGTGAAAAAAGATAACAAGAGTTGAGGCAGAATGCCTTAAATTGCGCCATCTAACACGGAGAACATCCTTGACCAATGATTCTAGGCCTGTAACTAACAGTGCTTGCATGGAATCTCAGACTGACAGTCAGTCTGACAGTGCTGAGCGCATGCTAGTTGATGATGAAATGAAAAAATTCTGATTCGTGGGCGTCAGCTCTGATAGCTGAACTTGATCAGTTCAAGAATGCCAACATCGCACAAGAGATCTCGTGAATAATCCAGTTGAAATTGACCTGATGGATGATTTCCTCGAGATGGAAAAACTGGCTGCACTGCCTGAAGTAGACCGTGTAAGCTCTAGCTTTGGAGCTGAAACTGATTCTGATCAGGGGTGTGACTAGAGATAAATCATCAAATCTTGAAACTGAGTCATTGCAGTGTCAAGTGACAGATTTGCAAGCAAAGGAGGTTGGGAAGATTGAAGGTGAGAAAAGGGGGCTCGAAATGGCCCTTGCAGATGCCAGAGATCAGCTTGGCACATCATGTGATGCCCTAATGGTGGCCAACAATAAGTTGATCGATTTGCAGACGCAGTTGGACTTGGCAAATGAGTCAAAACATTCTGCTTTTGGAGAAGCTGGCGACTGAATGGTGAGAGGAAAGATTTGGCATTACAACTGGAGTCAAAGTCCGCACAAGTTGATGAGCTTCAGCTGATGGTGGCATCGCTGGAAGAAAAAGTCAACAGCAGGGAGTTGGAATTGCAGTTAGAGTTAATTTCTGCGGAGGCTGCTGATCTGCGCAGGACAGTGGCTTCCCTGGAAGAGAGGATTGATGCAGAGATAACTCTCTATGCAGCACAAAGCCAATGCAGACCTGGCAGAGGCGTCCAAAGAATCATTAGAGGCACAGCTGCAGTCTGCAAACACAGAGATAGGGAAACTGAAAAGGTATTGTGCAAACTTTGGAGACTGAGGTGCGGAAAGAGACGGATTCTTGTGAAGAACTACTGAAACAGATAGCGACTATGAAGATTGAGTCAGAGAGATCAATATCTGTGGCGTCTACCAAAGAGTCATTAGAGGCGCAGCTCCAGGTAGCGAATTCAGAAGTTGCAAAGTTGCGTGAGGTGGTGAATGCTCTTGAGTGCGATGCAGCGAAAAGAGAAGGCATATTCTTCAGATCTCCAGATGCAACTTGAGGCAGTGGAAGGCATCAGGAAGGTGTTGGAATCTGAACTTGAGTCTTCACACCAGGAGGTGATGAAGCTCAAGGAGAAGGTTTAATCATTGGAAGTAAGGCTTAAGGACCAGACCTCGTTGCTTGTAGAATTTACAGCTAAATCAGAGAATGCAGTGTCCCGTAAAAAGGCAATGGAGGTTCAACTAGAAGCAGCAAATCTGGAAGTTACAAAACTGAGAAACAAGGTGAGCATGCTCCAAGGGAAGGTTGAGCAGGAGAAGCTTCTGTCAGAAGAGTACGAAGCAAAATGCCGCAAGCTGGAGGCTCAGGTGTCGAGAGACAGTCGAGAGGCGAAGCTTTTGCGCCTTAAGAACTCAAATGGAGACCTGAATGTGAAGCAGGTACAGCCCTACCTGTCTGCATCTAATCTGAATTTGAAATATGCAATATTAAACTTGGCATGCTAGAACTTGCTTATCGCCAATTCTTACCACCTACCTGTCTGCATCTAATCTGAATTTGAAATATTTCAATATTAAACTTGGCATGCTAGAACTTCCTAATTGCCAATTCTTACCATTATCACAGGAGAAGGAATTAACCGGTCCTGCTGGGAAGCTTATGGAGTGCCAGAAGACCATAGCTAACCTCGGTCGCCAGCTGAAATCTCTAACAGACCTTGATGGTGTGACGTCGGATCCTGAAAAGCTGGAATCCATGGACAATCACCTGGCCTTCAGAGATGGCGGCGGCGATGACCTGCTCTCTTCAGACAGGGCTGACGGGCTGTATGAACTGAGTGTTCCTAAGAGGAACGGTACCTGCCTCTCACCCCTCCGGTCCAATCAGTCGCCAGCCAGTTTGCCGTCCCTTAGTAGCTACTTGAGCAAAACAAAAAGGTGAAAAATCTGATGAGACCGTTGTGCATAAATTATTTGACAGTCTATGGACGATGTCAGTTGTTACCTGGTGGTAGGTCGGTGTACATTTACAGAACTTGATGGATGCTTACTACTTTTTCTCTTTGTTGTGCTCATTTTCTCGTGTGTGTTCCTGCTGCTTTCATGCTCAGTGATTGCTAATTAATGTCTTGCTGGTAGGATGAGTGCTGCAGGGTTTGTGACGAATTCATTAGCTTTCGTGAGACTACAGGGTTTTCCACAAATTTATTAGATTTTGTGAGACTGCAGAGCATTATTCTTTGCAGGTTCAGTCTGTTTTGAGGTTGAAGCCTGGAGGGTTTCTCTTCTCTCTTTTTTCTTGTTGCTTTAGTCCGTTCCATGTCGTTCACCATTGCTAGGTGATCTGTAACCTATGCTTGAGGCTTCTCTTGTAGTCGCTTCGTGTTAGTGGGGAGCTACCGTGGGGAAGAGAGCAGCAGAGAAGGCACCAGAGGATGGCGATGTCAGGATTCAGAATTTGGGTTTACATACAATTTCATCTCCTTCCCATCCTCTTTCATCAGCTAACAATAACTTGAGTACTCTACAGACTACAGGTTAAAACCAATCTGGGCCGGTTACTTTCGTATTGGGCTGGCGCACACGGTGCAGCAGCTTGGGCCGATCAACTTGCTTCTCAGCCTGTTTCTCTTCTGCTGTTGCTGCTCCTCCTGGTGTAGTGGCGCCATTTAGAGACATAAATATTCATTCTTAATTTCTCAGATTCTGAAATTATTTTTATTTTTTAAAATGACCTTGGATGTTGACATGGTCCATACTAAAATTGTAGATCTCAGTGCAAGCTATAATATTTACAGTCGAAAACCTTTTTTGTTTGAGATGGGTTAGATGCATAAATATTCGTTTTATGTTCTCTATCTAATTATTAAATTCAAAATTTTACTTTTTGCTCAAACGAAGGCATGGTGAATACAAAATTTGTAGTGCTTGTAGAGGTACAAAAATTTCTAGTTGAAAACCTTTTCATTTGAGATTATTCAAAGGGGCTAAAATATTTGATAAAAGATACAACTAATAAAAGAACTAATCTTTACGGATGCAACTCGCTCAAACAGATGGGACTAGCTGAGTCATATACATGGACCTATTGGCAATTCTAAGCGTTATGAGAACTGGGCTTGTCAAAATACCATCCCGAACGGGCTTCAAGGGCTTGGTTCACCATTATGAAACATGACCAACACGCCATGTGGGAGTCTTTTCCTCCTCATTTCCCCTTGCCCCTTTCTTTCACTGGCTCGGATGGGACAGGGGCGTGCCGCACAAAATGAAACCAGGCGACGCCGGCCATGGATCGGCACCGCAACGGTGGTGAGGCGAAGCGCATCAGCGTCGGCGATGGACGTCGCGCTCACCTGCCGCTCCCTCGTCCCTTGTGAATAAGACCGACGCTAGCCGGGCCTACTCGCGCCACCGCTCCGCACCGCCGTTAGTGCACACAACGATGGTCGCTGGCTTTACCGTACCCGCCATGCAACGCAGCGCGACCGTTCGCGACGATAACCGCTTGTCGTCACGGGCTTCGCAGCGGGAGGCCCGGACCCACGGCGAGCCGGTTCGTTGCGACATTACGACGTTGAGCGAGGACAAGCGGGAGGTGGCGCAACATGCATGAATTCCCTACCCGGGCGAGAAGAGCGGCGGCAAGACGCTAGGGCGGAGCGTACACACGCTCAGCGGGCCCAAAGGCGGAGTTGGGCTGGGATACGGTAGGGTTGTAAAGAAAGTGAGTCGAGTCGTAAAAGAGTAAACACCACGGATGGCATTTGAAAATTCTACCTTTCAGGGGGGAAATCGTTTCAGCTAACAGAAACAATCACGGAAAATCATAAGCTTTCCCGTGAGCCACAAGAAAAATCACGGGAAAGAAAAAGCGCGCGGGAAAACATCTTTCCCGTGAGGCATAGCTCACCGCGAAATTCCCATCCCCTTTCCGTGAGACGGGGCTCACGGAAAGGGGAACCGTCGCCCCGCCCGCTCCGTCCCCTCCCGTCCCTCTTTTCCCGTTCTCCCTCCGTCTAGCTCACGGAAATCATTTCCGTGAGACGGATTTCCGTGAACTAAATGGAGGCCTTCTCAAATGTGGACCCCTTTCCGTGAGCGTAGATCCCGCTCACGGAAAAGACACTCACGGGAAATTTTTTCTTTGCGTTTTCCATCTCCAAACTTTTTCTACACATGTTGCACATCATATGGCACTCAATATTAAATTTTGGTGAATTATTGACTTCATTTGATATATTTAGGTAATTATTCTCTTTTATGGGAATTTTTGAAATGAGGCCAAATTTGAACTACAAGTGCTTCAAATTTTTTTGAAAAAAATTAGTAGAAAATTTATATTCCTCATACTCAACACAATGTAAGGCCTTGCATTTAAAAAAATAAAAAGAAATCGGAACATCTTAATACGAAATCATCAACGGTAATCCCTTCGTTCTAGGGGTTTAAAAATTCTAGAAAATAAACCGATGTGCAAAAAATCATGAAATTTGATAATATGTCATGATATCTTATGCCGAGGCTATGATAAAAAATTGGGAACATTTAAGACAAATTGGCACGTCATTTATGTTCACAAGCTCCAACATCTACGAGAAGTTTCATGTTTGTTGAGAATGATGTAGTGTGATTTCATGTGGATGTGACAAATCAAGTTGTGGTTTGGCTACGAAATTTTTTCTATATGCAATGAGACCTCGAATATTGTGTCATGTCTAATTTCGAGAATTTTTGGATTATTTTGGTAATTATTATAATTTTTTTGTTATAGTTAAGTAAATACAATTTTGAAAAAGGAGATAGAACCACATGAAATAATGGCCATTTTTTTCGCGCAAGGATCAATTATGTATGGGTGAGTGTATGTGATAAGGTATTTTTGAAGTAATATTGATCAAAGTTTGAAAATATATATGTTAGAAAAAAGAAAGGTGAGTAATAAATTTAATTTATAGAAAATCCCTTTCCGTGAGCGACTCACGGGATGACGCGATATTTCCGTGAGCTAATCACGGGGAAAGGTCGGTCGGGACCCGCCTCGCGGGTGGTGGCGGCGGATATTTAAAAAAAATTACCTCTTTCCCGTGATGGATCGAGGCGGATCACGGGAAGAAGGCAACTTTCCGTGATCGGCCCATCCATCATGGGAAAGCGCTTTTTAAAGTTTAGTCAACCGCGCGCCGGCTCCCCTCCTCTCACTCACCTCTCACTCGAACACACACGCGCGCACACACACACGCACGCGCCCGCCAGGCAGCCGCCCGGCGCCGCCAGCCGCCCCCGCCCCGCCCAGCCTGCCGGCCGCCGCCGGCCGCCGGCGCTGCCTCCCGCCCATTTCCGCCGCCCCCCGCCCGCCGCCAAGCCCGCCGCCATTGTCGCCGCCCGCCGCCGGGCCGGGAGTAAGGTGGGGAGGGAGGGGGGAAAGGGAGGAGGGAAGAGGAGGAGGGAAGAGGGAGAAGGAGGAGGGAGGAGGGGGAGGGAAGAGGAGGAAGAAGAAGAAGGGAGGGAGAGGAGGAGGAAGAAGGAGGAGGGAAGAAGAAGAAGAAGAAGGAGAAGGGAGGAGAGGAGGGGAGGGAGGAGGAGGGAGGAGGAAGGTGGGGAGGGGAGGTGGAGGGGGGAGGGAGGCCTGAGGAGGAGGAAGGGAGGGGGAAGAGGAGGCCCCGACGTTGCCGCCCCGGCGTGTCCTCGGCACCGTGCCAGTTGACCCCGCTGCGCCGGCACGCCTTGTGACCTCGCACCCGCCGCCCACCGAGGAGGGAGGTAGGAGGACCATCCTAATTGTCGTCCGTCCCGGCCGTCGTCGTCTCTCGGACTTACGGCAGTTGTCGGCCATCGTGCCCATGATGTGAATGTGGTTGTCGACCATCGTGCCGGTATGTTTCTGTCTGCAGTATTGGAAACTCCCTCCGTGGGGGGAGGTTCTTGTCGAAGTACGAACTTATCCCCTGTGTTTCTTTTTGTGCCGAGAGGAACCCTCCTGAGGAGTTGCTTGCCGAGGCGGGTCTCTGGCTTCTTCTTCCTCGCCCGCTCGACTCCCACCGCGACCCTAGGTATGACCCTCCCTTCCGTGTCATGGTCCGTAGATTCAGATCGCGCGGCTGGGTTAGGGCGTCTCCGTTCAAAGAGACGGTTGGAAGTATGCATCCCGCATACCCTATAACCGTATCCATTTCGAATTGTCCACGTTTTTAGCCGGAGGATGCGTAGATGAGGTTCGTTCCATGCCCACTCCTGTTTGATTCGAGTTTCGGCAACATCTCCCTTTGTTGTTCTTCGAATACCCGCCTCCTCTGGGAGGACGTGTATTTGGAGAACAAATGGGAGAAGCGCTTCCAAAATTCTGTTTCTGGATAGAGTGGAGCATGGAACTCCACCTCATCTACGCATCCCGGGTGGATTAGGACCTATCTTCACCTATTAGATGGTAGGATCCTTGTGTAGATGCACTTGCATTCTTATATTCTCACAAGCATATGATAGAGAATGGATGACCGTGCGTGGATATACAATGGCTAGAGGAGTTTTGGAGATTATGACCATGAATGGGTTAAGAAGAGCTCGCGTGCTTTTGTGACAATGCTTTTGAGAATGCTCGAGTGCGAGGTTTTGGTGTCCATGCAAGAAATGTGGGAATAAAAAAAAGGCAAAGTAAGGATGACATGTCTAAACATCTTCCCATGTATGGATGGACCAGGATGGCTATAAGCGGTGGATCTTCCATGGTGAAACCGTATATGAGAGACGAGGTGGTGAGGCAACGCATCGATGATCTTGCTTCTGACGCCGGGATAGGAGACATGATAGATGACTTTCATGCCGGAAACTTTGATCAAGGACTTGGTGATGAGGGGGAGGAGGAGCCAGAAGAAACCACAAAGGCCTATTATACCATGTTGGAGGCGGCATGGAAACCCCTTCACGACTATTGTGAGGTCTCCAAACTAGATGCCATTTCACGCCTTATGGACTTGAAGGCCCGATGCAATATTAGTCGAGACGGCTTCACCGACATGTTGACGATCTTTGGGGCTTGCTTTCCGAGGTCACGCGCTACCAAAGAACATGTATGAGTCGAGAAACTCCTCAAGGTACTCAAGATGCCATACGAGCGGATACATGCTTGTGAGAACGGGTGCGTCTTATTTAGGAAAGACTACAAAGATGATACGCACGTCCAAAGTGTAAATCCTCAAGGTTCATAGAGGTAGACCCCCGTGAAGACGGTGGTGAAGAGGCGGCGACAAGGTCCACGTGAAAATCCTACGGTACCTTCCCTTCGAACCGAGGGTTACAATGGATGTACATGACCGAGTGCGAAAACGATGACATGACACAAAGATGGCGTCGCTACAATCCGAATAAGATGGTACACCCATCCGATGCTTGAAAAGCATGGACCCATTTCAACAATATTCATCCCGACAAAGCTATGGAGGCTCATAATGTGCGTGTTGCTGCGGCAACGATGGGTTCAATCCTTATGGAATGATGGCTGCCCCATACACTTGTTGGCCTTGTATTCGTTATCCCGCTCAATCTACCTCCGGCGTGCGCTTTCAAATGGAAGAACATTCTTTGTCTTTGATAATTCCCGGCCACCCGGAAATAAAATGGGTGTGTTCTTAGAGCCCGTGATTGATGAATTGATCAAAGATTGGAATGAAGGGTTTTGGACGTATGACCGAGCTTTGAAGAGAAATTTCGTGGGATGTGCGTGTGGGTACCACTACTCCCCGCATGATTTCTTGGCGTATGGGATACTACGTGGGGTCGGTGTGTGCATCGGCAAGTTCCCCTTGCCCAAGATGCAAGGCGGCTCGAGGTTCACCTGGTTGAAGAAGCGTGGTAAGTATTCTCGCGTTCGATAAGCATCGACGCCTCCTCCCTCGACCATGCATTCAAAGCTAGACAAGAAGAACTTTACGAAAGGTCTCCAAGTTACGGACCCAAAACCGGAGATGATGATAGCTACTAAGATGCGTGCTCAAGTGGATTCTCTTGTGGTCGATGAAAATTGTGTCTTTGTGGGTTATGGCGAGGATCATGCATGGACTCACAAGTTAGGATTAGAGAGGCTCCCCTATTATGATGACCTTCTTCTTCCACATAACCTTGATTTAATGCATACTAAAAAGAACATCGCCGAGTATTTTCTTGGAACATTCATGGAAACTAGCAAAGTCAAAGGACAACGTTAAGGCTAGAATTGATCTCGCAGAAGTTGTGTGACGTAATCCAGAAGCAAGAAATGAAGCCTCCTAGCAATGGCAAGAGATGGAAAAAAAAACTAAGGCCGTTACGTGTTGAGCAGGCCCCAAAGGAGGGAAGTCTTTTGACGGTTTTAGAAATTAATGTTCCCGATGGGTATGCAAAGAAATCGAGGAGGGGAGTGAACTTATCTACTATGCGAATCAATGGGCTCAAGAGTCATGACTACCACATATGGATGGAGTGGCTTCTTCCGGTGATGCCGAGGCTATGTCCCCGATCATGTCTCGGCATGTGATGGCGAGAGTTGAGCAATTTCTTTTCGGCGGCTTTGTGCTAAAGAGTTATCTCGGACCACACTAGAAGAAATGGAAAAAATGGCACTGTGTTGTTCCTCGTAAGTTGGAGAAGATATTTCGCCGGGCTTCTTCGTTCGATGGTGCATTTGATTTTGCACCTTCCATACGAGGCAAGGGGTGGGTGGCCCCCGCACGCTTTGTTGGTGCTATCTTTGTTGAGAGAGTTACGAAGCATGTTCGGGTCCGACTATAAAAATAAGTGTAAGATTGAGGGTTCCATCACGTAGCAAAGGTTCGGTAGGAGGTATAGATGTACAAACGGCCCGGCGGCACGGTGGTCCGTCCGTGGGTTGATTTTTGGCCCGGTACAAAGACGGCTCGGTCCGTGTTGTGGCCACGGGCGGCGTCGGGCCCGATGGTCGGACGGGCCATGGGCCATGGGTCACTCGCCCGTGGCACCCGCGGACGCCCGGTGACTAAGATCGCCCGCGGGCGGCCCTCGATGAATTTGGCCCAATCCATGTATATGCTGCACTATTTCCTAACCCTAATATTCCCACCCCCTCACCGGTCACCCCTCGCCTCTCACACACGCCGCCGGGCAGATCCTCTCCACCTTCATCGCTCCATCCTTTGAGCAACCATGGAAGGCACCCTGCGGCGGGCGGGGCGGACCACGGAGGTGTGCGCAACACGGGCGGGCGGCGGGCCCCCGCCATGATCCCAGCCGCGCCATGATGGAGGAGGCAAGAAGCACTCCGCGTACTATTTGGGTCATAGCGTTATCAACCCGCCACCACACAAAGAAGCGATCTGAGCCCGAGACGCCGGGGCCCGTGATACGCGAGCGGCCAACCACTTACCAAAGCTACGGTCTCCACTTGAGGTTTATTTATTGTATTTAAGGTTCATTTATCTTTACATGCCGCTTTCACCGTGTTCTAACTTTGTGCCGAAATAGGCCCGAATAGTGGAAGAGAGGAAGCGATGGGAGGAGGCGAGAGGGGAGCGGGCAAGGGCTCAGCGGAGCGTAGAGGGGCCGAAAGCAGAGACTTAAGAGTATGGAAGCTCTCCTAGGGTACCTCCCGGTGTTGGTGGCACGATTGGTGTGGAGTCACCACGAGATCGCCTTCCTCCACCACCACCGCCCGTCTTCATCCCGCCGCCCGGTCTATGGTCACCCGCTAATCTTCCCCTCCACCGCCTGGAGCCTCCTCCCGTGAGTTTGTCTCCCTTTAACTCGAAATATGCATATATGAATGTGAATGGATATGATCTCGAGTTTTGAATGCACCATGAGATGTGCACGTGTGGACATGTGGTTGTCGGCCATCGAGTCGTTGTTTTCTTGTAGGTTGGAAACCCCTCCGTGTCGAGGGAGGTGTGCCGAAATTTCTAACAATTTCTCTTTTTTTTTTTCAAATCAATAGAATCTACCTTGAATTTTGTCTAACAAATGCAATATCTTTGTCTACGCGGCAGGATCAATCTCATGCCCCTCGAACCCAACTCCGAAGAGCGTAACGCTTGGGACCGAGCGCCGGAGCAAACAAGACGGCTGGGGTAAATGGTTCTGAGGTTGTGATGATTTAGGTGAAAAACTTGAACTTGATCTTAGAGCCCTGTCATTGTGATGGTTGAACACATGCTATTGTGAACTTGAACTTGTGACTTGTTGGATTTTATGTAATATATGTGGTATTGTGGAGATATGTGATATGGGAGAAATCTGTGATATGTGGTATATATATATATATATTTATATGTACATATTGTGTGCTGGAAAAAAAAAAAAAAAAAAAAATAATTTTCCGTGAGTAGCTCACGGAAAGAGGCCAAACCTTTCCCGTGAGTCGACACAATCGCTCACGGAAAAGAGGTTAAATCTTTCCGTGAGCGCAACATGACTCACGGAAAGCGGCTGGATATCTCGTGGAGCGGCTCCGTTATGCTCACGGGGAAAGAACTCGAAATGCCGTTTCATGTCACGCCCACGTGAGGCCATAACGGGGTTTCACACCTCCCCGTTGATCGACGCCCCCCCCCGTTAACTCTATCCCGTGAGCTAAATAGGTTCACGGAAAGTATCCCGTGAACATTAGTTGTGTTCACGGAAAGGGTGATTCGCCCTTTTTCCCGACATCGATATCCGTGATTTACCCCAGGAAAGGCTTTCCGGGGTAAGGGCCTTTCCCGTGAGCATACTCCACGGAAATCGCTGATTCCGTAGTAGTGATTATTGGGTACGTGAGCATACGCCTCCGCGGGAAATCGCTTGATTCCGGTAGTGATTATTGGGTATGGGACTGCCGCGCGGGGACCGTATGGCCCTCGACGTGGCTTCTTCTCATTGGATCGCATGTCCCCTTCCGAAGTTTAACTCACCTCCCGTGGCGCACCCGCCCCAACCGCTGGCTGCACAGCTTGGTCGGGCCGCCCTCGGGGCCGCCGCGTGAGCGCCTTCGGCTTTGATGTGGTGGTCCTCGACACGCGTCCGATATCTAGAGCAGGGCCGCACGGACGCCTCCGTGCGATCGGTCTCACTCCAATTTTTTTCC
This sequence comes from Hyparrhenia diplandra, assembly GCA_015847255.1. Taxonomy (NCBI): domain Eukaryota; kingdom Viridiplantae; phylum Streptophyta; class Magnoliopsida; order Poales; family Poaceae; genus Hyparrhenia; species Hyparrhenia diplandra. Next base: position 23,166 of record JADLZK010005305.1, on the reverse strand, counting down.
GCATTTCAGTGGGTAGGTCATGTTTCATAATGGCGATCTAGCAAAGCCCTGTTATGGAATGGTATTTTGGAGAAGCTCATATCCTATAATCCTAGAATTGTGAATAGCTCACATACATGCGAGCCATGGTGACAAATCTTATGACACCCATCCAGGATGACAAATCTTTAAATATATGGCTATTCCATATGTTTTACAATTGCAATACATGAAACACGGATCTCATGTTCCATATACACGGCCATACGGTTAGGGGCAACGAACGTCCGTGGCGGCGGCCATGGAAGCCCAACCTCCTCCGATTCGCCTCCGCCGCCTACAACGGGGTGATGATCGGCGCAAGCCTGGAGATCATCAAGGTCAAGGACCTCTCCTCGTACTCCCGACCGGCGGCGACGACCCTAACACACCGGCGTCGCCCGCACAAGAAACGCCATCGATCCAAGTCTCCCTCCGCCGAGCCCCCGCACTTTCGCGTGTATTCCTCGAATTCCTGACGGTCTCAAAGAGGAGAAATCCAAGGTGCTCGCGGCGCCGGGCGACTCTACTCATCCAGGTTCGTATCAAAGAAAAGAATGAACAATACCACCACGTTGAACACTTTGTCTGGCCGGCGCCCACGCTGCGAGCTCTCCACGACGGCCGCCGTTGTGGCTGCTCCCGCCGCGCGCCTCGGAAAGCTCTTTGATGGTTCCACCGCCTCTTGGCGCCGTGGCGGGACGAGCTTCGTGGTGGCATATCTCAGCAAGCGCAGTGGTGATGACACGGTGGCCAATCTCTACCTGTTCCGTTCTGGTGAGTGGAAACGCTACCACCTCAAAATCAGAGAGGACTGGGATCTTCCTACGTTGTGGGACACCGTCGTCCTGCCGGCGACCGTCTCCTCTCGCTGGTCAACTTTCCCAACAAGGCGTCATGCTGCTCATTGATGTGTTCAAGGAGAAACCAACGGTGGAGTGCATTAAAGCTCCCCATGGATCCCCTCGTGAAGGCAACCAATTAAAGCGAACGTTTGCACCACCGCGGGTGGCGGCGCTCAAGTTTGTCAACATCTTTTGGCGCTGCTGCTGTGGTGCCGCCGCTTCCCTGCGACTGCGAATACTCTCGCCACGCCTACACCATCCACACCTGGGCGATGAGGATCGGCAATGGCGACATGGAGTGGGTGAAGGACGGCATGGTCGACGCAACCGAGCTCTGGGCGCTCGGCGCCTACAAGGATCTCTGCCGTGCGATCCACTTGACCGCCCCATCGTGAGCATCGACGAACCGGAGGTCATCTGCTTCAGGATCGCGCGATACCAAATGGAACAGCCGGACGCCTCGGCAGATACAGGGTCAACATGAGAACCAAAACAATACACCTCACTCACGCCATGAAGAAGATCTTGGGTATTGTTACGGCTCGAGACGAACTGATCCCAAGCAAGGTATCGTATTTCTTCAATACTTACCCAAGTAGTGGCAGAAGAGATGATGCTACTTCGACAGGCCAAAGCCAGATTGGCATTGAGAGGTCACCGTCGGTTGTTGTTGATGAGCGGCCAATAGGAGACGGTGATGCCGGCAATCCGCTGCAAGCTTCACAAATCATAGAGGCACTTGAAGAGATACCTAGCTATGGCTTGGGTCGTGATGAGGTTAAAGCGTATAGAATTCTTAGCAAAAACAATGGCCACCGGTTGAGATCTCTTCTAAGGTTACCGAAGAATATAAGGAAGAATTGGTTGCTGATGGAGATTAAAGGCTAGCCAAGGCTGATCTCTCAGCACTTTGTGCGCTCTTTAATCCTGTGGTCAGAAGGTATGGTTTTGTCCGAAAAACAACTACGAATCGCTAGTACACTCCTTTTGTCATCTGTGCTTTCCGGTGTTCGCTTTGGATCATCCTTAAGCCCCTTCTGATATCATCTATTCTGCTATATCCTTGATCTGAAGGAGGAGGACAAGGAGCTCTTTGATCATGCTAAAGAAGATATCATGAAGTGGATGAAGGAATTCCTGCCGATAGACTGCTATGTTGGATATTGTCGAAATCTAGTTTTTGTAATAGGGCTTTGGTGCTTTTTGTGCGTTTTTGGAACTGGTAACCGCAGCATGTATCTATGTTTCTGTTGCTTTTCTAAAAAGCAGAGGTAAAACTCTATTTTATAAAAGGGAATTTGGTGATTCTACCCTTACTTTAAAGCCTAATGGTGATTTTACCCCTCGTTTTTTTCAACTTTGCATTTTTACCCTTACTTTTTCAAATGAAACCGCCGTCTACCCTCTTATTTAACACCGTTGGTACATATTATATTAAATGATAAAAAAAAAATAAAAGAAAGAAAATTTGGTGATTTTACCCTCGCTTTTAAAAGCGAAATGGTGATTTTACCCTCGTTTTTTTTTTCCTTTTTAACACCGTTAGAGGGACTTAACGGACTAGGTAGACTCTCCCTTCATTCTGAAATAACAGGGGGGTAAAATCACAAAAGTTAAAAAAAAGAGGGTAAAATCACCATTCGCTTAAAAGCGAGGATAAAAAACGCCAAAGCCACTTTTAAAAAATACTAATTGATGAAATGTTTGTAGAACACTACCTACATTGTATATAGGATACATGCCCGGTGAATATGCAGCCAACAATTCTACGTGATGTGGGCAATGCACTATTACCTCGGCGAGAGCAGAACGAAAGGAACTAAAATGCTGTGCATGCTTCCTATTTCATCTATATAGGTTAACTCAACAAAACTCACTATTGTTTTTGTCTAACACTTGTGCATTTCAATATCATCTTGCATGCATCAATGATAGCACATTACGGGCGAGTAGAGCCTACCTCTCTAAAAGAGAAAAGAGGAAGAAAAAAGGACAAAAGCTCTTGTTCTTGGAGAAGCAAAGTAGGCACTTCTCCATCTTCGGCGCCTTTGGGTGCGGACTAGGTCATTCCACTCAGGCGGCAGATCGTCTAGGGCAACCTTCTTGTCATCCTCATTGTTGGAGGCGTCGTCGGGCATCTTGACTTCAAACTTGGGTGTCCCACCGGGCGTGCCAAAAAAGTGTGTTGACAAGAAAATGGGAGTCTCGTTGTCAAGCACACTTAGCAAGCGGATTAGCTAGCTTCCCAACGGTGCCCGGGTATCTTGTTCGATTACGAGGCGTGCGATCAATTTGACCTGTAATTGACACGAGATGAAACATGAGAGCGGAACGTGCTTGGTATGACCAAGGCGTTCCTCATGTACGGCCATGAAGCCACTACGGCGACATACAGCTATGAGAGCCGTTGTCTTCCAACAGGTTTTATAGATGCATTTGGTAAGCATAAATAAAGCATGCAAATATATAGTTACCCGAATGAATCACAAAGAGACATGTTTGAACAAGTGAAATTTGATCAATAAGATATAACATGATAAAGCATAAAGCATTGGATCGATCTTACTATCAACATGATAACAATAGATAGGCAACTTATAAATATAAGCCTATCTAGACAACACATGCATAGATTATTCCAACTAGTGCGCGCAACGTCTAGCCTTCCTAACCCGTCAAGCATAAACCCTAACAAGCTAATCCACCGCATGATACAGCTTGTTAACATCTACACCACTCCTTACAACTAGATCTATCCACCGCATGATACAATCTAATCATGAGAAGCTAAAAGCATGCATAAACCTAAATAGATCTATAGATACTTGTTACTCGTTAAAGCATAACCGCATTTGTCAAGCTTGCCGAATCGGGGTCCATGAAGAAGGAACATGACACGTAAAACATAAACATAAAATTGCAAAGACCTTGCATCTCGCGCACGATACCCAATCCCGACAAAGCCTAGTTTACATCTAACGTACATGAACCCGCAACATGTAACAAGATCTAAGCCCGGCTATAAGTAAACACGTGATTTACTCCTTCTCCGGTGTTTTTATGTTGTCTTGTCGTGTGAGTTAGATCTTAAGTGCAATAGATCCATCTTACATGGCAAGATGAACATGAAAACATCGAGGAACGAGTAAATCTATAAAAGATAAAAGCCGAGCCGCATCAATCTAAATTGGGCAAGATTATGGTTGCAAACAATAAATAAACATAAATATAGATTCATTGCAACACGTGGTAACTTAATGAATTCATTAGATCTCGCAAATCTAACGAAGCGATAACTAGCCCCAAGCTAGATCTTAGCCTGCTGCATGACTCATGACCTAACAAAGAACCCTCTTGCCAACGCTTAAATCCACCGCATGATACTAAGCATTGAAACAAGACTACTTGCATCGTATCTAAATCCACCGCATGATACTAGACATGGCGCAAGGTTGCGGTACTTAGAGAGGTCGACGGATCGATGGTTCCTCGTGCAGTAGATCGGCGACACGACTTGGACTCAAAAAAGGGTGGCACGGGGGCCGGTTTGTTGTATTGATTGGAGAGAGCTTTTACAATGGTCGAGGGTCACTATTTATACCCTAGACGTGACTAAGAGTCTCAACCGACTACGATTACAATGAATAAAACCTAATTAGAAAGATAACTTGGGCTTCAAGCCCTTACGGAGTAGACATGGCGCGTGGGCTCTTCCTTCTTGGACAGCTCATCCTCCGTTGCCCACCGTCTTGCCGAATGGTCACGCAATTTTGTCCGCGTGGGGCGACTTGCGAATCTTTGCACGGTGTTCGGGTGACTTGCGAATGAGCTCTTGCTGAATGACCCCATGTCGAATGTCTTCTTATTGGCATCTTGCAGCGGCTCACCTGTCATTCGACCTTACCAGATTTTGGTGTCAACACATACCATGCTACGACATATATATAACATATGTGCTTGTTTCTGACCGGTTGAGATCATGGTGAGCACTCAACCGATCGCTGCAGCATCCGTTGTGCGCTAAGATTTGTGCTCCTGTTCTCATTTGATATTTGTAAACTTTTATTTAAGTATCGATATAATCTTCCTCTTAAAAAACTAATTTGCAACATTTTATAACCTTTCTATAAGCATTGGATCTAGAATAAACGGCTAAAACCGTTGGTCGAGTGGGCCCCTCAATCTTATTAACGGTTTATCTTAAACGACATAGTAATAATAATTAACGTGTCATTATTCAGAAAAAAGCACCATGCATGTCATGCAGCGACATATATATAAAATAAACTAGCCCAGTCATCTAGGTGTATAGCCTTGGTGGCAGGCACCGCCTTGAGGGGACAGCCATAACAAGGGTGTCGTTGCTCGTGTACCTTTCGGGTCACGTCCACCTGTTCAGCCGACATTCCGTTGGGCAGCCTCCACTTGAACTCTTCCATAAGTAAGAGCATCCCCAAGACTCCAACGCCTTCCTCAAATGCTTCCACGTAGTCGTTTTAGAGGAATCTAGGAAGAAAACAGCTGCCCAACGCCTTTCTCATTCCTCACCGCAAAAAGTTCGTGGCGGAAAAATGCCGCCGACAAGCAGAGAATTTCCTCGCGGACGCGTGGTTCCTCATCCGTCATCTCCTGTAGAGCCCACGCACAGAGTTCATGTGTGCCAGCGAAAGTAAACGTCATAGTCTGGAGCTCGAGCAGCATGCACCTGTCAAAAGGCGATGATTCACGCTGCCGCGAGCTCGAGAGTAGTGTCCCGCCGGTCGATTTGCGCTGCCGCCCGAACGATCAAAGCCGTCGCCACCTCCAGAAAGTTGCACTACCACAGAACATGTCATACGAGACACGTCAAGCGTGACGGGGAAGATACTGAGGTAGTAGCCGGTTATTAGTTTTGTTAATGTTTTTGTTGTGTTTTTCTATAATATTAATCTATGATTCAGATTTGTTTCTTTTATTACCTCCTAAGAGGTAATTTGCGTACCGTAACAGGCCTAGTTTGCGTTCTTCTCAGTTTTCACAGCAGCATGCGTACAACGCACAAAAACGATATATATATATATTCCCTGATTTGAAGCCAAGAAAATGTGAAAAAAGAAATAAATCGAATGAAGGGTCTAATTATTATCCAAATTTTTTATGATTTTGTCATCAAACAACACTTGAATCTTTTGGGTATAAAAACAACTTGTGTACGTGTAAAACAAAAGAGACGTGTCTAAGATTTCTTGGCAAAGATCGACAGCGGCCGGCGGCGCCTGCTTTTCAAGTCCGGCGTGTTGACGTATTCTATGGGATGAGCGATGCATGGCGCATGAGAAGATCTTGATCTTTGTATTATTCCTACATGCTTGATCTTCGGCCAGCTGCCGTAGATCAGCCGTTGGTAGACATTGGCCGAGATGACGACGTTCAGAAAACGACCACGCGAGCGGCAAAGGCGACCTAGGTATTCCGCCAATGGTGCGCTCTCTCCTGCCACGCATGTGGTACGCGAGCGATAACAACCATGATGTGATTTTTCTCTGCAGTATGCATGCACGGCACTGCACGCACATGTTGGTATATATGCATGCATTTCTGAATGACCGTAGTAATATATGCACGATGAATCCATATAATTTTCAATGAGGTATATATATAGTGTGGCAACATGAGTTTATGATTTATGCACATGCATAATACTTCTTCCCAGTTAATCTTCGTAAGGTCTATGTGTCAAGAACAAGGAGAATAAAAATATATTAAATCTAGTGGTAATAAAAATATATTAAATCTAGTGGTCTATAATATGCACCTAGCCAATTATCGTCTAACATGTCACTAGGTCCTCACATATATTGGAGGGTCCCCTACATATATTTAGTGGTTCCCACATCATATGAAGACCAATGTGAGATTTTTTCTCTTGCTTATATGAAGACCAATGCGGACAGAGGAAATATAAACCTATAATATGTTTGTGTGAATCCATACATAAAAGAACTAGGAACCACGCATGCATAATATGTTTGTGTGCTTACATCTCCGCACAGTATATACATGCATGATGTCCAGTTATCCACTGCATAATATTAATGGGCATTTAAAGAGGGGTTGAAGTCTTGAAGAGATCGATCGGCTCTTCTACTTCATATGCATTTGTTATCAGCACGTCACATGGTTCAGGCACAGGAGTATACTCCCCTATATAGATGATGTTGCGTGCTGCTTGTCATCAATGTATTTTTTTGCGCCGTCTTAGACTACTCCCAATGGAGAGTATCATACTGCATTTAATGACTGCCACATAGGATGTTTTGCTGACATGGCATGCAATTAAGGAGGAAAGAGAAGAGAGTAGTATCATCCTCATGATACCGCTGCGGCACAATATCCAACACGATGGTAGAGAGAAAGATCAATTAATGTTGAGTCCATAGATGATACTTTGCATTGGGAGACTGTTTCTTTTAGATGTATCATATATCGTAAAACGTGACGATACTATCTCATGATACCATGCACTGGGAGTAGTCTTAGCAAGAAAGAAGAACAAGAATGTGCTCATCGTGCAGTTTTTCATCGTTTTCCGCACAAAATCAGTTCACGACCCATATATATCTTACACGACATTATAACAATTTACGTGTCCTAATTCGAAAGCACCATGCATACCATGCAGCGACATATATATCAATTGATCGCTGCAGCTTTTGCTGGGGCTAAGATTCATGCTCCTGTTCTCCTTTGGTTTTTGTAATCTTTTATTTATGTATTGATACAATCGCTCCGAACTATATATCTTAAACGACACAATAATAATTAACGTGTCCTTATTCAGAAAAAGCGCCATGCATGCCATGCAGCGACATACATATATATATATAAATAAACTAGCCCAGTCATCTGTAGCCTAGGTGGCGGGCACCAACTTGAGGGGGACAGCCATAACAAGGGTGTCGTTGTTATTTTAGATGGGATTTAGGGTTTTCAGGGCAGAGCTATAGTTATATTGTTGTTTTTATTTAAAAAGGAGAATATAGACTTTGCAGTTAGCTGATTCTTCCATCCTGATAAACATTCCCATTGAATCTCTTATTACCTATTCAATTTTAGGTTCTTTGACCGCTGCTCTGATAAACATTCCCGTTTCTTTTTTTCTTTCTAATCAGGAACCTAAACCTGTGTCTAGTAATTCTTCTCCAAATCATAGTCATTCGCCTGATGTTTCTTCTAGAATAATTGATAATGGGAGTCAAGAAGCTGAAAAGAGTGGAATCATTGAATGAGAAGCTGGTATTGGCAACTAGCCCAAATGATTCTTCCCCACAACATGATCAATCAAAGAAGCCACAGATATACCAATCATCTATGGCAGAGGTATCCCCAAATATCAGGAATGGGGATGTCCTGGATTCTGTAAAGAATTTGAATGAGAAGGTGTCCCCAAAGGTCAAGGATGATGATGTCCCAGCTTCTGTAGAGAATTTGAATGAGAAGGTGTCCCCAAAGGTCATGGACGATGATGTCAGGATTCTATAAAGAGTTTGAATCAGAAACTTTCTGCTGCCCTTTGACTATCAATGCTAAAGAGGACTTGGTAAAGCAGCACACTAGAGTTGCAGAAGAGGCTGTTGCAGGTATTTGTTTTTAATTTCCAGTTGAACTTACATAAATTTTGCAGTTTGAGTGACTCCTGCATAGGGTTCATCAGTAGTCCCTGTCCATTTTCTAGAATCAAACTTACGGTGTTGTGAACTTGGGCTAAAAAAGATGAAATTCATTTGATTAATTTGTTCTGCACCTTCTTAAGGTGAAGATAAAAATGCTATCCTAATAATGTACTGAATTGCATATTATATTTTTCTTTATTTGTAGGTTGGGAACAAGCTGAAGCTGAAGTTGTTTCCCTGAAGCAACTTCTTGAAACTGCATCCCAGAAAAATACCTCTCTGGAGGATCAGGTCAGCCACATGGATGATGCCCTTAAAGAATGTGTAAGGCAGCTTCGCCAAGCACGGAAGAACAAGAGAAGAAAATCCATGATGCAGTTGCTAAGAAGTCTAAAGAATTGGAGTCTGAGAAGTCTGAGCTCCAGAACCATATTGCTGAACTCAGTAAGCAGTTGGAAGCCATGAAACTAGAAGCTGCTACTGTGTATGTCCAGCGCGATCTGCAGGAAAAGCTTCAGGTAGTGGAGAAAGAAAACAAAAGAGCTCAAGGTCGAATTATTCGCACTCTCCAAGGACCTGAAGATACTTGCACGGGAAAGAGACCTGAGCAACCAAGCAGCAGAAACAGCAAGCAAACTTCATCTGGAGAGTGTGAAAAAGATAACAAGAGTTGAGGCAGAATGCCTTAAATTGCGTCATCTAACACGGAGAACATCCTTGACCAATGATTCTAGGCCTGTAACTAACAGTGCTTGCATGGAATCTCAGACTGACAGTCAGTCTGACAGTGCTGAGCGCATGCTAGTTGATGATGAAATGAAAAATTCTGATTCGTGGGCGTCAGCTCTGATAGCTGAACTTGATCAGTTCAAGAATGCCAACATCGGCACAAGAGATCTCGTGAATAATCCAGTTGAAATTGACCTGATGGATGATTTCCTCGAGATGGAAAAACTGGCTGCACTGCCTGAAGTAGACCGTGTAAGCTCTAGCTTTGGAGCTGAAACTGATTCTGATCAGGGTGTGACTAGAGATAAATCATCAAATCTTGAAACTGAGTCATTGCAGTGTCAAGTGACAGATTTGCAAGCAAAGGTTGGGAAGATTGAAGGTGAGAAAAGGGGGCTCGAAATGGCCCTTGCAGATGCCAGAGATCAGCTTGGCACATCATGTGATGCCCTAATGGTGGCCAACAATAAGTTGATCGATTTGCAGACGCAGTTGGACTTGGCAAATGAGTCCAAACATTCTGCTTTTGGAGAAGCTGAGCGACTGAATGGTGAGAGGAAAGATTTGGCATTACAACTGGAGTCAAAGTCCGCACAAGTTGATGAGCTTCAGCTGATGGTGGCATCGCTGGAAGAAAAAGTCAACAGCAGGGGAGTTGGAATTGCAGTTAGAGTTAATTTCTGCGGAGGCTGCTGATCTGCGCAGGACAGTGGCTTCCTGGAAGAGAGGATTGATGCAGAGATAACTCTCTCTATGCAGCACAAAGCAAATGCAGACCTGGCAGAGGCGTCCAAAGAATCATTAGAGGCACAGCTGCAGTCTGCAAACACAGAGATAGGGAAACTGAAAGGTATTGTGCAAACTTTGGAGACTGAGGTGCGGAAAGAGACGGATTCTTGTGAAGAACTACTGAAACAGATAGCGACTATGAAGATTGAGTCAGAGAGATCAATATCTGTGGCGTCTACCAAAGAGTCATTAGAGGCGCAGCTCCAGGTAGCGAATTCAGAAGTTGCAAAGTTGCGTGAGGTGGTGAATGCTCTTGAGTGCGATGCAGCGAAAGAGAAGGCATATTCTTCAGATCTCCAGATGCAACTTGAGGCAGTGGAAGGCATCAGGAAGGTGTTGGAATCTGAACTTGAGTCTTCACACCAGGAGGTGATGAAGCTCAAGGAGAAGGTTTCGTCATTGGAAGTAAGGCTTAAGGACCAGACCTCGTTGCTTGTAGAATTTACAGCTAAATCAGAGAATGCAGTGTCCCGTAAAAAGGCAATGGAGGTTCAACTAGAAGCAGCAAATCTGGAAGTTACAAAACTGAGAAACAAGGTGAGCATGCTCCAAGGGAAGGTTGAGCAGGAGAAGCTTCTGTCAGAAGAGTACGAAGCGAAATGCCGCAAGCTGGAGGCTCAGGTGTCGAGAGACAGTCGAGAGGCGAAGCTTTGGCGCCTTAAGAACTCAAATGGAGACCTGAATGTGAAGCAGGTACAGCCCTACCTGTCTGCATCTAATCTGAATTTGAAATATGCAATATTAAACTTGGCATGCTAGAACTTCCTTATCGCCAATTCTTACCACCTACCTGTCTGCATCTAATCTGAATTTGAAATATTTCAATATTAAACTTGGCATGCTAGAACTTCCTAATTGCCAATTCTTACCATTATCACAGGAGAAGGAATTAACCGGTGCTGCTGGGAAGCTTGCGGAGTGCCAGAAGACCATAGCTAACCTCGGTCGCCAGCTGAAATCTCTAACAGACCTTGACGGTGTGACGTCGGATCCTGAAAAGCTGGAATCCATGGACAATCACCTGGCCTTCAGAGATGGCGGCGACGATGACCTGCTCTCTTCAGACAGGGCTGACGGGCTGTATGAACTGAGTGTTCCTAAGAGGAACGGTACCTGCCTCTCACCCCTCCGGTCCAATCAGTCGCCAGCCAGTTTGCCGTCCCTTAGTAGCTACTTGAGCAAAACAAAAGGTGAAAAATCTGATGAGACCATTGTGCATAAATTATTTGACAGTCTATGGACGATGTCAGTTGTTACCTGGTGGTAGGTCGGTGTACATTTACAGAACTTGATGGATGCTTACTACTTTTTTTTCTCTTTGTTGTGCTCATTTTCTCGTGTGTTCCTGCTGCTTTCGTGCTCAGTGATTGCTAATTAATGTCTTCCTGGTAGGGTGAGTGCTGCAGGGTTTGTGACGAATTCATTAGCTTTCGTGAGACTACAGGGTTTTCCACAAATTTATTAGATTTTTGTGAGACTGCAGAGCATTATTCTTGCAGGTTCAGTCTGTTTTGAGGTTGAAGCCTGGAGGGTTTCTCTTCTCTCTTTTTCTTGTTGCTTTAGTCCGTGCCATGTCGTTCACCATTGCTAGGTGATCTGTAACCTATGCTTGGAGGCTTCTCTTGTAGTCGCTTCGTGTTAGTGGGGAGCTACCGTGGGGAAGAGAGCAGCAGAGAAGGCACCGGAGGATGGCGATGTCAGGATTCAGAATTTGGGTTTACATACAATTTCATCTCCTGCCCATCCTCTTTCATCAGCTAATAATAACTTGAGTACTCTACAGGTTAGCCCAATCTGGGCCGGTAACTTTCGTATTGGGCTGGCGCAGACGTTGCAGCAGCTTGGGCCGATCAACTTGCTTCTCAGCCTGTTTCTCCTCCTGGTGTAGTGGCGCCATTTGGAGACATAAATATTCATTCTTAATTTCTCAGATTCTGAAATTATTTTTTATTTTTTAAAATGACCTTGGATGTTGACATGGTCCATACTAAAATTGTAGATCTCAGTGCAAGCTATAATATTTTACAGTCGAAAACCTTTTTTGTTTGAGATGGGTTAGATGCATAAATATTCGTTTTATGTTCTCTATCTAATTATTAAATTCAAAATTTTACTTTTTGCTCAAACGAAGGCATGGTGAATACAAAATTTGTAGTGCTTGTAGAGGTACAAAAATTTCTAGTTGAAAACCTTTTCATTTGAGATTATTCAAAGGGGCTAAAATATTTGATAAAAGATACAACTAATAAAAGAACTAATCTTTACGGATGCAACTCGCTCAAACAGATGGGACTAGCTGAGTCATATACATGGACCTATTGGCAATTCTAGCGTTATGAGAACTGGGCTTCGTCAAAATACCATCGAAAACGGGCTTCGCGGGCTTGGTTCACCATTATGAAACATGACCAACACGCCATGTGGGGAGTCTTTTTCCTCCTCATTTCCCCTTGCCCCTTTCTTTCACTGGCTCGGATGGGACAGGGCGTGCCGCACAAAATGAAACCAGCGACGCTCGGCCATGGATCGGCACCGCAACGGTGGTGGTTGGCGGGCGCATCCGCGTCGGCGATGGGCGCTCAAGCGCGCTCACCCCCGGCTCGCCATCCCTCGTCCTTGTGCAGCAGCCGCGCCGACGCTAGCCCGGCTACTTCGCCACGCCGCTCCGCGACCGGCGTTAGTGCACACAACAGTGGTCGCGAGCTTGCCGTGTTCGCCATGGTCGTTGTTGCGACTGTTAGCGACGATAGCCGCTGCCGTGCAGGGGTTGCAGCGAGAGAGGCCCGCCGACCCACGAAGGAGCTGGTTCAATACATTACGACGTTGAGCAGCGAGGACAAGCGGGAGGTGGCGCAACATGCATGAATTCCTACCCGGACTGTCTTCGTGAGCGAGAAGGCAAGCAAAGACGCTAGGACGGGGCGTGCAAGCCACACGGCTCGCGGCGCGGCCGGGGTGGGGGCCAGCGTTGGACAGCGTGCGGGGGAGTTGTAAAGAAAGGGTAGGGGCAAGTGAGTCGAAAAGAGTAAACACCACGGATGGCATTTCGGAAAATTCCCTACCTTTCCCGTGGGGAAATCGTTTCCCGTGAGCTAACAGAAAACAATCACGGAAAATCATAAGCTTTCCCGTGAGCCACAAGAAAAATCACGGGAAAGAAAAAGCGCACGGGAAAACATCTTTCCCGTGAGGCATAGCTCACGGAAAATTCCATCCCCTTTCCCGTGAGACGGGGCTCACGGGAAAGGGAACCACCGTCGCCCCGCCCCTCCGTCCCCTCCGTCCCTCTTTCCCGTTCTCCCTCCGTCTAGCTCACGGGAAATCATTTCCCGTGAGACGGATTTCCCGTGAACTAAATGGAGGCCTTCGCAACAGGACCCCTTTCCCGTGAGCCGTGGATCCCGCTCACGGAAAAGACACTCACGGAAATTTTTTCTTTGCGTTTTCCATCTCCAAACTTTTTCTACACATGTTGCACATCATATGGCACTCAATATTAAATTTTGGTGAATTATTGACTTCATTTGATATATTTAGGTAATTATTCTCTTTTATGGGAATTTTTGAAATGAGGCCAAATTTGAACTACAAGTGCTTCAAATTTTCAAAAAATTAGTAGAAAATTTATATTCCTCATACTCAACACAATGTAAGGCCTTGCATTTAAAAAATAAAGAAATCTGGAACATCTTAATACGAAATCATCAACGGTAATCCCTCGTTCTAGGGGTTTAAAAATTCTAGAAAATAAACCGATGTGCAAAAATCATGAAATTTGATAATATGTCATGATATCTTATGCCGAGGCTATGATAAAAAATTGGGAACATTTCAAGACAAATTGGCACGTCACGATGTTCACAAGCTCTAACATCTACGTAGAAGTTTCATGTTTGTTGAGAATGATGTAGTGTGATTTCATGTGGATGTGACAGTCAAGTTGTGGTTTGGCTACGAAAATTTTTCTATATGCAACATGCCTCGAATATTGTGTCATGTCTAATTTCGAGAATTTTTTGGATTATTTTTGGTAATTATTATAATTTTTTTGTTATAGTTAAGTAAATACAATTTTGAAAAAAAAGGAGATAGAACCACATGAAATAATGGCCATTTTTTCGCAAGGGATCAATTATGTATGGGTGAGTGTATGTGATAAGGTATTTTTGAAGTAATATTGATCAAAGTTTGAAAATATATATGTTAGAAAAAGAAAGGTGAGTAATAAATTTAATTTATAGAAAATCCCTTTCCCGTGAGCAGCTCACGGGGCCGGCGATATTTCCCGTGAGCTAATCACGGGGAAAGGGTCGGTGGGACCGCCTCGCGGGTGGTGGCGGCGGATATTTAAAAAAAAAAAAAATTACCTCTTTCCGTGATGGATGCGGGCGGATCACGGGAAAGAAGGCAACTTTCCCCGTGATCCGGCGGATCCATCATGGGAAAGCGCTTTTTAAAGTTTAGTCAACCCCGACGCCCGGCTCCCCTCCTCTCACTCACCTCTCACTCGAACACACACACGCACACACACCCACCGGCCGCTGCCCACCGATTCCGCGCCGCTGCCCCGCCCGCCCATCGCCCCGCCGCCCTCTCTCCCATCCCGCGCCGCCGCCTCCACCCGCCCGCCCATCCTGGCGCCTCCGCGCCGCCCCGCGCCCGTCGCCGTGCGCCGCGCCGGACGGAGGAAGGTGGGAGGGGAGGGGGAAGGGGAGGAGGGAAGAGGAGGAGGGAAGAGGAGAAGGAGGAGGGGAGGAGGAGGAGGGAAGAGGGAGGAAGAAGAAGAAGGGGAGGGAGAGGAGGAGGAAGAAGGAGGGAGGAAGAAGAAGAAGAAGAAGGAGAAGGGAGGAGGAGGAGGAGGAGGAGGGAGGAGGAGGTGGGGGGGGGGGGAGGTGGAGGAGGAGGCCGGAGGAGGAGGAAGGAGAGAGGGAAGAGGAGGCCCCGACGCCGCCGCCGCCCGTGCCTCGACACCTAGTTGCCGACGCCGCGCCCGCCGGGCACGCCTTGTGACCTCGCACCGCCGCCGCCACCACCGCGGAGGAGAGGTAGGAGGACCATCCCACCGTCGCCCGTCCGGCCCGTCGCCGCCTTCAGCCGGCGCGGTTGTCGGCCATCGTGCCCTTGATGTGAATGTGGTTGTCGGCCATCGTGCCGTATGTTTTGTCTGCAGTATTGGAAACCTCCCCGTGCGGGGGAGGTTCTGTCGAAAAAATTTTGAACTTATCCCCCCGTTTCTTTTTTTTATGCGGGGAACCCTCCGAGGGCCGAGTTGCTTGCCCGGAGCCGAGTCTCTTGGCGGCCCTAATCTTCTTCCTCGCCGGCTAGCCTGACTCCACCGCGACCCTAGGTATGACCCCTCCTTCCGTGTCATGGTGTAGCTAGCTCGCGCGGCTCGGGTTAAGGCGTCTCCGTTCGAAAAGAGATACGGTTGGAAGTATGCGAGATCCTGCATACCTATAACCGTATCTGTTTTCGACTTGTCCACGTTTTGGACAGCCCGAGGATGCGTAGATGAGGTTCGTTCTATGCTCCACTCTGTTTGATTCGAGTTTCGGCAACATCTCCCCCAGTTCTTCGAATACACTCCCCCTCTCGGGGAGGGCGTGTATTTGGAGAAACGGCGAGGGAAATCTTTGCCAAAATCTTTCGGATAGGAGCGGAGCATGGAACTGACCTCATCTACGCATCCTCGAATGATTAGGACCTATCTTCACCTATTAGATGGTAGGATCCTTGTGTAGATGCACTTGCATTCTTATATTCTCAAGCGCATATGATAGAGAATGGATGACCGTGCGTGGATATACAATGGCTAGAGGAGTTTTGGAGATTATGACCATGAATGGGTTAAGAAGAGCGTGCTTTTCGTGGACAATGCTTTTCGAGAATGCTCGAGGTGCGAGTAAGGTTTGGTGTCCATGCAAGAAATGTGGGAATAAAAAAAAGGCAAAGTAAGGATGACATGTCTAAACATCTTCCCATGTATGGATGGACGGATGGCTATAAGCGGTGGATCTTCCATGGTGAAACGAGCGTATGAGAGACGAGGTGGTGAGGCAACGCATCGATGATCTTGCTTCGACGCCGGGATAGGAGACATGATAGATGACTTTCATGCCTAAACTTTGATCAAGGACTTGGTGATGAGGGGAGGAGGAGCCGAAAAGAAACCACAAAGGCCTATTATACCATGTTGGAGGCGGCATGGAAACCCCTTCACGACTATTGTGAGGTCTCCAAACTAGATGCCATTTCACGCCTTATGGACTTGAAGGCCCGATGCAATATTAGTCGAGACGGCTTCACCGACATGTTGACGATCTTTGGGGGCTTGCTTCCCGCGAGGTCACGTCTTTGCCAAAGAACATGTACGAGTCGGGAAACTCCTCAAGGTACTCAAGATGCCATACGAGCGGATACATGCTTGTGAGAACGGGTGCGTCTTATTTAGGAAAGACTACAAAGATGATACGCACTGTCAAAGTGTAAATCCTCAAGGTTCATAGAGGTAGACCACGGTGAAGACGGTGAGAAGAGGCAAAGGTCCTCGTGAAAATCCTACGGTACCTTCCCTTCGAACCGAGGTTACAATGGATGTACATGACCGAGGAGTCTGCGAAAAGCATGACATGACCCAAAGATGGGCGTCGCTACAATCCGGATAAGATGGTACACCCATCCGATGCCGAAGCATGGACCCATTTCAACAATATTCATCCCGACAAAGCTATGGAGGCTCATAATGTGCGTGTTGCTCGCAAATGGATGGGTTCAATCCTTATGGAATGATGGCTGCCCCATACACTTGTTGGCCTGTATTAGTTATCCCGCTCAATCTACCTCCGGGCGTCTGCTTTCAACAGAAGAACATTCTTTTGTCTTTGATAATTCCTGGCCACCCGGGAAATAAAATGGGTGTGTTCTTAGAGCCTGTGATTGATGAATTGATCAAAGATTGGAATGAAGGGTTTTGTACGTATGACCGAGCTTTGAAGAGAAATTTCGGGGATGTACGTGTGGTACCACTACTCCCCTGCATGATTTCTTGGCGTATGGGATATTCTCTGGTCGGGTGTGTGCACGGCAAGTTCCCTTGCCCGGTATGCAAGGCGGCTCGAGGTTCACCCGGTTGAAGAAGCGTGGTAAGTATTCTCATGTTCGACAAGCATCGACAGTTCCTCCTCCCGACCATGCATTCAAAGCTAGACAAGAAGAACTTTACGAAAGGTCTCCAAGTTACGGACCCAAAACCGGAGATGATGATAGCTACTAAGGTACGTGCTCAAGTGGATTCTCTTGTGGCTGATGAAAATTGTGTCTTTGTGGGTTATGGCGAGGATCATGCATGGACTCACAAGTTAGGATTAGAGAGGCTCCCCTATTATGATGACCTTCTTCTTCCACATAACCTTGATTTAATGCATACTAAAAAGAACATCGCCGAGTATTTTCTTGGAACATTCATGGAAACTAGCAAGTCAAAGGACAACGTTAAGGCTAGAATTGATCCCGGCGAGTTGTGTGACAGCCCAAAGCAAGAAATGAAGCCTCCTAGCTATGGCAAGAGATGGAAAAAACCTAAGGCCGATTACGTGTTGAGCAGGCCCCAAAGGAGGGAAGTACTGCACTGGTTTTAGAAATTAATGTTCCCTCGATGGGTATGCGGCAAATCGGGAGGGTGAACTTATCTACTATGCGAATCAATGGGCTCAAGAGTCATGACTACCACATATGGATGGAGCGGCTTCTTCCAGTGATGCTTCGAGGCTATGTCCCCGATCATGTCTGGCATGTGATGGCAGAGTTGAGCAATTTCTTTCGGTAGCTTTGTGCTAAAGAGTTATCTCGGACCACACTAGAAGAAATGGAAAAAATGGCACCTGTGTTGTTACGTAAGTTGGAGAAGATATTTCCGCCCGGGCTTCTTCGTTCGATGGTGCATTTGATTTTGCACCTTCCATACGAGGCAAGGGTGGGTGGCCCTCGCGATTTCGTTGGTGCTATCTTTGTTGAGAGAGATTAAGAAGCATGTTCGGTCCGATTTGTAAAATAAGTGTAAGATTGAGGGTTCCATCACGAGAAGCAAAGGTTCGGCGGGGAGGTATAGATGTACAAACGGCCCGCGACGGTGGGTGGTCCGTCCGTGGCGGGATTTTGGCCCGGTACCAGGCCGCGGCCGGTCCGGTGTTGGCGGAACCCGCGGGCGGCGGCCCGATGGCGAACCGGACCATGGGCGCTGCCTCGGCCCGTGGGCACGGTGCGGCACGCCCGATGACTAAGATGGCCCGGTGGCGGCCCGATGAATTTTGGCCCAATCCATGTATATGCTGCACTATTTCCCTTCCTAACCCTAATATTCCCACCCCCTCACCAGTCACCCCTCGGTCTCTCTCACACACACGCTTTCGCTGCAGATCCTCTCCCACCTTCATCGTTCCATCCTTTGAGCAACCATGGAAGGCACCGGTCGGCGGCGGACCACTGGGTGCACGCAAATTGCGGCCGCGGCTGGCGGCTCCCGCGCCATGATCGCCTGAGGAGGCAAGAAGCACCTACGGTACTATTTGGGTCATAGCGTTATCAACCCGCACCACACAAAAGCTATCGAGCTCCGAAAGCGCTTCGGGGCCCGTGATCTGCGGCGGCCAACCACTTACAGAATACGGTCTCGGACTTGAGGTTTATTTATTGTATTTAAGGTTCATTTATCTTTACATGCTGTTTCACCGTGGTTCTAACTTTGTGTCGAAATAGGCCCGGATAGTGGAAGAGAGAGGGAAGCGATGGGAGGAGGCCGAGGAGAGGGGGCGGGCAAGGGCTCAGCGGAGCGAGAGGGGCTGAGCAACACCGAAAAGAGTATGGAAGCTCTCCTAGGGTACCTCCAATTTGTTGGTAGCACGATTGGTGTGGGCCTTGCCAAGGAGACCCTCCACCACCACCGCCCGTCTTCATCCCGCCGCGCCTATCTATGGTCACCCGTTAATCTTCCCTCCACGCTGGGAGCCTCTCGTGAGTTTGTCTCCCTTAACTCGAAATATGCATATATGAATGTGAATGGATATGATCACGAGTTTTGAATGCACCATGAGATGTGCACGTGGACATGTGGTTGTCGGCCATCGAGTCGTTGTTTTCTTGTAGGTTGGAAACCCCTCCGGTGCGAGGGGAGGTGCTGCCAAATTTCTAACAATTTCTCTTGCTTTTTCAAATCAATAGAATCTACCTTGAATTTTGTCTAACAAATGCAATATCTTTGTCTACGTGCAGGATCAATCTCATGCCTCGAACCCAACTCAGGCTTGAGTAACGCTTGGGACCGAAGGCGGAGCAACAAGACGGCTGGGGTAAATGGTTACGAGGTTGTGATGATTTAGGTGAAAAACTTGTGAACTTGATCTTAGAGCCTGTCATTGTGATGGTTGAACACATGCTATTGTGAACTTGAACTTGTGACTTGTTGGATTTTATGTAATATATGTGGTATTGTGGAGATATGTGATATGGGAGAAATCGTGATATGTGGTATATATATATATATATATATATATATGCATGTATTGTGTCTTTGGAAAAAAAAAAAAAAAACAAATAATTTTCCGTGGTAGCTCACGGGAAGAGGCAAACCTTTCCGTGAGTCGGCCGCTCACGGGAAAAGAGGCCAAATCTTTCCGTGAGGCGCAACATGACTCACGGGAAAGCGGCCCGGATATCTAGGCGGCTCCGTTATGCTCACGGGGAAGAACTCGAAAATGCCGTTTCATGTCACAGGCCACGTAGGCCATAACAGGGTTTCACACCTCCCAGGATTGGCGCGCCCCCCTCCCCGTTAACTCTATCCCGTTTTCTAAATAGGTTCACGGGAAAGTATATCCTGTGAACATTAGTTGTGTTCAGGGGAAGGGTGATTTCCGGCCCTTTTTCCCGACATCGATATCCGTGATTTACCCCTGAAAGGCTTTCCCGGGGGTAAAGGGCCTTTCCTGAGCATCGCCTCACGGAAATCGCTGGATTCCGGTAGTGATTATTAGTACGTGAGCGCACACGCCTCACGGGAAATCGCTTGATTCGGTAGTGATTATTGGGTATGGGACGCCGTGCGAGCCCGTCCGTTATGGCCCCGGCGACGTAGGCTTCTTCTCATTGGGATCGCATGTCCTTCCGGAAGTTTAACTCACCTCCTGTGGCCGCACCCAGCGTCCCAACCGTTGGCTGCACAGCTCTGGTCGGGCCGCCCTCCGGGCCGCACGTGGCCTTTCGGCGCTTGATGTGGTGGTCCTCGACACGCGTCGATATCTAGAAGCGAGGGGCCCGTGACGGCGCCTCCGTCACGGCGATCTCGCATCCAATTTTTCCGGCATTTCAGCGGGTAGGTCATGTTTCATAATGGCGATCTAGCAAAGCCCTGTTGCGGAATGGTATTTTGGAGAAGCTCATATCCTATAATCCTAGAATTGTGAATAGCTCACATACATGCGAGCCATGGTGACAAATCTTATGACACCCATCCCGGGATGACAAATCTTTAAATATATGGCTATTCCATATGTTTTACAATTGCAATACATGAAACACGGATCTATCGTTCCATATACACGGCCATACGGTTAGGGCAACGAACGTCCGTGGCGGCGGACCATGGAAGCCCAACCTCCCTCCGGTCGTCCTCCGCCGCCTACCGCGTGGGTGATGATCGGCGTGCACGGGAATCTCATCAAGGTCAAGGACCTCTCATCGTACTCCCGGCCAAGTGGACGACCTAACTGCGCGGCGGCCGCCCTTCAAAACTGCCATCGTCAAGTCTCCATCCGCCTCGCCCGGATAAAGCACTTCGCGTGTATTCCTCCCATTCCTGACGGTCTCAAGAATCAAGGGTGCTTTCGCGGCGCCGCGGCCGACTCCTCATCGAGTTCGTATCAAAGAAAAGAATGAACAATACCACCCGCGTTGAACACTTTGTCTACTGGCATATTTCGCAGACTCTCACGGCCGCCCGTCGTTATGGCTGCTCCCAGCCGGCCTCGAGCTCTTTAATGGTTCCACCGGCCTCTTGCAGTAAGGTGGGGACACAACTCGTGGTGGCATATCTCGACAAGCGATGGTGATGACCACGGTGGCCAATCTCTGTTCCGTTCCGGTGGTGGAAGCGCTACCACCTCAAAATCAGAGAGGACTGGGATCTTCCTACGTTGTGGGACACCGTCGTCCCTGTCGGCGACGTCTCCTCTGCTGGGTCAACTTTCCCGCGGCGTCATGCGCTGCATTGATGTGTTCAGGAGAAACCAGCGATTAATGCGTAAAGCTCCCCATGGATCCCCGTGAAGGCAACCAATTAAAGCGGGCGTTTGCACCGCGCCCGGGTGGCGCGCGCTCAAGTTTATTGTCAGCATCTTTGGCCGCTGCTGCTGTGGTGCCGCCGCTTCCTGCGACTGCGAATACTCTCGCCACGCCTACACCATCCACACCTGGACGATGAGGATCGGCAATGGCGACATGGGTGGGTGAAGGGCGGCATGGTCGGCCTGGCGAGCTCGGGCGCTCGGCCTACAAGGATCTGCCGTGCGATCCACTTGACCGCCCCATCGTGAGCATCGACGAACCCCGGAGGTCATCTGCTTCGAGGATCGCGATACCAAATGGAACAGCCGGACGCTCTGGCAGATACTGGTCAACATGAGAACCAAACAATAATACACTTTCAGTCTCACGCCATGAAGAAGATCTTTGGGTATTCGCTGCGCTCGAGACAGGCTGGATCCCAAGCAAAGGTATGTGTTTCTTTCAATACTTACCCAGAGTAGTGGCAGAAGAGATGATGCTACTTCGACAGGCCAAAGCCAGATTGGCATTGAGGTCCGCCGTCGGTTGTTGTTGATGAGCGGCCAATAGGAGACGGTGATCGCGAGCAATCGCTGCAAAGCTTCACAAATCATAGAGAGGCACTTGAAGAGATACCTAGCTATGGCTTGGGTCGTGATGAGGTTAAAGCGTATAGAATTCTTAGCAAAAACAATGGCCACCGGTTGACATCTCTTCTAAGGTTACCGAAGAATATAAGGGAAGAACTAAAGTTTGCTGATGGAGACTAAGGCTGGCAAGGCTGATCTCTCAAAGTTTTGTGCGCTCTTTAATCCTGTGGTCCGAAGGTATGGTTTTGTCGAAAACAACTACGAATCGCTAGTACACTCCTTTTTGTCATCTGTGCTTTCCGGTGTTCGGCTTTGGATCATCCTTAGAGCCCCTTCTGATATCATCATCTATTCTGCTATATCCTTGATCTGAAGGAGGGGAGGACAAGGAGCTCCTTTGATCATGCTAAAGAAGATATCATGAAGTGGATGAAGGAATTCCTGCCACGATAGACTGCTATGTTGGATATTGTCGAAATCTAGTTTTGTAATAGGGCTTTGGTGCTTTTTTTGTGCGTTTTTGGAACTGGTAACCGCAGGCATGTATCTATGTTTCTGTTGCTTTCTAAAAGCAGGAGGTAAAACTCCATTTTATAGAAGGGAATTTGGTGATTCTACCTTACTTTAAAGCCTAATGGTGATTTTACCCTGGGTTTTTCAACTTTGCATTTTACCCGCACTTTTTCAAATAAACCGCCGTCTACCCTCTTATTTAACACCGTTGCGTACATATTATATTAAATGATAAAAATAAAATAAAAAGAAAAGAAAAATTTGGTGATTTTACCCTCGCTTTTAAGCGAAATGGTGATTTTACCCTCGTTTTTGTCCTTTTTTTAACACACCGTTAGAGGACTTAACGGACTAGGGGTCAGACTCTCCTTCATTACGAAATAACGAGGGGTAAAATCACAAAGTTAAAAAGAGAATGTAAAATCACCATTCGCTTCAAAAGCGAGGATAAAAACGCACAAAGCCACTTTTTATACTAATTGATGAAATGTTTTGTAGAACACTACCTACATTGTATATAGGATACATGCCCGGTGAATATGCAGCCAACAATTCTACGTGATGTGGGCAATGCACTATTACCTCGGCGAGAAAGCAGAACGAAAAGGAACTAAAAATGCTGTGCATGCTTCCTATTTCATCTATATAGGTTAACTCAACAAAAACTCACTATTGTTTTGTCTAACACTTGTGCATTTCAATATCATCTTGCAT